>LJJI01000060.1:0-133690 GCA_001553865.1 Cladosporium sp. BSL10
TTGTATGTTTTTGTCTTTTTGGTGGTGGTATCGAAGACGGAGAAATAGCAGCTATTCCGGACGAGGTGTTGGGTCCAGTCGTCGCTGAACTATCAACGGTTTCGTGTTTAATTCATGTGGATACATATCTTTTGCAGAAGGTACCCGTATGTTCCTTAGATGGTAATTTTCGTATTCGAGGTTGATCATGAAGATTACTAGGCTATGAAGATGATCAGGTTGAAGAGAGAGACATGCATTATCCACGGCAATCGTATCACAGACTCACATCTACCAGATAATGATTGTATCGTATGTCTGTATTACAGAGAACCGACATGACGACTATAGTGATCAAATAGCCTGCATGCAGGTCCGAACAGAGAAGTATAGAATACAGGCGCATCAACATCAGCATACCATACATACATCGTAACAATAAATTCCAGTAGCAAATTACCTCCAATTCTTGAAGCACGCATGAGTAACGAAGATTCATTGTCGATACTCAACGTTTTGCTCTGGCGCTGGAAACGTCATCCTGCAAGCTATGTCAGTATGGGATGCGGATCGTATGACAATCGAGAGTACTTACTAGATGTTCCACCATTGCTACGAAGAGATCGAACCATAGCGCAGACCCACCAGCCATCATTTCGGCTTGCATAGTGCCACTGCGCTTGAAAGTCGCGCGGCTGCGTATGATGAGTGCGAGGTAGTGCGCACGCAGACTGGAGTCTGAAGCTGGCGTGTGGGAGTATGCATAACGAGCGGAAGACAGAATGGTGCTGGCATGTATGCCTGACTGGAGACCTTGCTTCCTGAGAGCAAGAGCTTGTAGGTGCGGAAGAGCGTAGCGATGGGCGGCGCACTATTGTTCACTCGTCAATTCGTCGTCAACTCTTTGGAAGAGCCGAAACACGTACGTAGATGACTGTGTCTTTCAGGACGCTCGTGCCATTGTACTGCACAGTAGCATCGGGCATTTGACCTTCGGTCTTCGTAAGATAGAAGCTTTGGCGCTTCTTATCATGGGCCAGATGCGGCGTGTAATCTCCCTTGTATAGATATTCTAGTACAGCCGAGAACACTTCTGGGTCTTCGTTGGCAAGTTCGATGCGTTTGTTTGCAGCTTCGAAGAACTGTGCCCGACAGGCTTGGGCAAAGTAAGGAGATTTGCTGAGAACGTCTTCGTGAGCTGCGAAGAGACGCTGTGCTGGGCCGACCACTATCGTAACGATGGAGGAGTTGAGTGGGCTGCGGACGTGTAAGTGGGAGCTATAGATGGTGAGAGACGGGACTCACGGCGAGGTTGGTGTGTATGAGCTCTTCTGCGACGAGGGAGAGGCTTGTGAAGCCGCCTGTGCTATGATCCTACTCGTCTTGTTGAGATCCTTGAACGATCTCTGCTTCTTACTGCTCGTCGATTTTCCAGCTCGATAGCCAAAGCTCTCTCGGTGCGACCGGATTTTGCTGGAGGAGAACATGGCTGCTCACATGGGTCAGAACGACGATGCCACCAGAGGGACAAGACAAAGGTACAAGCCATCCCACCAAAGAGAGCGTGAGAGGAGGAGGTATAAGTATGCTTCGGTACCTGGACCATCGCACATGAACGGCCTCCCAGGATCCAGCAGCCCGGCAACACCAGAATCACGCCCTCCCACACCTCCTCTCATCTCCCGCAGATCTCGCCCCTTCCACGTCCGCAAGCGACTCATTACAAACGCAGTGCGTAGCATAGCATACGAAAGCAGTGGCAAGGCCGCCCGGCCACGACGGTCCGACCTGCAAGTACCAGACGCGTGTCCAATAGAGGCGCGTCGCGAACCCCACGCGATATCACGGGATTGCGATAAACCTCAGTGGTGCTGAGTCAAAGGATGAGCCAGAGCGGCAGGGGGTCCGAAAGATTGGTTTGTAGGCTCGCACAGCCGGCGTGGCGTGCATGGTGCGGTTTCACCTGCCTGCCGTTTCTGGGTGAGGAAGAGCTATCTCCATGTGTGCCGTTTGGACTGTGATCGATGCGCAAAGGACACTTTAGACACGATCAAAGCGTCGTGCAGATGCAGCGATCAATTTCAGGGTCAGCACGCCTCGGATACGTTCATAGCTAGGCAGCAGCCAGAGCATGGACAGCATGGAGGCGAGCAGGGCAGGGAGGTCATGTTTGCCTTTAACGATTGCAGCCATCGGGCTGGGCCAAGGCGCTAGCTATGCATGCACTATATCGCTGCAAGGGACCGGCAAGAGTCACCCAACTCCAGTGTCATCGACTAGAGGTACCTCCAATCATGCCAACATCATCCAAACTCTCACCTGACACAGTATCTGATGCTCAGTATGTAGCCTGGTATATCACACTTCGTGCTTAATCTTCAGATGTCTCCTCGCCGAGTGATGGTCATCGGGACCTCCTGCTTCGAGCCATCACTGTTGTCACATCTGACACGGTCCGGTCACCACTGATCATCTTCTTGATCGGGGCGTCCGGTCCAGTGCGTCTCTGTTACGCCTTTCCTGCAGCTCTTTCTTCCAGCAAGATTTCGATGAGCTGTCGACCAAGGACTCCGCCTTCGTTTTTTATCTCATCGACACTCTGGAGAACGATCATGCACTGTAGGAATGTAGCCAGCTTCTTTTTGATCAATTTACCCAGACTGTTACTCTGACCCCAATCAAGTTCGTGCGGTAGTAAATGCGGGCAAACGCTAGGGAAATGGCAAGGGCGAGGCCCTCAAAGGTGTCGATGTGGGTGAGAACCGACATCTCCAGACTGTTGATCGAGAGGGCGGTGATGGACTGGTAGAGATTGATGAAATTTTCGAGAGTTTTCTTGCATGTGCTTGAATTGTCATTGAGGGGTCAGAGATAGCCGCTGACCAGGAAACGGATGGCTTTGCTCACGACTTCCGGGTCGCGAGGAGTCGAATCTCGAATGTTCGGTTGAGTGTCGTCCTTGAGCGTCGCCTTTTGCTGATCCAGTTGATTATTGTACTTAGGGATGCCCTGAAAGACGTCTTGTGGAACGTAGAGCTTCAAATTTCTCCCTGTATGATTGGCTCGGTAGTTGTAAGGTTTAGTGATCTCGAGCCAGGCGCAGCGGCTGTAGTCTACGGTATCACGGCTAAGCCAATTAGCTGAGGTCTGATTAATTGTCAAATGAAAGAGCATACTCTGGGCTGAGCGTGGCGGAACTTTCCACTCCCGCGCGCTCCTCAAGCCGAAGACGCTTTCAGGCTGGCGTACGATCCGACATAGTGTAGCGGTTCTAATGTGAAAGGTGTTGGTCTGTGTGTGAATGTGTTGGGGCTGTGGAAAGTATATGCAGTTTTTTTGGAAGTTCGACATTATGAGTTAGCTTTGCACTCGCCGACCAGATGACAGCAAGATAAATCACGCGCCTTATAACACACCGTGGTCTGACCATGTGACAGCTAACCGCTACACGAGACAGCTAGTCAACATCTCAAGTTGAGACCGACGAATGAGGTCGGTTGTGGCAGCAAATCGTACGATGCAGTTGCGTGGAGCAAATCTAGCCTGGTGTAAATGTCTCGGGGCAATGAGTTGTCATACATGTGCCTGGTCATTGGGCAAAAGGCATAGTGTATTGACAATATGAGCTCAGCAATCATGATTTCGCTGACTAGCAACTCATTTGCATTCCTGATCTGGTCAAGCAACAATCTAGTGAATCATGGAAGTGCATCACTTCAGACACGAATCATCGCTGAAGCCAGCATCTCACGATACCTCTTGCCGAGATGAAATAACATTACACTAGGTGTCAAGGCTCATTGAGTCTTTCATTCAGACATGATCTTTCACACTTGATAAACTTCCTCCGCTTGGGTCAACGCTCAGCCTTGACGGACTATCAACTCTTGACGTCAGGCCCTCCCGAGAGTTGCTTGATCGTAATATCAAAAAGCTGGGCACTGAGGGCACCGCCCATAGCACTGATACGCTTTGCAGTCCCATCTTGCATCATTTGTGGCAAGAAAGCGGTCAGCTTGAGCTGGATGACCTTTCCGATCGGAGAGTCTGCAGGACGCTTCTTGTTCCCAGTGTCTCCGTAGACCTCTCTTGCGAAGTTGATGAAGATGTCCCATGTGACATACTTGCAGGTCGACATGTGTTCGAGGATGGTTTCTCTGAGGGCCTTGATCTGAAGCGCAATGCAAACGTCGTATACACTGAGTAGACAACTGAGTGTGTAGCTGTCATTGGCACCGGAACTGCCGATTTCTGGTAGAGGAGCGCCACTAAGGAAGTTGATGGCTTTGGTGAGAGGATCTGGCTGGTCGACTGCATTGAGAAGCTGTTCATCAAGGATCGTAGGAATGTGGTTGCGGTCGCTCGACTTCAAAGCGCCACCAAGTCTGGATGCGTAGACTGGGATCTGCTGCAAGATGTGCTGAGGTACGAAGATCGAGGCAACGTGAGAAGCACCGCCATAGCCTGTCTTTTTCTTGAGGCTAAGCAGTATCAAAAGCTGCGTCGTTGCTTGCGGGCTACACTTCCGTCAGAAACGACCAGAAAAGCTAGGATGTGTTTATGGCTTACTCGTCGGCCTCGTGGGTACGGTTACGCTTGGCATCAGAGACGAGTATGGAGTCTGCGTCGTTCTTGTTGTTCATCGTCCCTTGGAGAGCTGAGGCAGCGGGCCGCTTCAAGGTGGGCATTTTGGTGAATTGATGGAGGCAAGAAAGAAGGTGATGTGGTGCAGCCTCGAGGTCTTCTACAAGAGAAGTGATATCGAAGGTGAAGTCGAGAGTCGGGAGAAAGTTTTGACAAGGAAGGCGCGATGGCAGGCAGAATCCAGCCTCAGGCTCAAAGCTTGATTCAACTCACTTCGCTGCCACCGACCTGTGGCGAGCCTTGGATCTTGGGAGCCCGAAAGTAAAATCGTTAGATATTGTCTAATATGGCGCGAACCTCTCATTCTCCTTCTTGCCCTTCCTCTTCGCCTTCTTGGACACAGATCCAGCAGCTTTTCCCGCGTCAACAGCCTCTCCTTCCACAATGACCCAGAGCTTGACCAGACCATCCTCGCCACAGCTCAACACGGTGCTCGCATCCACAAACTTCAGATCCCGTACCACCTCTTCTCCGTGCGCACCAGGTAACTCAATCGTCTCCCCAAACTCCCAGCTCGGGCCCTTCAGCTGTGTGATCTCCAGCGTCTGCTTATCGTTGTGACCATACGCAAACACAGGGTCGGCCATGAAAGCCTCCTTCACAAGATCGATAACGTACATGCAACCCAGCTCAGTTCGCACGTCACCAAACTCTTTCACAGGCAAAGCCTCCTCCTCCGCAGTCCCTGTCTTCTCCAGCCCGTACACCCAGAACTGTTCGTCCGTGCTGAGCGCATAGACTTGATCCTCAGTAAGGAAGCCAGCACAATGCACCGCGCTGCGCGGGTTAAGAACTTGCATCAACGCATCCTCTTCTTCTGCCACCTCAGCATCAAAGACCGATACCAGGCCATCCGTCGAGCCCGAGAGAAGCAAGTTCCGCTGCGTGGGATGCCATTGCAGCTGTGTGATCGAATCCGTGTGGCTCTCGACGAAAGTCCTCACCGGGGCGTCCGGGCGGCGCAAGTCGTACACCAAGACACTGACATCGCCAAGGCCCTCTTTCGTGCTTTCAGTACCAGCTGCAAGGAAGTTACCAGCACAAGCTAGAGCCGAAAAGCCGGCGCCTTTAGGCTCGCGGATTTCGAGGATTGGTTTGGGCGATGGGTTCCTGTGGTCCCACAGGCGGATGACACCATCGCGGCCGGCGGTGAAGAGGTTTGTGCCGTCTGGTGCAGTAATGAGGCATGAGATACCCTTGTGTGCGGAAGCATATGTGCGAGTGACATTGAGGTTGGGTACGCTGAAGATTCGGAGTGAATCGTCTGAGCCGATTGTGGCGTAGTTGGAACCGGTGCGAGCGAGCGTGTAGAGGTAAGTGTCCGGTGGCGTGGAGAGGCCCGACTTGGCCAATTGCTTTGCAAGCATATTGTTGATTCTTTGAAAGCGATATTTGGTCCAGACGTCCTGCCCTTTCTGGTTTGAAAATGTGGTCGGATGAGCTGTGTGAAAATCTTTTCTCGTGATGAAGCGGTCCAAGGCCGAGTGGAATGCACTTGATGGAAATATTCTAAGCTTCACCGTCTCAACAAGCTTGCGGTGACCAATAGCGATAAGTTTAGTGTTGTATTGTCTTTTGCTGCGATTCTTATACAGAGACGCTGGGAGAGTAAGGATGGTATGAATTGTCAAGCCAATCAGCACCGAGCTCCTGCGAATTACATCCGCACTAGGCTACTCGATCAATCAACATGTTGCAGAATAATACACGATAACAAGCAATCACTTCTTGTCACTGCTTACCTGACAAATCTGCGACTCTAAAGTAGGAATTACTGTCATCTTCATGTTGACTGGACCGCTTGCAATCTTGATGCCGAGATTTCTTCGTGCACGCATTCTCAAATAATATTTATGTGTGGAATGCGTAGATATCCACATCTTTCTCCATGAATACAAATCCAACATTTACCTTGGCATCTACCTGATCTCTACCAATTCTAACAACATGGTTTCCTTCACGAAAGCGATTGTGGCCTTCCTTCTAGCTTGCCTGGGAATCTCAGCCGCCACGCCTCCTTCCAACGACGCCCTTGCTCTCGACGATACGATTCCTCTCAACGACACTCTTCCTCTTAACAACTCTCTTCCTCTCAACGATTCTCTTACCGTTGGCACCCCGCCAAAGAGGGAGGACTGGAAGAGTGCTTGGATCACCTGCGAACATGATTTCAAGGCCCTCTGGTACAATTACAAAATTACTGGCGAGGGCTGGGTACGTCGCGAAGAAGAAGTCGAGCGAAAAGTCAAGACAGCTGCCGACAGGGTGGGACTGGTGACCAAGTGGAAAGTAGCCCACTATCTCCCTCAGGAGGACAGGAACAGTAGTGTGACGATCACTGTAAGTCCTTCACTCCATTGTGCCATTGCTACTCACTGTTGTTCTTTTCCTACTGCTTGGGCTTGGTGACTGACATATTGTTTGACAAGTTTCGCCTGCCGATCTGGACGGGTGACAGATTCGAGAAGCAGCTTGGGAAGCAATTTCACAAGAAGATCCAGTGCCTCTGATAGAGGCGACAGAACGGCTGTCAAAGGTTTTGCTTCTGCTGCGTGCGTTGAACGACGAGAGGTTTCGATGTTTAGATGTCGGACTACGAGCTAGTAGGCCGTGGTGTGACGGCAGTTTAGGTCGGGTCGACGCGGGAGGTCAAATTGGCAGCTTTGTTGCGTGTGGCTGACTTCGGCCACATGCGTGGTTGGAGGTAGCACAAGTACATGTATCGTTTGACAGCATCTCTGCGCAATCTGGTATGCCTCGCATGCATGTGTAATTACTATCATTCATGCATGCGGCCTGACGTCGGGCCGAGTCTGCGGACCAGAGCCCAAGGTGCGTCAGATGCGTGTCGAGAGGGATTAAGAGTGGACGGGAGCAGTGTCGGAGGAATGGAGCAGGCGGGCCCAGTCTGTAGCAGGGCATATGCGAAAGATGTTATGCATGCGAGATATCGCAAGTGTCTCCTCGCAGCATGCGACAAGCAGGCTGAACCGGGGATGTCGCCGAGCAGTGGTGTGTGAGAGGATTGATTGGTTGGGGCGGAGGCCAGCAAGCGCCTGCTGCGGCACAGCGACGAGAGGCAATAATGTGATATAGATGACAGGATGCAGGGCAGGTTTGCAGCGTTCGCTTCTTACATATAGCCCGCGGGATTGGGCGGCGTCCAATATTATCAGCTGCGTGCAAGGCGGTCTGGATGTATGTATGTGCGGGTAGGTGGTATTATTGACGATGATGATGGTGGTGGTGGTGGTGGTGGTGGTGGTGGTGGTGTTAATAGCGTATGGCAGTCAGAGTCGAGCCAACTTCCAAGCTGCAGCGCAAATCTCCGGGCCCAGGCGCGCGCGGCAGGCAAGAGCGAAGGAGCCTCCCAAGGCTGCTAAGGTGTCGGTCGGTTGGTCGGTCGGTCAGGTCGCAGCGCAAGTTACAGTAGTGACAAGGCGGGAGGGAGGTAATAATCCTTCCACTCTACCTACCCTGTCCGCCATCAGCACCAGCAAGGCGCGTGCGGTGTGAGTGTGCGCGGCGTAGTCGAAACTGTCTCTGTCTCTGACCTGCTGCCTTCGCCTGCACCCTCTGCCTCCTCCTCACTACCACCACCACCGCTGCCCACCGCCGCCGCCGCCGCCGCCGCCGCCGCACCCGTCTTCCCTCCCGTTGCTCTGCACCTCGTCTGCACCCCACCTTCTTCTCGCCTCGTGCCTCAGACCACAACCTCCTTGCTCGTGCCTGCAAGCGCGCCACCCTCGCTGCCCACCGCCTACACCGCCGCGTCACCACCTTCGACCACTGCGAACTGCATCTCATCCTTTGCCCAGATCCAGCGCACGCTCAACATCACAACTTGGAAAAATGCGTCGCCAGACTCCCATTGCCCATCTGTTGTACGCTCATCTGTTCCCGCGGCCTCGGGACGATGATCCGCCTTCGTTCGCTGCACATCTCGCCTTGAACCTTGTACAGGAGGTGCGTGTAGAGGTTGGTCTTTTCTACGGCGACCTCGTCACGATCGAAGCGAAATACCCTGGTCTCGACTACTGCTACGGCCCTCATCGCATGCGTTTAGGCCGCTTCCCGCACCACGCACGACTCTTCGCCGCCTTCGACGAGTTGAACTTGACCTACCAGGAGATTCAGGACTTCTGCTGCTGGGAAGGCACACGCTGGGCGCGAGAGCGCTACGAGAAGGACGAGGGCTGCACCATCGAGGACACGACTGGCGACCACATCCCGCTGTTCGTCGACCCGAAGCAGCGTCAAAACGAGCCGAGGAGAGGGAGCATCGTTCGCAAAACAGATATCTCGATTGTCTTCCAGGATGCGCCAGCCGACTTGCGTACTCGTAGATCTAGGACTTCACAGCAACAGGCTGTTGTCTACATCCCCTCTACGTCGGAAGACCCTGCAGAAGAGGAAGAGGATGACGAAGATGACGACCAGGAAGATACGAACATGTCAGATTCTGCTTCCGACACCACTGCCTCGCCACACAGCGAACAAGCCAACACTACTCCTGCAGAGTGGAACCGTGCTCGCGCCGCGCACATTGAAGACCTGGAACGGCAACGCGACGCAGCAATCCATGACCAAATTCAGGCAGCACTGGCCCAAGGTGCGCCATTGACGCCAGAGCAGGAGCAATTGCTGAAAGATCAGCGCGAGCAGAACGCCTCCCGTCAACTCGATGTCGCACGCTCTGTGGGCTACAGTCAGAGAGCGTTGGCAGGCGAGGCTAGCGCATCCGCCAGAGCAGCCGCATGAAAGTGAGGGGAGGAGGGAAACAAATTCGGGTGAGGCAAACTCGGGCACATATTCGACAGCACGGGAAACGCAAAGCAACAGTGCAGCAAAGGGACACCAGGGGAATGGTACCGACATCACAGGCATAACTGGCGTTATTTGATCCGAGATGATCGCCTGATGCACACCGGATCTCGACGATATGTTTCTTTGGTTGTATTGGTTTGGAGGGAGTTTTGTTTTTGGTTGGGCAAAATTAGCAAGGCGCTTCGGGGGAATATCCTGTCTTTTTTTCGGCTTTTTATCCTGGTCCTTTATGGTGCAGAAGTAGTTGCATTCGCTGGCGTATACGATATGTTCTTTCCTGAGTCAAAGATTCGGCTTCAATACCCATCCTCTCGCGCGGCCATAGCAGGCCATTGCTGGTCGACGCTTGATACATCATCGCGTCTAATTGAGCGGTGACAATGAGTAGAGTCGTACCCGATCGCAGTACTACAAATCCCAGCGAGATACTCACGTAGATTTACATGCACACCGACAGTATCAAGAATTGTACCGCGATACATAGGACATGCTGACACTATCGCAACGAGCCCGGAGATATGCACATGTGATGTTGGGAACTTGACTTTTCTTGGGGACTGTTATTATTGAACTATCAGCGCACAAAGTACCTGTTTCACCGCCAGGCCATGGCCAGGCCAGAACGAACCGAAAATGGAAGGAAGGTCTTGGAAAGAGATCAAGCGGATGTTAGAAACACCCACACCCACGTTTCCGGTCTTGACTCGCAAAGAAGGTTAGTTTTGTAATAAGTCTGAAGGGATGTGTGTGTGTGTGTGTGTGTGTGTGTGTGTGTGTGTGTGTGTGTGTATGTGTAGGTACCTCCCACCGCCCCTAAAAAGGCCAGCCCGGAGAAACGTGCTTCGCCTACAAGGCATGGGCCGCCTTTCCAGGGTCCTCCTGAGTCAATAATGTGTATATGTCGATCAACGAAGCAGGCAGGGCTGGGTTGTCTGCCTTACTGCCTGGCATGACATGACATGACACGATACCAAATGAAAAAGGGAGCGAGGGAGGACCCTGAAAACCCAACCAGGGCCCGTTTAGCCGTTGAACAGCAAATGCAGAGCCAGTGCACCGGCCACTCCACCCAAAAGAGCGATGCGACCAAGGGACCACATACGGGCTTCTGGGGGACATGAGACGTGAGGAATAACACTGATAGGGTGACCCCAGGTACTGTCAAATGGTTTTATATTCGCCAAGTTATTTCCGAGGGTCGGCGTCGATGATTACGAGACGGAGAGAGAGACGCGTGACTGACTACTGGAGCTCGAGCGAGTGAGTGACGGGTAGAGAGACGCGAGAGACGGTTTCGTTTGAGTTAATTGAGCGTGGACGCAAAGGCCTGGACGCCGCGTCGTGGTTTGTTCGTCTCGAAACGGAGTGTTATGCATTTCTAGTTTAGACCGGATGCGAGTGAGACGTTGTGGGGAGACACGCGTACAGTCAAAGTGCTTTTTGCGAAGTGATTCGCAATCGTGTAAGCGATGGTCGGTGGAGAGCTCGATAGATTGAAAAGAGGACGATCATACGCGTAGTGGACGATTGTCAATGTCAAGAAAGGAAGGTATGATGTACGGTAACGTGATTTGCTTTACGAAATGACTGAATAATGTGACTGCACTCCGAAGGTCAAACTATCAACGACGACAAGTCCTATCCCACCAGCTCTTGTAATAATCTAGTCGTGAAAAGCAAACCGCAAGCCTATATGGGCATAAAAAACAATTCCATAGCCATTCCAAACGTGCGCGCCATAACAGGTCTTTTGGGAGTACGCTTCTTTGCGTACTCAACCTCGCGGGGTATAAACGCCGAAACCGAAACAAATTAACCAAGTTAACAATAGTTGGAATTATTGTAACTTCCAAAGAAGCCGCCGGTCGAATGCGAAGCAATGCGCTTTTCGCTGCCTGGCTGCTGTTGACTGATCGTGTGCTTGTCGAACAGGCGCAGGCTAGTACAAGGATCGAGTGGACAGTGGAGCCAGTCTTTGGGTATCACAAATGAGGAGAGGAAGTACCCTCGAACCCCGACCAGGTTCTGGTTATCCTCTCAGGCGTAAAAAAGAGAAACCATCCCGAACAATTCGCATGTGCGCTGCCCTCACTGAACGCCTCGCTAAAACAGGGTAATCAAAGTCGAAACTGTGTCGCGTGCAGGATCGTGTGTGCTTCTGCCTAATTATGCGGCAGATGTCCGACGCAGGCTGACGTTTTGTGGTGATATGGTCGGGCATCGACGAATATCATCGTGATGTGGTCCCGCCGGGGAGCGTGGGAGGCCGGCGTCAAATGCAGTGGCGGTGACTCCGGGGAGCGGTGAGGTCAACAATTTGACGCAGGGCAGTATGCGAGATGCCGCTGCCGCCAAGCAACGAGCGTTTGCAATGCAGGGTACAAGCTGATGGTGGCTTGCTAAGCGATGCAAGCGATGCAACACGCGACTCGCGGATCAAACGCTAGCATGCATGTACACGCGCTCAATATCCGATGCCAGTAGCCATGCCATTAAGACCAGCACCTGCAACATTAACGCTCATGCCTTGCAAGTTGTTCGGCATGCCGGGAACATTCTGTGGGTTGAGCTTGAAGTCGGGGTTGCAGGGCGGGCTGTGTTGACGGTGGTACTTGAGACCGTTCAAGTTCTTGTATCGCTTGCCGCAGACCTCGCAGCGGTAGGGCTTCTCTTTCTCCATGCCGACTGTGCCGGGATAAGGGATCGAAGTCGCAGGGTCGACGATCGAGAAGGTACCGTCGGGGTTCTCCTTCAGCTGCTGGTTCTGGTGGCCGTGTTGCTTGTGATACTTGAGACCATTTTGGTTCTTATAGGCCTTCTCGCATCCGATGACAGGGCACTTGAAAGGCTTGATCTCTTCACCCACGAAGCCGCCAACGCCGGCAAGACCGTTGAGAAGCTGGTTTTCGCGCACGCGCTTCGCGATCTCGCTATTGTTGGCGAGGGCAGAGGCGGGGAAGCCCTTGTTGCCATAGCCTTGCTTGCTCAACAATCGCTTTGCGGGGTCATCAATGGTGCCGGAGCCTCCATTGGTCATGTCGATAGTATTTAGGTCGTAGTTGCCCTGCATGAGCTGGTTGTAGTCAAGGTTATTGATGTTGCCAAGCTGGCTGTAGTCGATCTCGCCCTCTGCAGGTGTGCCAGGGGTCGATGAATCGGGCGTGGCAAGTCGATGAAGATTTGAGTTTGCGAGGGTAGGTGTGTTGACCGACGATACGGTTGGGTTGTTCGGGTAGTTGTAGTTGTTCTGCGCACTTGCGTGTGGTGTTGCAGGGTCGGCATTGTTCAAACCTTGTCCTTGGAAAGCGTTGGCGATGTTGATGTTAATTGGTGGTGCTCGGGGCTGCTGACGACCGAACTGAGGTTGTGGCTGGAATTGAGATCCCTGTGTTTGTTGGCTCATAGCCGGGATACCATCATCCATCTCCATATCATCGAGGCCATCGAAGCCAGCCATCTGATCGTGATGTTGGCCGTTGAACAATGGTGATGCGCTAGGCTGGAAGCTAGGCTGTGTCTGAGTGTAGTGTTGTTGGGTTGCGTTGTGCGAGTTCTGCGCTTGCTGCTGGACCGCTTGTGCGGTGCTCGATGCGTTCGCCGCACGACTGCTAGGATATTGCTGGTCGCGAGGTGTGCGACCCATAGTCTGGTTGGGCTGTGCAGCGTGCGCTTCTTCGTAGTGCTGTAGGAGCTCGTGCATGGAATCGAGACGGATGTCGCAGCAGACATAATCTTTCATGTAGTTGGCCTCCATCTTGGGCAGGTAAGAAGATGAGTGCAGTGAAGGCGACTGCATGCTGTGGTGCATCATAGGTGATGTGCCGGACATGAGGAGGCTGCAAATAAATTAGTTGACGTCGATCGATGGAATCGTTCACGCAGGTGGGCTAATGACTTACTCGTCACGGACGAAACTGCCCATGGAAAGACCACCCCAGCTCATGCCGCCCATAAGGCTGCCAGAGAGGCCGACATGGCTTTCGCGACGGAAGCCCATGCCGTCGGTGACTGGGATGGCTCTTGCGCCGTAGGGCGTGGTGCTCAGCATGCTGACGGATTCTTGACGAGGCTTGAACTCGTTGTTGTTGGGGATGCCGTCCATGTCCAGGTCGTCGGTAGCCTGGGGTTGGCGCAGTTGCGATGTGAGATTTGACTGCTGGTTGCGCGGCGGCGAGTTGGAGGCGTGCCGCGGGGTGGCGATCTGTATGGGTGGACTCGGCATTTTGTCGTCAGGCACGCAGGAGTGCGACGAAGGATATGTGGATGTGTCGTGGGAGAAGAGGGCGACGGCGGAAGAGTCGACGTCGTCGTTGGGGAAGAGGATGTCGTCGCTGTCGAACTCGTCGGCAGTGGTGAACTGGGAAAAAATATCCTGGGCTTTGGCGTCTGGCTGATGACAGGCGACACGCGGGACTTGGTAGTGCTGCGGCGGGTAGGGGTTTGGATGTGCGACGGAGTGGTGGCGAGAAGAGGTAGGAGTGCTGACGGGAGAGCTTTCAGCGCTGCTTTCGCGTCCACTGGGAGAGTGGAGAGGCGGCGTCGAGTGAGTTGAGGAGGCCACGGTGAAGACTGGTGGTGGAGCTTTGGTAATATACCGGACGACTTAGCGTGACACGGCGCTCGGGGCAGTGTCTGGTGGAGACGCAGCACGCGGGCGCTGGGCTAGTGATGGGCAGGCTCGAGCTGAGTACGTAAGGAGGGAAGCGTAGGGCAGCGAGTAGGAGATGAGATGGACGGCTGCGGGCTAGTATGGATGGGAGAGCGGCGGGTGAGTGGATGAATGGGTGGATGGGCGGATGGGACGAGTCGGCCTGGTCTGGTCTGGCTCGATTGCGGTGCTGTGGTGTTGGTGGTGGTATTGGTAATAATTGCAATGGCACGGTAAATAATAAATTGGGGACTCGATCTCTCGGTATGGGCAGACGGTAGGAGAGGCCTTCGGTGGTCAGAGAGCGGCGGACGAGCTGCCCATATGTATATACCCATCCATACATACACTACTACCTTGCTCATCACTCGAGCTCACTCACTCCCTCACATCATCGCCATCGCCATCGCCACGCCCATCCATGCCTATCACATCCATCCATCGAGCGGTCGAGCATCGGCACGGCATGGCCACCCATTACATGGCGGGGCGTCACTTCGTCACCTCGCCGCCCTCCCACTGCCTGCCTCTGCCTCTGATCCCTGGGCCCGTACGCTTTGGCTTTGCAGCTACACTACCTAAAATGCACCCTCCCACGCTTGCGCGCAGCAACGCAGGCAACGCCTGTCCACACGAAGGTTACAGCTCGGCCTCGTTCCCGTCCAATCACGCCCGCCGTGCATAGCCGAGTCCCTGAGCATCAGACGCCGGGCGTGCGTCTGTCCCGGCGTGCTGCCGCTTGTGTCTGATCCGCACCAGTGCTGCGGGACCGCACTCTACTGCTCCTGTCCAAGTAGTCTTCCCAGTAGCCTCCAAGTAGCCTCCTCCATGTAGCCTGCCTCCACCACCGCTGCACCACTTACTCGGCGTCTGCGATCGACATGGGTCGCCCGTGGCAGCACCGCATATGGGGGCATACCGCCTCGCCCGTTGCCGCGAGCGACCGCGTCGACGCATCGCGAGTCCTGCTGCTGCTGGTCGAAGCCCACGCCACCCGGCCTGCATTCGTTATGATAGATCGTGTTCCTCCGCGCGGTGGCAATCGTCTTGCTGCCGTCTAGCCATTCTGTGGCCGGCATCATCCACGCGAGCCCACCGACACAAGCCCGTCTGTCCATATCCAGTAGTGTTGGGTCATGTCCCAGCAACCGACGCCGACAGGCAATCCCTGCCTGCACGCAAGTTTCCAGAAGGAAATCCGAACCCTCTCTATGTGGCCAGTGCGCAGAAGAAGCGTGCCAGAGTACCCTTGTACGCGGTGCTATGCCCAATTCGGCCACCCAGCCTCGCCGTCCAAATCTCGTCGAGCCAGCCATCAGGGCTCCACCGACGTCGAGCAGCTCATACAACCGTTCATTCCGCGCCATGTCAAGCCGCGGTTGAGCACGCATTCGCTTGCCTGTCACATCATTGCACTATAATCGTGTCTACATTTGAGACATGCCCATCTCATCTCTACCGCGCGAGTAGATTCAGCAACCTTGGTACGCAGCAGGTCAAGCGAGACACCTGCCCTGAGGTTGGTGGACGTGCGTCCGATCGCAGAGTTCACCTCACTTCATGCCGACCTGCTGGTCTGCACAGGGCGACTCGACACGAAAGCTTCGCAGTGACCGGTCACGCCAGTGCGCAGCTGCAGCGAGTGCTGCAGCCGGATCTACACGTGCAAGACATGCAATAAGGTTCGGCGACTAATGCCCTGTAGTCTGCTGCAGCCGACGGGTTTGCGACAAAACGTCGATAGTAGTACTGGCAATCGAACGGTAAATCGTTCAGAGGTCAACATCGGGCGAAACTCGAGGCTCCTCGCCGCACCTGACTGCTGTACTTGATGCTGCACGGCGCGTCGAGGGCCGAAACGGGAGTCGGATGCACGAGCTCGGCCGAGGCCCCACAAATCCCTTCCTTCTTTCTGGGAGAAACGGCGCCTGCTCGCGTGGCCGCCCTGGCTCGCATCATCGCCAATCGAGCGTTGCTTGCGAAAGCCATCTTCAGGGGTTTTGGCAATTATACACGAGTAGTACTGAAGTAGTGATTGAACACTATTACTTCGAACACTAGCGTAGCCCTTCTCATCCAAACGTGGCGCCAGGCGTCCAGCATGCCTCGATTCTCCCCTAGATGGAACTGCGTTGCGGTCAATAATAAGATGACCCGGTCGTTCTACGGCAATCTCCCCATGAAGACAAGTCGATAGACTTGGAACCCACCAAGTTGTTCAAGTTATCCGCTACTCAAGATCTCTCCGAACCTGCCCGTGAAGTTGCAAGAGACAGTCGGGCATACGGACGCGTGCACGGCTTCTGTAGACCGTCTGTCGTGGTGTTGGCACCACCCTTGGGGTAGTATGTTGCTCTCCCCAGATACTGGACGCCTTCTTGTCGCGTGTTGCGATACCGAGCCGTCGTTTAAAATGTTGGAGCTATTGAGACCCTGTTCCGCGAGGCACGGCCTTGTCTTGTCGCTGTGGAGCGACGGCGTGTACACATGTAGACGAACGCTATCAGGAATGTAGCAGCGTTTCACCGCCAATAACCATACTCGACGGGAGCACTCTACTACAGCCTGTAGCGCTCGCTCCAAGCTGGTACCTGGGTTTGTTGGAACCTATTGGAAAGAACCTCGAGAGCGTACTCAACCGACGGAGTATTGCGGATGCTACGTGCGCTATGACGACCCTCGCGTGTTCAGAGCTGTGCTGAACACTTTCTGGTCCATGCTGTGGGTTTGAGACGTAAGGCTGTGGGTGCTTCAGGAGTTATCGAATCGTCTAGCAGATGGGGCACAATATTGCAGTGCCCGTCGGCTTGCTGATTTGGTCTGCTGGCACCGATGCGCTCGTCGCCAGAGACGTCACAGCAATTCGGCGCTTGCTTCCTATCTCCACACGATCGTCTTGAAGATGGTTGAGGCTCTCGGATTCACCAGCGCGGCGACTGCCGGCTTACGCCAAGACATCCTGCGCTTCCATCAAGGACAACCTTATTCTGAGGCCCGGAGTCATGCCCCGAAGTCGAGTGCGGCTGCGGCTTCGTGGAACGGTCGGCCGGTGAACTTAACCTTGCTGTTGGCACTGCTTCTTGCGGATGCGATCAGCACCCTCTACCGCCTTGTGTTGGATTCTCGAGGACCATTACGAGCCAACCAGCCTGGCACATCGCCTCGCCACTTCTTGCCTGTGCCATGGGAATGGTCCGCTATACTCCAGCACAGCTTCTCCTCACTTACAGCTATACACTGAGACCAGACATCGGTGGTCAGCTTCGATCATGCTACCGGACTTTCGCTCTCTCGTCTCTCTCTGCCAGAGCACTTCTCCACCGGCATGGTCTCGGATGCCGACTCCTACAGCTCGGAAGCCGCACGCATCGGTCTGCTTCACGTCGGCACCGATCGCTCACGTGCGCGATAGATGAACTCCCCCGGATAAAGACCTTGGTTGCTGAAGCGATCCCCGGATACTTCTCCCACATGACCCTAATCCGAGTGACGTCTCTGTTGACTACCACAAAAGCAAGCACATCAGCATGGTCTCGTCGCGCGGCTGATGCCAAGGTACCTGGCATTGAAACAGCACATCGCTGCGCAATCGTGACCGCTAGCCGTCTCTGTCTCTGATACAACGACTACTGTCGTAAGTTCGTATCTACATGAGGACGTTCCTGACGAACCGGGACGCTCTTCACGAACCATGAATCGCAACAATAACGACGTTGCGCAAAGCGTTGACGTAGTGATCAGCTTGCTATATTGTCCGCCCCACTCAAGCAACATCAATCAGGGCAACGCAAATTGGTTGCTTTTGCTCACATCACAGATCGAAGCGACAATACGATGTCCTCGACGTGCTCGAACTCACGCGAGTCGGCATGCTTCAAGTAGAGCTCTTGAGCGCGCAGGGGTGTTATCCCCCCACCTCCAGCTGTGCGACTCCATGTTGCTGTCAACGTTGCGACAGCTGCAAGCCACAGCCCTATTACAATGAAGCATGTTTGGCCCTCGGTCGCCACTCCTTGACCAGGTCCTTGGAGATGCGAAAGAGAGGTACAACTCGCTACAAGCTCAAACACGGATCTTGATATTCCGTGGCAAGTCTTCTGTCGCACAGCAGCGTACTGCCGGCATCCAAGCTTCGAGACCACTTTCGATGATACTAACGAGGCACCCGCGCGCCACTTTTCGCGATGTATCGTGCGCCTTCAACTGCTTATCATTCGTGGTATCTTGCCGTCTCAATTGCGCTACCACCAAGAACGGTAGTCTTTACCATTGATGCAGATCAACCGTCAACAACGTGCGATCGAAGATATGAGCCCGAAGTCGAGGCGATAACGCTTTTGTCGACGCCCAGATCATGATCCTGGTGGTCGGTATCGGCAGCAGAGTTACGCAAGCCGCTACAAGTTCCGACTCGTACAGCATTAAGAGCCGTCCAGCCACTGAGGTGGTGTAAAGGCCAATACAGACAATCTTCACCGTCCAGCAATTAGCATCCTCGCTAGAACGAGTCAGTGGCAATAATGTCCTTTCGTGGGATGAGTTCCAAACCCTAAAACCATTCTAACTTCTCTGGAGCTTCACATTCGTCCACTGGTCGCATGTCTCCTAGCCGAGCGTTGAGAATGACCTCACACTCTGTCATGACGCCAATATGCAGCAAGGTTCGGGCCCGGAGAAACATCGTGAGTAAGGCGGCTCTCCGGCGGGCTACCACCGAACTTCCGATTCGCGAGCGGATTGTACCTGAAGACGTTCATGCCATTCCCGCACTCGTTCTCATGTCGGAACCGATTTGGGGTGTGGATATGCTGGCTAGAATTGCAATAATAACGGGACGCACCTGTGAAGCTTCCTGGAGCGTTTCTGGGGCATCGCTAGGCACGCGTTCAGGAACGCTCACTGGTGCCACTTTGGTTGATCTGGATCTTGAACCGTACATAGCCTTAGGGGCTCAATCATGGAGATGAATGCCTGGTGAGGGGCAAGCGCCATTGTTGCATGCTATTGACGGGGGAGTTGTTGTGACGGCGGCTCGAAGCGACCGCTGGTTAGGGATGGCATTCACCATGCGGTCCAAGCTCGACCTGCCTCCCTGCAGCGATCGCGAACCGCACGCTGCGTGCTCGTCGAGCTTCACATGTCTTGCTAGAGTTGCTACGATCTTCATCTGCACGTGATCTGATATCGCATCGAGTACAGTTCCGCCGTGCATCTGCGCACGCAACGATGAAGAGACTTCGATACTGCGAAAGGCTGCCAACCTGCTAAAAAGCGGTATCCCTGAACTCTGCGATCCGGAAACAGCTCTTCGCTTGCTTTATCTGTCTTTAATCTTTCTTCGACGCGTCAACATCATCACCATCACCAACTCAGCACATGAATGGAAACAACATAAGCGCCAAGGTTTCTCGTCTCTCGGCTAAGGGATATCGTCGGTTGCAAACAACTTTTGTCGTTTGGCCATGCTACCCATCGTTCCTGCTAAGGTTCCCAGGAGCAATGCATTCGTTCTTCTGGACATTGATATGTCGGGTGTCGCACTTCTGAACGGTCCGCGGCCAACATTACTAGACCACAGCGCCGCTACAGTGGACTAACACACTGGACCTGGCGTCAAGAAATCCCCATTACACCGAGCGCACCTACCCAAGAGGCTTGGAATTTCGTTCTAGAAGACCCTGAGGGGCGCATCCTCCGCAATACCACCGGTGGGGATTTCACGAGGATTGCACATGCGGAAATCAACGGCATGCCCACCTCTTGGTCGTTCAACCGCTTCCGCTCAGGCCAGTCGTGAGGCTTCCATTCGTCACTTGAGTGCGCCTCAACCACGCGCGAACGATGCGCCGGTGCTGTAGCTATATGGATCGTGCCCTGTCGAGGAGGGTCTGCCTTGTTCCTTCGGCATCTGTTTGGGCGGCATTGCAAGAGTGTTAGGGCTGGGCACCTTCTCGAAGCCTTTGTCAGCACAACAACACCGCGTGTGCTTCGGGGCGCATGATAGTGTATATCGCCACATCGCATTAAGGGGTTGGCCCTGATCGTTGTTGAGTGTGTGTGTGTGTGGTAGACACGATCGTTGTTTCCCTCCTTTCGTTGGCCGTGATCTACCATGGGCGACACGTGGTCGTTGCGTCTCTCCAAATGCATGAGGAGTTGTATCCTCGAGATATGAATGCAGGAAATAGGCGATGCTGGCGGTGTATATCGCATCCGGTCGTCGCATCCGGTTGAATATGGTACTGTGCATAACATCTTCCGACACGTTGTCGTATCCGCTCGTTCGACCGAATCGTTTAGTTTCATCGTATTACCCTGCGGCAGATTTACACGTCGTATGATAGATGTTGTTTTCGATCATGATTGTATCAATGCAAACTCGGTCGTTCGATTTTGGCTTAGGACAAGCAGAAGTATATCAATTGAATGTCTCGAATCATGATCGTCTTGCAAACGAAAGATGATTTCGGGCGCCTTCGAAATTACAACAAGCTCCATGCACCAATCGACTACCAAGTATCAGCCACCTGGACTGTTTACTCTTCTTGAATACTTACTATCGATACTCTGTACCGTATGGGGGGGTATCTCGTACCAAGCGTCGTGTGTATCATAGGGTAAGTAGGGTTAGTGTGGCAATGGGTTTCTTCCAAACATTCACGCATTTCTACGTGTAAGTTACACATATCTATGAATTGCACGAGCAAATTACATGCAGCGATATCGACGACTAAATTATATCCTGCCGATGTCATTTCCCGAGTTCACAACGTGATGTTGAGTGTCTTCAACGGCCTTCCACGTCCTCCGCTTGCAAGCATCGTCTATACCTTACCGATTGAATTGGTCGGTTAGCCTCTGGTACGATCCTCACCTCCTGCAGCACCTTGGTTAATGCCAAACGACCGTGCCATGCAGCGCTGGTACAGCATCACAACGTGAATCTCACCATATCATGTGAAACGTCAAAGTTGTTCACCGACGGACGAGCGGTCTGCTTGGGCGCCTAGCCGGTCTGGCGGCTGACCAAGACCAAGTCAACGTCTAGCCAGGCCTTCAATCAACGCACTCGGACCCGATGCTGGAAGCGCTTCTTCGTCCTGACCGCACTTCTATACTATCCTAGCCCAATACAACCCAGCCTCCCCGATCACGAGATACAACTCTGATTCATAACAGTGCCGAGGAAGTGCGCTCGGTTGGTCCGCGCCGCCACCACGCTGAGGCGAAACATGTCCCTTTTCCAGCTACCGAGGACGTGAGTGGGTCTATACTAGCTGGCATCTAAGCCGTGAACCGTGAACCGTGAACCCTGGAACCACTATCGCTGTGTAACATCTTTGGCGTGTTGCCGACCGAGGAGGTGTGAGCAAGCTATACAGATTCGAGGTCATGTCCGCGTCCGTATCCCCGGCGAAAGGCAGCTCTCATCCCCCAACGCTGGCTTCGCTGGCTTGGTGCAGTAGCTCACTGGCTCGCTCGTTCGCTTGGGCGGCAACCAAGATCGTAGCGCACAGCCCTACGGCTCACAAAGTGTGTAACCGTCGCTTACACGTTCTACTTTATCTCCCTGCCTACGGGGCTACGCGCCCAAAGAACGAGGCCCGCGCACCTTCCAGAGTTGACCCGCATGCGTTAGCCCAGCAGTAGCATAACCGATCATCCGCAGCGTTACTGCATCGACAAACAGACTTTGTGATTGAACTCTACATCAAGAGGTGCTGCGCAAAGCGCGGCACGCGGCGGGATGTTGTATGACAGGACGACCAACATCTCCGACGGAGGCGGCGGCGACGGGAGGGGGAAGATGGGAAAGCTTAGAATCTGGCTTTCCATGCGGATCAGTACCATCTCAAGGCAGGAATCTGGCACGAGTAGAGCTACAGCTAGCTGATCGACATATCACGATGGTTCGAAAGTTCAATGTCGCAGGTTTGCCATTAATGTTACCACTTTGGTGCAAGTTCGTTTCATCGTTGTTACTTCACATACAGTAGGGGACTCTGCTGCGATATGCTAGATCATGTTGGTGGGTGAGGTTCACGGGATCGAATCGAATGAAAGTCGCATTCCTGGTATTGCTTTCGATATGGACAGCTTGGCGCTCTTACGCGTCGATTGCTAGCTCAGTCATGGAAACCCACTCAAGCTCAGAGCTCAAACCCGAGAACGAGAACTCTCGAGGTCTCGGGCGTCTATGTTGCAATCAAGGGACTGACGTCAACACAATCTATATGAGTTTGTTGAACGCGAAGGCAAAGACATATCACACTCAGGCAAGCAACAGTATTTGATGATAGCTACGCTTCCGATGGTGGCCGAAATCGAAGGCATCACAGCATCGATCAAGCTATCACGATTGTCCAACATTAGCCCTCGGCATCGATCTCGTAGCTGTTGGACTTGTGCTTCGGCTGGAACATGAAGTCCTTGTGTGCAGGTCCAAGGAACATTTCACTGCGGTATCATTAGCGAAACATTCCATTAATGCTTGTAAAATACCTTTGACATACCTGATCTTGATCCAGTCCTTGTAGTTGGCGCTGCTCAACAGCGTCTCCATGTCGCTTCTGCCCCTGTAGGCTGGAGGACGGTCGCCAAACTTGGGCGGCAAGTGTTCAAGAATGCCCACAGGAATGTAGCGGCAAGAGAAGCTGAGCCACTCGAGCAGGAAGCGTCTGGTGTTTCCGACACCAATCTCATCAGAGCCCCAGTACTCGAGACCGTTGCGCACGAACTGCTCAATGTAGCCCAGACGCTCCGAAGCCGACTTGTCGAGGTACTGCTGTGACTGAATCTCCTCGAAGATCCAGGGCTTGATGAGAGCACCACGAGCGATCATAGCACTGTCAATGCCCGCGTGTTGGATAGCATTGTTGTAGTCGACGTGCGACAGAATATCACCATTTCCACAGAAGTAAGGCAAGCCGTCTGACTTGACAGAAGATGAGAGATCACGAGCATCAGGCTCGCGTACAGTGTCTGCCACTTCGGCACTTGCCTTCTCGAGATTGCTGACAAGGCTGGCGCACTCGCCAATGTAGTCCCAATCTGCGCTGCGAGAATAACGCTGTTGCCTGCTGCGACCGTGTAGAGTAATGGCGGCGACACCAGAGGGACCTTCGCCCTGCTCCTGCGCGTCGTGCCCGCCAAGGATCAGACGCTGACACAATGCCTCTGCCGTAGGCTTCTTGTCCTTGGTTCCCATACGGATCTTAACAGTGATAGGCACCTCACCACTGACAACGTTCATGCCGCGAAGAATCTTCTCGAGCTTGCCTGGGGAATCCATGAGCGCAGAGCCGGCTCCCTGACGATAGACGAGATCTATAGGGCAGCCACAGTTCAGATCAACAGCGCGGAGCGAAGGACAGAGAGCGGTGATGGCTTCAGTGGTCTTCAATGTGAGCCACGGCTTATTGCCAGCAATCTGCGCGCCGAACTTCAAGTCCTTGCTGTTGTCGTAGTTGTTGATGATAGACTTGGGCGTGTACTTTGGTGGGAGGATTTCAGACTCGTGCGCCTTTAACAGAGCCCATTCTTGTTTCTCGCCTTGCAGCAGTGGCAGTGACATGGCCATCTCTGACCAGGTCACCTCCGCACCGAGTCCGACACAGAGGCGGCGGAAGGGCATGTTGCCCTGCGTGGTAAGAGGAGCCAAAACGGGAGTCTCTGCGCCATAGTAGATGCGACGCTTCTCTGACGGGCGGAGAGGAGGCTCTATGTAAGCGGCTCGCGCGTCCTGCTTCTCGCCGTTTGCCTCCAATGCATCATCGCCGGGTTTCTGGTCTTTCTTGCCTCCCTCCATCTTGTTGAGCCACGCCAGGTACACGTCTGACTTGGGTGTTGGGTATTTCTTCTTGCGCAGTGTTATCTTGTGCTTGTTGTCAACAAAATTGACAACTCCGCTCTCGTTCGTTTCCTGCGCATTGCCATCGTCTTTGCTTGCCAGCATGATCAACTCCTTCCGACCATCCTCACGTTCGACCTCCTTGGAATGACCTCCCGCAAATCGGCAGCGCCAGCCAGCTGAGCACCTTCCAGTCTGTTCCCAAAGAGGGCATTTGCCATTGAAGGTCTGCAAGTCCTCTCTCTTGCCCTCCTTAAGGTATTTGCGGATGTCGTGCTCGAACCTGCACTTCTCGCCGAATGGACAGCTGCTGGGACCAAACTCATTGTCGTGGTCTCTTCCCTTGCAGAGCTCGATAGCGTCGCGAGAAGATCCATACGTGCGACCCTTGTTCTGACCGCCCTCAGTCTTCTTGCCACCGCGACCTCCAGCGGGCTTCTGCTCGGACGACTTGGCGCCCTCGGCGGCATCGTCGTCGTGAGCAGGCGCTTCTGGCTCGGCAGTGCGCGACAAGTCGATGAGGTACTCTGCCTTGATCGGCGCCACGCCCTTCTTACGGTCGGTCGGCTCGCTGGCAGTCAAGGTATTGTCGTGTTCACGCTTTTGGCGCTTAGCCGGAGATTGCTCGAATTCGCTTGCGTCGTGAGCAGCAACGCCGTTGAGAGCCATGCTGCGTTCGACCTTTTCTGCCTGCGTAGTGGCGGAGTCTCCAGGTAGGATTTCTTGCTGAGGGTTGGCCTCTGGTTTCGCTTCAGCAGGCGCCTGCTTCAGTGGCTCCGAGGGATCGAGAGGGTTGACCTGAGGCGGCTCCAAATTGCCATTGGAGGATTCCATGTTGGCGGTAGGTGGGTGATCGCAATGTCAGCCAATGCTGTCTGGCGTCTTTTCACATGCATCCGCAAAAATCTCAATGAGGAAGGTGGGCTCGACGCCACACATGCGCGCAAGGCAAGAGCGAGCGCCACACAAATGACGAGAGAGCTCAGGCGTGCCGGCAATCCGCAGCCACACATGACGTACTGCCTGTGTGAGCAGAGTGGGACACATCCAAGTTCGCGGACGGACAGCAGCACACAAGACACCTCTCCTCTCCTCAAAACGCCCATAACACGTCTGCCTTCTCCATTGCGACCACGCCGCCTCCTATTAAAGGCCAACACCCACCAAGCATTCGCCGCTCTTCCTCCAGCTACCACCCTCTCCACCCTCTGAGCCCTACGCAGGCCTCAACCGCACCGCACACGCGACACATCATTCCCTAGCCACGGACGCCATCGGTGGATCGACGCCAACTTAATAGTCAAGATGACGCTCTACTACTCTCTCGTAAGTCTCCTTTCCCTTCCGAGCTCCTCCTTTCTTCCTTCACAACACCACCTCCTCATCACCACACCACACAACCAGACCACACCCTCCCAGGCTACCATCTAGCCACCATGAGTTTGATCTACGCACCGGTCCGCAGACATTGCCATTGGAAGCTCCCAAATACCTTACTGACTGTCTTTCGCGCAGGTCTTCGGACTTCTCGTCTTCGAGATGCTCCTCTTCTGCTCCTTGATTGTGCCCATGCCCTTCAAGGTGAAGCGTGGACTCTTTGAGTTCATTTCCAGCAACCCTCTGGTTGCAAAGCTTCAATATGGAATGAAGGTATGGTAGGAAGTCACGCATTGAATATTTCGGCGCTGACGTGTTGCAGATCACATTTATCTTCATCCTCATCCTGTTCGTTGACAGCGTCAACCGCGTCTACAGGGTCCAAGTCGAGCTCACCATGGCCAAGCAGCAGGGCGGTGCCGCTGGGTAAGTTGCGGATCTTACAGAAAATGGCATGGCAGTCCACTAATAAGTTTACAGCGCCGTCGCCGGCAGCGAACGCATGGAGGTCCAAGCCCGCAAGTTCTACTCCCAGCGCAACATGTACCTGTGCGGCTTCACCCTCTTCCTTTCCCTCATCCTCAACCGCACCTACACCATGATTCTCGAAGTTCTGCGCCTTGAAGAGGAGAACAAGCGCCTCACTACCGGTGACTCCAAGAGCGAGAAGGGCAAGTCTGGTCTCGGCGATGCTGGTCAGCTTGGCGAGGTTTCGCAGCTCAAGGAGGCTTTGAGGAAGAAGGACCGCGAGCTTGAGGCCATGAAGAAGCAGAGTCAGGGTCTTTCCGACGAGTACAACAGACTCGGTGACCAGGTCAGCACCAAGGACAGCGTTCCCAAGAAGGACAGATGAGGTACTCGCTCTTCCCCAGTGGAACGAGAAATGTCGCCTGGAACACGCTGAAATTCAAAGTACTTGTGGAACGGCGTCTAGAGAACTGGCTACGTCGATGCAGCTCTAGTCAATTTAAAAGTGATTGAGATATGGGATGTGCCCCATGGATGACGAGATGGGCAAAGTTCACATAGTTGGGTCGGTGACCATTAGTTATGGTTGAATGTACATGCACAGAAAGTGCATTTCAATTTTCCTGAGCTACAAGCATAGTTGCCAACATTGGCTTTGCTGATTTGAGCCAGTGTACACAAAGTTGTCGAATGTTCTGCTTTCCATTCGGTATGTGGACAGCTACCAACCGAGAAGGGCGCATGATGCGAGTAAGACCTCCGATGACTGCGTGATCGTTTGCGAATGTGGATGCCTGTTGTCCCCAATCATGCCTTGGGTGAAACCAATGCACAACAACTACCTTGCAGCGCCAAAACAACAATGCATCGCTGCACTTCCGGCCCGGACGAAGCATGATCCCAAATGGCTAGTGGCTAGCACGTACCTGGCAAAATTGTCTTCAACGATTGTTTGAAAGTCTACAGATGGAGTTGAGTATTCAGTAGATGCGAATGCGCTCTCCGCTCACCGCAGCAACGTTGCCAATGGTAGCTCGGATGCCTGGATTAGCGCTGCTTAATTGTCTATGGCTGGCTCGCTATTCTTCTTCGCCTGGTGGGGTCCTTGATCCTTCCAGCTCCGCTCAGCCCCAGTACACGTCCACTGCGACATCACCCTTGCTTGAGAACAAGCCATTTGCTCATGTCTTGCCGCAAGCACACGACCGAGACGCCTTTTGTCCGACGGTCTATTGTTAATCTCTGGCCATCATTCACGGTAATAGCTCATTATACGCTCCTGATCTACAATTGAACTCTTCTCGGCTATGCTATCACCGAGACTGTCGGTATTCTCCGCCCTGCACGTAAGACATGGTCTGAAAGAGAATAGAACATGTGTGTACAGGATCCCCTTTCGCCAGTACGCCACTGCGGGTCGCAGCCAAATCCGTGCAGCAAAGTCGATATTTTGGCGAGCGCTCGCTGAAACCAGGTATAAGATGGCTTGTAAGTAACGCAGGAATGTCGGGTTTATTGTCGCCCAATCGTCGCTTTATTCACGATATTTGCTGTACCAACCTTTTTTTCGATATCTGTATCGCTCTAGCCAGTCCCAACAACCACTCACCGTCAACATGAGGTTGCCAGGCATTATATCCTGTCTTTCATTGGCTTCTTTCGCCGCAGCATCTTTCCCACCCTTACCAGAAGATACTATCACCAAGCATATCAAGGATGTCCCAGGAGCTTCGATAACGTACAAGGGAACGCATGTCTGCGAGACCAAGGCTAAAGCGTATGCTGGATATATCAACATGCCTGCCGACTACCTCGCTGATGTAGGAAATTACAATATTTCTTACTTCTTCTGGTATTTCGATGCTCGACATTCGCCGGAGAAGGCACCAACAACCATCTACCTTGCAGGTGGGCCTGGAGAGAGCTCACTTTATGGCGCTACCAATGACGGCGGACCTTGCTATGTGCTCAACGATTCCAATAGCACCGAGAGCAACCCATGGTCTTGGAATGAGCATAGCAATATGTTGTATGTTGATCAGCCGGTGACGGCAGGCTTCAGCTACTCAAAGGCCATCAACTCCACGTGGAACCTTCTGTGGGATGGATCCGACGGCACTCCGACTCCTGTTACACCGTTCGAAGCTTACAATGGCTCTGTTCCTGCGGAGAACTCTACTTTGTTTTATGGTACATTCCCTGACCAGAACCCTGCACTCACGGCGAACACCTCGGTAGTCGCTGCTCGCGCACTGTGGCATTTTACCCAGCTCTTCTTTGGCCACTTCCCAGAACTTCACACCGGAAACGATCAACTCAACCTCGCGGGCAATTCATACGGAGGCTACTGGGTCTCGACATCGATGGCCCACTTTGAGCGTCAGAACGTCGAGATCGAAGCCGGTCATCTCAAAGGACGTTGCTTGAAATTAGGCACTGCCGTCATCATCAATGGCGAAATCGACTTTCTCCACCAAGCAGAGACCTACCCATTGATGGCACACAACAACACGTATTCGTTCGAGGCAATCACCGAAGACCAGTTCGTCGAGGCCATGGACAACTATATCAAGCCTGGTGGTTGCCGTGATCTCATCCAGCAATGCCGTGAGCTGGGTGAGCTCTCCGATCCCGATGAGATGGGCTTGAACGAGACGGTCAACGATCTCTGCGCAACGGCGACAGGATATTGCTACTTGAACGTTCTCGACGCGTACGATGCCAGTGGTCGCAGTCCTTTCGACATGGCTAGCAAACTACCGAACCCGTACCCTCCATCCTATGCTACTGGTTGGGCCAACAAAGCCTGGGTCCAGCAGGAATTGGGCGCTCGAGTCTCATTCACGGAAAATAGTCTCGTGAGTCAAACCGTATTGATGGGCGACATCTCTCGTCGTGCCGGTCTCAAGGACGTCGAATACCTGCTCTCCAGAGGCATCCGAGTCGCTCTGATCTACGGCGATCGCGATTACCGCTGCCCATGGGTTGGCGCTGAAAAGCTAAGTATTCAGGCTAACTGGACCGGAGCAACGGCGTATCGCAAAGCTGGGTATGAAGAGATCCACGTCAACAGCAGCTACATTGGTGGCGTTGCGAAGCAGCACGGCTTGCTATCCTTCTCGCGCGTCTTTCAAGCCGGCCATGATGTTTCGTGGTACCAGCCAGAGACCAGCTTCCAGATCTTCAACCGTGCGATCTTCGGACGCGACATCCTTACTGGCCGGAAGAATCTCAATCACAACAGGCATGCGGCAAAGTGGTCCACCAATGGTCCACTGAGTGCGTATGGCTGGAAAGAGCAGCTCCCGGACTCGCCACCGGTGATATGCTACATGTACGATATCGCAACCACGTGTACAAAGAATCAGGTAAGTGATCCATCCCGAGCTCTGTACCATCCCAAAGGTCTGCTTAACGTGGCGTTCACACGCAGAGCTATGAGCAGGACTAGCGAGACTCTGATCCGAACGACATGCTAATGACATCTCAGATCGCCGCCATAACGGATGGCACCGCTGAGATTGAGAACTTCATTGTCGTTAAGCCGGGCGCAAAGACATAGTCGAAGGCAGATGCGTTGTGACGGGCTGCAGTGCTTATGAGCGAGGTTGTGTGCAGCTCCAATCGGTTTGTTGGCAAGCGCAGCCGGCTAGTTTGATATTGGATTCTGATGTGACTGGCATTCTAGACACTCGGGTACGGGACTGAGTCTAATGGCATTCCTATCTCAATGGCCTGTGTTTGGTAGTGAGCGTTGACGACACCATGTGCAACCATGCATCTTTGCTATTGCTAGATGAATACAAATAGAAGAGTCGTACCGAGGAACTTGAAGCATCCGGGAACATCTTCGGCACAACAATACCAAGATGAGGTTAATGAAGTTTGGTAGTGGTATATATATACATGTTAGAATATACCACTTCACTATGCCCAGCTTACCACCTGGCAGAAAGGTAGTATAATATCTGATCGGCAAGATTCGATAACTCGCAGTCCGCCATCCAGAATGATCGGATACGCTTGAGCTGAAAGTTAGAGTTGTTCTGTGAGCGTTGCAGTGCTGCCCTGCCGTAGCGGAAGTATCATCCATACTCCCAGCGATTGAAAGGCACAGGTTTGCAGGATGCGCTGTTAATTTCAGACGAAGCATCATTGAGCGCCGACCGTGTTCATTAAATCGGCTGTTTTGAGTGGGCTTTTCCGAGCAGATGAGCGTGAATCGGCTTTGTGCTCCGCCTGGCCGAATTCAAACGCCAGTACCTGGAAACGCGCCTGCCTTGCTGAGAACGACCATGCCGTGGTCACGAGCGATGTAGCCCTTCATCAAGACCTGGAAACATTAGAAACAAGCCAAGCGATCACGTAGAGAAAGTGCCTACCTTGTAGATCATGTTCGCGATTGCGCACTCCACTTCGTCCCTGTCTATTCCACCTTCGCCATCGCTCACCTCGGCGCCAGACACCGATAGAGCAGTCGCGAACTCGGCGATGGGGATGCGTGTACGTCTCACTGGTGTCGTCTCGCCCTCCTTGAGCGGTATGTACCCACCCGCAAGGAAGACCTTGCGGAACAAGTTGCGGATGGTGACATCTCGGCTTCTCTCCAGCGTGAGGTAAACCCTTCGTTTCACGAATTCAGCTTCGCCATTTGCGAGGGCTTCATCCAATGCTTTGAGGTTACCAGTCCGCACAGCCGAGCAAATAGGAGCAAACAAAGTTGCAAGCGCTGGGTGAGCCTCCAGAAGAGCGCGCGAAGGAAGCTGGTGTTTGGTGATCATCTTTGTTGGGATCAGGTAGGTGAGAATGAGCTGTCTGTTTTTGCTTTCGCTGGTCGTGCACATCGCATACGCCCGCTCGAGTTCTTCCTCAGCATGTGCATAATCCTCTTCCAGAAAATAGATCACGCCACGGTAGTACTTGTAAGCTACTTGGTGTGCTTTCGGGAAGTTTTCGAGGGGTGGCATGTCGTTCGAAGTGGCTGCGAGTGCGCGCAGCACAATCTTGCAGAGCGATATGCTGTTCAGGCGGAAGTATGTTTTGAAGAGAAGGTTCGTGATATTGTATAAAGCCCACTTGCGTGAGTCTTCGAGAGGTGCACTATACGAAAGACAGACCTACCTTAGCCAAGTCATACTATATGGCTGTTGGGTGCGAAGAGTACATTCTACGTACCGGTCACTGACGCAAAGGCCAAAGATCTTGTTGATCTGTCTGGCTGCATCCTCAAGCTTTTCATGCTTGCCGCCGGTGCCGAATGCATCTTCCTCTTGGATGCCACCGCCGTACGCAAAGCCATTGCCGGTTTGAAGCGCAGCGCTGTCATCGGCCTTGATCGCGAAGACGCGAAGATACTTACCTGCAACGTATAGACATGGGATCGTCCAGGCATAGAAGGCAGTACTGAGGTATCCCTTGACCAGCGCATTCACGACGTCCTTCCAAGCCTCGTATACATCACCCCATCTTGCCTCAGCTTCGCGACCTGTATTTTGGGCTTCTTCGGCGCCGAGCAGAATGCCTGTGAACTTGTGGAATGCGGCGAATACTTCAAGCCATCCCGTGACCTCTTCTTTGGACAAGTGGAGTTTTGGGTTGTATTGCAGCTTGTATTTCAGATCGTTGACCACAGAGTGTGCATTGATGCTGCGATAGAAGTTGTAGAGGCGCGCCGGGTCGTCCTTGGGTGGCTCAGGCGAGATGGTGGCTGCGAGGGCGTAGCCTTGCTCGGTAGCATTGGCCGCTGCGAACTCGTCGAAGAGATCCATGGCTTCCTGTCGCGTACTCTCGGCGTGAGAGTGAGCAAGCAAGCCTCGAGTCGGCAGTAGATGTTGCTCGAGTTGTCAAGTGAAGCTCATGCGCCTGAGGCCTCCATCCCGGGCAATCATCGGCTTGCAGCAAGCGGAAGGGAGCAGCCGAAGTAGCCGCACCTGCATCCCCACACGGCGCCTGGCTTCGATATTGACATTTCGCACATTGCTTTGCAGACGCTCTTCCTTCTCCAGCGACCAGCGACTACCGACTACCGACGCCGCCAAACACATCAAAGTGAGTCTATGTGCGCATGCTGCACCGTCGCATTGCATACTAACATATTGCGCAGATGGGTAAGCACTCTCTCCGTGCCGGATCTGCAGCGAGCGCGCTCCTGCACCGACTTTTCACAATGGGCTGAAAGAGGTGGAAATTTCCGAGCAAGATCTGAACAGGAGCATATCAAGCATTGTGCTTGCGCTCAGAACTATAATGATGGTCTCTCACTACATGGAATCGGAATACATGCCTTCGCACATACTGTCCGTCAGACAGCGCTGATACTGTTGCCCAACAGGTCGCCTGCAGGAATACCAGGTCATTGGCCGCCATCTGCCCACCGAGGCTCAGCCTACTCCCAAGCTCTACCGTATGCGCATCTTTGCGCCTAACACGGTTGTTGCTAAGAGCCGTTTCTGGTACTTCCTCTCCCGCCTGAGGAAGATCAAGAAGGCCAACGGTGAGATCGTCAGCCTCAACGAGGTCAGTACAAATCTGCGGAATGCCATGAAAATGTTTTCATGTCTTCTGCTCAGCCTTGCCTAAGAGCGCAACTGACAGCCGCAGATCCACGAGAAGCACCCTCTCAAGGTCAAGAACATTGGCATCTGGATCCGCTACGACTCTCGCTCCGGTACCCACAACATGTACCGTGAGTACCGTGAGATGTCCCGTGCCGACGCCGTCGAGTCCCTCTACCAGGACATGGCCGCCCGTCACCGTGCCCGCTTCAGGTCGATCCACGTCCTTAAGGTCGTTGAGGTTGAGAAGACCGAGGACATCCGCCGCCCCTACATCAAGCAGCTTTTGGCCAAGGACCTCAAGTTCCCCCTGCCTCACCGCAACCCCCCGAAGGGCAAGAAGGTCTTCTCCGCCGTTCGCCCTGCCACCTTCTTCTAGATGTCTCGTCACGTGTGGGCAAGATATTGAAGATTACGCTGCTTCGGTACGCCAAGTGGCTAGGTTCGCAGAATATGGATGCCTTTCGCATATGGAATACAGTACGTTAGGTACCACAAAAAATGTTCTGAAACCACAAAACTCCTCTTCTCACTTGTCATTGTGATTGTAAATCTCATCAGAGTCTAGACTTGGACTTGTACACATAGCCTTCGGGTACTAGCCGGTTCGTCGTGCTCACTGATTCCCACCACGGATATGCGGCCGGAGCGTCGTCCTGCATAGTGCCTTCGAACTTGACTGCCCTCTTTTCCAGGAACGCTTTGACGCCCTCCTTGTTGTCTTTGCTGCTGAACATCTCATAGATCACTCGCGAATCGAGTAAATGCTGGCCTTCTGGAGAACCCGCGTCACGATACATCATCTCACGCATCAAGTATGTCGAGATTGGTGAAGTGTTCTGCACAATTTCGTTGGCGAGTTCAATCGCACGCGGCAGAACCTTGTCCGGAGAAGACAATGTCTCGCTGAACAGCGAGTTAAGCAGCGGGTGTGACGCCGGGTAAGTGCTGCCCGTTGTCGTGAGGTGCATGGCTTTGGACATCCTGTCAACCTGTCAGTTCTGTCGTGAGTAAGTGAACGCGATTGATCATCACATACCCAATCAGCCTGGGCAAGTAGTAGGACGAGCAAGCTTCCATCACCAATCCTCGTCGCGCAAACACGAAGCCGATCTTAGCACCTTCATAGGCAATGCGAATATTCATTGGCAGGGTCATGGTAATCCCAACACCCACTGCACTGCCCTGCAAAGCTGCGATAGTGGGCTTGCGGCAATTCTGTATGGCCAGCGTCACTCTGCCACCGCCATCTCTGTGCTCACGCACGTTTTCTTCGCCGCCCTTGAATGCGGTCTCGAGATCTGCTCCTGCGCAGAAGATGCGGCCGTGGCCCGTGACGACCGCGCACTTGACGCGAGGATCAACGTCAATGAGGGTGAAGGCGTGGACGAGCTCAGTCATCATGGTGTCGGTGAAGGCATTGTGTTTCCCAGGGCGGTGGAGCGTTACAAGAATTATGGGCGTGGGTGAGGGTGAGTTCTCAGGAATGTGTGAGAGTTTTATCTGTGTGAATGGAAGGTCGTTGTAAGAGCCCGGAAGGGGAATTTGGTCTGGGATGGATGACATTTTCTGTGTGATCAATCAATGTTAAGACGATCAGGTAGATGTAGTCGAGACTATAACACAGGCTTTGCACAGCAGGATCATGAGATTCAACAGTAGAATATAACTTTGTATTGTCAAAGATGTCTGTCGATCAATGCAAACCCGTGTGAGGTGAGGAGACGGTGGTGTCGTTGTTGCTCTACCTCGGCACGCCGTTCAGCAAAGCGGTCATGTTTGCTGTACCTCGCTTGGGAAGCCGATTATGGTCCTTTCTGACTTGCGCTATCAAGACAATTGTGCCATCCTTGCCCAATGAAGATATTCCCTGCTATACCTAGCCACGAACAAGTCCTTGATGGGCTTTGGTTGTGATAGTGGGGGTTGGGGAACCGATCGCTCCGCCCGACGTGCTATTCGTCGCTCAAAAGTGGAGACCTTTGCCGCAATCATAGCTGCAATGCAATAAGAGCTCAAAAGCACTTACTCTGCCCAGGTATGAGTCTCTAAATTGAAGCAGAAGCAGTCGCTCCATCTTGCTTGTCTCCACCCGCAGCTAGTAGCACTGTTTAGCACATTCACCCTTACAAGTTGAACACCAGAATACACAGACGACTATATCGCAAAGGGCAAGTGCTTTCCTCTCAATACCTCGTCCTATAAGCTTAGTACTTGCAAGATACGTGTACCTTGTTCGCACAATTCATCATTTTGCACGCTTAAACGTTTGTTCACGCCCATTGTCCCAAGCGTGTTGACCATTGAGAAGTGACCGAACGCCTCGTTGCTTGATATTCTGAGCATAGTACAACTCATTAATCTCGGTCATATTGCAGTTACCATGGCGCCACCACCTTTGATAACGCTCGAGGAACACTTCTTCTCAACCTCAGTCGGCTCTAATCCGAGCACGAACAAGGCCTATGTCGAGCAGTTCAAACATGTTCCAGGTCTGGAGTCAAAGCTGAAGAATCTCTCTGATCTCCGCCTTCGTGATATGGACGCTGGAAAAGTATCGTTCCAAGTTATATCGCATGGCCCTACGCCGGGTGCGCCTAGCCCTCAGCAGTGTGTTGAAGCGAACGACGAGCTCGCGGCTGCCGTCGCCAACAACAAGACACGATTCGCAGGCTTTGCAGTCCTACCCATGGCACACCCTGAAGAGTCAGCTCAAGAGCTTGAACGTTGCGTCAAGAAGCATGGGTTCGTGGGCGCTCTTATTGACAATCACGTCTTGGGCAAGTACTACGACGGACCTGAGTACCGGACTTTCTGGCAGAAAGCTCATGATCTCAATGTTGCCATCTACATCCATCCAACTTGGCCCTCGGACGACATGGCTCCTCGATACTCTGGCAACTTCACTGACGGAGCGTCTCGCTCGCTGTCGGCATCTGGCTGGGGTTGGCATACAGATACCGGCTTACATTTCCTGCGCTTGTTTGCGAGCGGTCTTTTTGATGTAATGCCCAAGCTCAAAGTCATCGTCGGCCACTTTGGGGAAATGCTTCCGTTCATGTTCGAACGAATCGGCGTGCTCAGCCGGAGATGGGGTGACATCAAGCGTGACTTTGACGCAGTCTACAAGGAAAACTTGTGGATCACCACCAGCGGCGTCTGGGGACTTGCGCCTATGGCCACGATTTTGACGAATACTCCGATAGAGCATGTTCTCTATAGTGTGGACTACCCCTTCGCGAAGAATGAGGATGGCTTGGACTGGATCGAGAAGTTGGAGGCGAGTGGAATGGTGACGAGAGAGCAGCTAGAGCTGATTGCCTACAAGAATGCTGAGGACTTGTTGGGTGTCAAGGCTCCGAAGTGAGGCAGTTTTGGAAGCGTCAAGGGATCGGATGTTCGAGGTGAATGAAAGAAATTGTGCAAAGCCGATGGCGTGAAAAGACCTTGTGCTCCCTCCATACCTTGATCACATGTCAATGCTGAGAAGGCCGCTTGGACATGTTCTTAGGCTGCAGCAGGCAGCAAGACGCTCAAGGTAGACATGAAGGCAGCCGTGTGAATTCCTAAATCCAATTGTAAGGCGCCAGATCTTGATGTCGGGCTTACAAATGTGCTGGTGCCCAATGTTCAGGTGGTCAGCCCTGTGACGTACGGTTGCTATGGATAAGCGCCACAGATACGGGAAGCCACATGCACAGGAGGCCGAGATAAACGCCCATAACGAGGTCGAAGAGTGAATGCGAAGACAACGGTGGTCCCAGAGCAAGAGAGTAATAGTCAGGCTCCAAGGTGTGTGTTAGTAAGGTAGCATAGAAGTGACGTACCCGCGCAGGTTTGGTGGGAAAAGTGACTGCAGCGAACGAAACAGCGGTCACAGGAGAGGGGCGACAGAATTTGGTGGGGTGAGTGTGCAGCAGCGCTAGTGAGCAGGCACGGAAGGCTGGCAGCGAGTGGGAGGGCGCGCCTAAGGCTAACATTTTCGTCCCCTCATCAGCAGCAAGTTTTCCCACATCCACGTCAAACACAACCACAACACCACACGCGCTACACTGAACCTAGTCGTAGCAACACACCACGACACTCCCACCAAACCCACCAACCGCCTCACAACTCGCATCCGCGCTCTCCGCACACACACCACTCCAACATGGCCCAGGAAACCCCTACCTTCAAGCTCGTCCTCGTCGGTGACGGTGGCACTGGCAAGGTAAGGACCTCATCGCACTGGCGGCCCATGACGAAACGCCGTGGTGCAGAAATTATTTGCACGGAGCGAAAACTGACCATGGCTGTCACAGACCACCTTCGTCAAGCGTCACTTGACTGGTGAGTTCGAGAAGAAGTACATCGCTACTCTCGGGGTCGAGGTCCACCCTCTCGGCTTCTCTACCGTACGCACACCTTCCATCCCGCAAGACGCACGATGCGCAGACAGACAGCGACTAACACATACCCCAGAACCTTGGTCAGATCCAGTTCGATGTCTGGGACACTGCTGGCCAGGAGAAGTTCGGTGGTCTTCGCGATGGCTACTACATCAACGGCCAGTGCGGTATCATCATGTTCGACGTCACCTCGCGCATCACCTACAAGAACGTCCCCAACTGGCACCGTGACCTGGTCCGCGTTTGCGAGAACATCCCCATTGTCCTGACCGGCAACAAGGTTGATGTCAAGGAGCGCAAGGTCAAGGCCAAGACCATCACCTTCCACCGCAAGAAGAACCTCCAGTACTACGACATCTCCGCCAAGTCCAACTACAACTTCGAGAAGCCCTTCCTGTGGCTCGCAAGGAAGCTCGTTGGTAACCAGACTCTGGTAAGCATGGAAACCTGACATTCTGCTCACGCGACAGATCAACTAACAACCTCATAGGAGTTCGTTGCCGCCCCTGCTCTCGCTCCCCCAGAGGTCCAGGTCGACCAGGCCGCCATGGAGTCCTACCAGAAGGAGATGGAGGCTGCCGCCCAGATGCCTCTTCCCGATGAGGACGATGCCGACTTGTAGATTACTCGTCACATCCCTCTCATGATCAAGCACTGCCGGCCTCACCGGAAAGGCAGTGATACGACCACACCCACCACCGCCGCGAGGCAGTTGGGCACGAGAATGGCAAACCCACCCAAAATTAGCATTAGAAAGCGAAGCGGCTGAATATATCATATGACGAAGGCAGCGAGCGGTCTTGCTTGATACGACACAAGTGGAGAGAAGCGAGCGAGCAGCGCATGGATAGTGAGGGCTGCTTTTTGATTTTGTCCTTTTCCATAAATCGAGCCCGGTGCGGTGCAGTGACTTTTGGGTTGCTCACCAATACCGCAAGAATTTCTTTACCCTTTTTGATACCGGACAAATGAGAGACGTGCATCACAGTCTCAAGTACACTCACCATAAATTATTCATGCCTTCTGAATTTACATGGGCTCACTGAATGAAACGTCTAGACTGACTATGGCCCAGATCGCACATTTCGCTTCGTCTACCGATACGGTATGCTTGCCGGTGCTGATCGCAGACTTCTTTGGAGTCTCAGGGGATTGCTGCGGCGATTGCTGCGGGATGTGATAAGCGGACGGCAAGAATATCGAGTGATCAAGGACCTAAGCTTCAATGCTCCTAGTGGCATAGGTAGCCAGTGTTGTTAGCATCATAAGCGCCGAGAGCTGCTTCAGAAAGTGCCATAACGGGGTACGCAATGTGGCCCCGAATTGGTGCAGCCTCCCGATGGGCGTGAGCATCCACATTGCGAACAACACGAGCGACATCACTCCACCCTATCTTTACACCAATGAACCACAACTAACCACTCATTACGGACTGCTCGAGGCTGCAGTGAATTCATTCCTATGAACGTCTCGTTGGGGGCCTAGGTGGTCAACGTGAAGATCGCAGACTGCTAGCTTCTATACGTAAAATACCATCCTCCTTGGAAAGAAAACTGTTCTGTGGTGCCAATTCAGTATGCCTGGAACATTCTCGATCGATACAACAGCGTTAGCAACGAATGCTGCGCCATACTTTGATAGTGCTTCCCGTCCCCTAGTCATGTCGGCCGTTTCGAGTACCCGGAAAGAAGATTACAGTCGCGGACGTCGGCGCGATCTTGTCACACCTGCAGCAATCCTGCGCCGATCGGATATGGCGCAATCCTCAAAATGCATCGAAAGAGGAGATTGCGAGCGCCCGATCAACGTCCTTTTGCTTGAATCCAGGCGTACGACCAAGGCACACACCAGTCACAGTCAGTACTAAGTATTGTCAGTGTATTTCCAATACATTCTAACACGTAGATCTCCACTTACCCTTGACGAATTTCGCAACGTCGATTATGACTACCTTCTTCTGAGGCACTGCAGCCTGTTCGTATCTTGGAACGAGCGGATCGAACCCGTGCATGCCCAGAGGGTCGAAAGAGGCGGCTGTGGACGCCGATTTCTGCTGGTTGGGGTCGACAGACTGGAAATTCATCCAGGAACCGGTGTTCGCATCCGAGTAGCCGACATTACCAAGCCCATTCAACTGCACGTTGTCCATATCCTGCCATTGTACCATGTCGGCATCCAACCTCTGCATCTCCGACCACTGCTCTGGATCCCAGAGTGGCGTGTTCGTCTTGCTCTGGTTGCCGCTCGACGTGCGCGCAGACGACTGAGATGAGACAGTGCTCGACTCTGCCGAAGGCTCCGTGATTTCTGCTTCCACAAATGACACACTCGGATCGATGGTGACACCCTTAGACTCCAAGTAGCCCTCGACATCGTAGGGATCAAACCAAGTTCCTTCAAAGCCTTCCACTTCTACACTGATATCTGTCGCCGGGCGGGCTTGCACGACATCTTCCAGAAGGTTGAGCATCTGTGGGCCTACCATGCCAAGGTGGAACTTGGATTTGTTTGCACTGAATGGGCGCCCTCTGGTGGGGTAGTGCGTTCCTGCACCACCGATGTGAAGGAGAGGAGCTTCCCAGAAATCTAGCGGGTCGTCTAACCCTCTGGCCAAGACTTTTTTGAGGGCGGCTGCCATGCGTACGCGGTCGCGGCTGAGCAACGAGAGCTTGAAGACGCGTTCGTAAGTGTGTGGCTTTCGGACAGGATCAAGAAGCAAGTGATAGGCCGCTTCGAGACACGCCCGGTGAAGGCGGCGACCCAAAGTGGTTTCATGAAAACTGTAAGTCTTGGGTAGATCCAGTTCGCTGTTGATGGAAAGCGAGCGTTGAGGAGGAGTAATTTCACTGGGCTGAGGGGTATTGTTGGTTGGTATATCGAAAGGCCGAGGCTGCATTGCTTGAGCCATTGTGGGTATGCTGAAATTTTCCACCATTTGGTCGAAGGTTTCAGGCATATACATCGTATAGCCCATGCCAATGTCGGGACGCTGGCTTCGTCTGCCAGTTTGTCCCAAAGTAGCTTCATCGATCCAAGAAGGTACGTTTTTGGGCACAAGGGACATCTCTTCCAAGGGTTTCGTGGCGGAGCTCTTGTTCGCTGTGGTGGACACGGGGACAGCTGGTTCCGGTAGGTTATCAACATGTGGTTCACCAGGATTGCGTGCGTTACTCATGTAAGATGCAAATCGCAAAGCGGTCTCCGAGAGTTCGTCGAGCTGGCCTTCAGACAGTCCAGCCATGACCAAGCGATCTCGACAACTGTCGAAAGCTTGGTTCATACATTCAAGAGTTGTCGTAAGGTCGGACACTCGCTTTCTCAATTCATCAAGTGTGCTTTCTTTTCTCTGCCTGTACGCGCGCTGAGCCATGCGGATTTGTGTACGTCGGCGCTGTAGATGCTGTCAATACCCACATGTCTTTCGTGTGCTACCAACAAGTAGTGGCCAAACTTACATCGGCAGCCGAAGCATCAGGCTTTTCTGTTCTTGGTCGCCCTCGTTTTTTGAGATCGTCATCACTGTTCTCTGATAAAGAGTCGCCGGCACGCTTTCGCTTGCGCGTGGCCTTGGTCGGTGTTGGATTGCGGTCCATCGTATGTGAAGAAGCTTGAAGTATGTAGCTGACACGTTGGAATCAGCCCCTACCAGCCGTGATAGTGAGAAACTGTTCTTGTGTTCGTGTGACAGCTGCTTTGAGTTTACAGTAAGAACAAACAAGTCTGCTCGTTGAATAGTATCTATAGCTCCAGGTACACCGCGCTAGCACAGGCGTCACGTCACGCTAATTCGCCAAGTCAGTGTTGTCAGCAGAGGGTGATTAATCCAGGTCGAGGAGAATTGTTACTTGTATGTAGTCCTGACAGAGCGCCGAAGTGGTCTCATCTCACGGCTATCGTGATTAGTGATCGTTCTGCTCAGCTCAGCAGCCGGGCTTACTTGGCAATGAAGAAGCGGGGATAGCGGGTTCGGATTTGCGGTCATGTGACATTTTACGTTAGCTTTTAGGGTGAGGGCTGAGGTACAGTCCTCGCACATGAATCAGTGTACAGTCTCTTAATTGTACCCACTGGCAGGTAAGAGCAAAACTTTTTGAATTGACAGCTTGCCGTCCTGTCATATGGGAATTTAATGATGATGTGAAACGAAGACTTCAATGGAGACATCAAGAATAATCATACACAGCTATCGTTGTTTCTCCCAATCGATGTTCCAAAAGTAGCTACGAGCCACTGCGCATGAGTCTACAAACAACGATCTCATCAGCTACGAGGGTAGTATTGACAAGTAAGGTTCTCAAAACAGCTAACACTGCCACTGAGATACCACCAGAGTTTCGTTCGTATCCCACCATCTAATATGCTGTCACAATCGAATTGGAGTTTATCCCAGATATCTTCAAGGCAGTCATGGTTATTTTGGTGGTACTGCTGTACCTTGGGAAGGCATGTTCTGCCTCTGTTGGGATATGGACAAAGACAACATCGACCGCAAGTACTGCCAGGGACCCGCAAGGGTGTTTCTAACCACTACATTTCCATGCGTCTTTGTCCCAGGCAAGACGACTCCATCCCACCATCACGGCGCGAGTGCCACGGCCCAGAGTCTCTGAAACGACTTCTTGGTGAGGCTCGGCACCATACAGTTGGCCTTGAGAAATGCCCGTATCCATCTTGTCCTTTCACGGTACCGGGCGCCTGGACGACCGAGCAACGAGTTGACGAGGGCCACATCAACGTAATCGTTCGCCACTTCAAGAAAGACCACGGCGTTGTTTTTTGCGCAGCTCTAAGACTAAGAACGTCGCCTATGTCCTTTGCTCTGTCTCTTCAGAGCACGCTGAATTTAACAATACCATCATGCCACAGACATACCTCCAAGACATAAGATGAACCGAATCTCTGGCGGATAGATCTTGAAAGCAGTCTTTCGACGATGTGTAATAAGGTAGTTGACTGGCCGTGAAAAAGAAGTGTTTGACTTTTCTTCATGCGTTACAGTGAGTGTATTGAGAAAGAATGAAAGATATGGCGGCTTTCCTCGCGCAGGCTTGCATGTGAGGTACTGAGGTATTTTTTGAACAACACATATTGTACTGGAAGCTGCTCCACATGCGACAGGAAGTCGATGGCGGAACCTTTTACTTTCGTGAGTCGTCGCAAGCGGCATCCGTACATTCACTGACCAGCAGCAGACATGGCTACTTGTACTTCAGCGAACCAACAGCGTCCTACAATAGTACTCTTTGTTGGCAAGCCACCAAATAATACGACATAGTCTTTCTCTGTATTGGCTGTCCTCTGTATTGGTTGTCGGAGTTGTTTGAAAACTCCCATGTCTTGCAAGTCTACACTCCGTAGAGACAGGCCTGAATGCGTAGGACACTGATCGGTCAGTCCGCTGTAAGCGCAGATCTTGAAGGACTGACGAGATATCCCTGGATGAGCACGTTCTTGTTGAATCCTCTACTGAGATCCTTGACGGCGATCGATCTGGGGAGCAGACTCTCACAGCGACAAGGAGGCCAGAAGCTCTCGGCAGCGCGGCAAAGAGAAACAAATTACGCGCGTGAACCTGCGAGTAATGAGACAAGACGCGTGAGTTCTCTTCAAGGCGGATGGTGATAGGCCTTGCATGCCAAAAAGGGACATCGATGCTTACAAGACTATTGGATGACGAGCTTGGTGGCTTGCGTGGCTTGATGTCTTAAAGACGACTCTTGTCTATAACCAGACGCGAGTGTCCACCCGATCTGGAGATGTTGTCGGCGGAGATTGCACCTCACAATTTTAGCAGTATGATTTGCAGCAATATAGTGTTGATGTGAACTATCGGAAAGACAAGACTCTTGGAAGGCTTAACCGTGAGGCGCAGTGTGATAATGCTGACCGTATGTTTGTGGGCGATGTTGAAGAGCTCAATTATCAGTGTGACTGGATAAGGATGAAGCACTGCATATCATGTCTTGGTTGATGCCAGGCACATATCGATGGTTATGGCGGCTGCAACGGCACCCAGGTCGCTGGGAGGATATCTCAGGTGGAGCACAGCCATATCCGCGCATGTAGCAGTGTGTAGGCGACCTCATGGCGCGTCACCGAGAGAGATCCAGGCGTAGGTGAGCATGAACGAGCGGGAACGTGCTATGCCCCCTATGGATGCACCGCCCCAAATCTTCCGCTGAACCAGCAGCTCTCATATCGATCTACGAACGCGCGTCCAGCCCTGACGTCGGCTACTCTTCACCGCAGCGTTGTGTCGCACAGCGGACGAGCACGAATGGCTGGCGAACCCCCTGTGCAGTGGCCAGCCATTTGATCGACCCCAGCGCAGCCCTTCAAGCGTGCAGCGAATGTGCAGGCGCTAGCGCTTTAGTCTATTCCTGTTCCTGAACATCGCGTTTCAGGATGCACCCGCAGCGCGTTTGAGTGAAGTCTCGTGGGGCCGGAGAGAAATAGAGATGTGCGATGGGTGCGACGAGGTGTTGAGAAGCAAATGTCTCTGACTCTGACGCCGTAGCGCGGGCATTGCAACGAATGAAAACACATCACACGTGCGATCACACCTTGCGGACGTTCGCATGTGACGAGCAGGACAGCAAACGGCCAGCCGCACGGGGACTTTAGGCCAGCTTTAGGCCAGCGGAAATTGCGGCGGTTTCGTTAGCCTCGCACGACTGGATGCTCGCACGGCCACTGGAGAGCCTCCACCCAGCCAGGGTTTCCGATTGTGGAAGCACTAGTGACCAGGGGTATGGCTCCAGACTGAGTTCCAACTCAAGACGCCGATTATACATAAGCGCTGCCACTGCGTTTCACGACAACTTTTTCTTTCCCTCTTCACCAACTACCTACACAACCTCTTCTACCATCTTTTAATTTTGACCTCGGTCGTCCTTTCATTACCAACAACCCACAAACAACCGCTCACTCATTCTTTCAACCTTTCGCCTTCTTCAAACAAACCTTTTATTACCAACCAACAAACACCAACCGCAAAAATGAGATACACCTTGATTGCCGCCGCCCTTATTGGCGCAGTCGTCGCCATGCCCGCCGTCCCGGCTTCTTACGGCGAGGCTCCTGCCGCATACAACGCTCCCGACTCCTACGGCTCTGAGAACGTTTACGGCACTGAGGTCAGCAACAAGCCTACCACTGCCGCCGCTGCTCTTCCCAGCTCCACCTGCACCGACGAGGCTGAGAACGTTGTCCCTTACACCACCCCTGCCGCCCAGTCTCAGGTTGTTGAGTCCTCTGTTCCCGGCTATGGTGTCCCTTCCAAGTCCGAGGAGGAGAGCGTTCCCGCCAAGCAGACCAACGTTGCCTCTTCCTCTGAGGTCAGCCCTGGCAAGCCTGCTGAGACTCCTGCTGGATACGCCAGCAAGCCCGCCATGAGCGCACCCGCCGCCTCCTCCAGCGAGTCTTCTCCCGAGATGCCTGCTGAGACCCCCGCTGGCTACCAGTCCAAGCCAGCCGATGTTGCCTCTTCCACCGAGGTCTCTCCCATGGCTCCTAAGGAGACCGAGTCCGCTCCCGCTGGCTACCAGTCCAAGCCTGTCGAGTCTTCCCCCGCCGGCTACGCTGCCAGCTCGGCTGTCCCCAAGTCTCCCGAGGCCAGCGCTCCTGCTGAGGGCACCGAATCTAGCCCAGAGATGCCTGCTCAGTACGGCTCGACCATTGTTCCTGGCGCCGCCCCTACTGCAGCTCCTTACCCCCAGTCCGGCAACGAGGCCTCTCCTGTCACTCCCGGCAAGGGCTACCCCGCTGCTTCTGGTACTGTTGGTGCTGCGATGCCCACTGGTACTGGCTCCGTCGGTGGTACCCAGGAGTTCGAGGGTGCTGCCAGCTCTCTTTCCGTCGCTGGTCTTTTCGTCAGCTTCGGTGCCATCGCTGCTCTCTTCATGTAAGCGAGTAGTGTAGAGAATGATTTGGAACCAATGACCGTGGAAGACATTTTTTCTAGCGCAGGATTAATTGTGGACTCGGACTTCTGTTCAGCTACGTTGGCGAACAGGATATCATGGCGTTCCGAGTCAATAGGTGGTGGATTTCTGCAACAGCGCTTTTCGTGTGTCAACTGCAGTGTTTCTTTGTGTTGTAATTAGGTGGCCTGCGTAGTACTCGACTTCTATTTGAAGGATCAAAAGCGAGTCCGCATGGTCCTAGTTGAGCGTATGGTGTTATACCCCGAATTCATGTGTCTTTTTCCTTTTTGATTCATGTTACATTTCCTCGTTCATCAAGCTCTCAATCTCATGTGTCAAGCAGTGTTATTTGTCACGGTCGTATCCGCATGCCTCTGCGTTGCGGCTGATGCTGTAGTATGCTCTCGTGCAAGAGGCCCTTCATGACGCCGGTGAGAGGTGTAACATGAGAATTTGTCATGCTTCAGCGCGTAAAAACTGCTTCGCTCACGACTATATTCTGGTCAAGTAATGGCGTATCATTTGAGTATCGCGGGTCGAGGATGGCGACGAAGGACAGCGACGGGCGGGTTTGCGGCTAAGGTCGAAGCCGTTTGACCCTTGCTTCTGTGCGTCCTTGCTCGAATTCGCTTTCGATCCGCAAAGCGCCCTACAGCTCACACCACGCAACATGGCCTCCAACCAACCGGCTTTCCGCTGGCGAACAATACTTGAGCTTACGGTCATTGGATCTGTGGTATACTTCTTCCTAGGCGCTCCAGGACTAAGCGGCAATCTCACCTCTGGACAAAAAGATGTTGTGGCCGCGCCTAAGGTCCAGCCAAAGCCAAACTCGCTGGTCTACCCAGATCTCGACTTGGAGTGCGCGCAACACAATTACGAAGTGCATGTCTTTTCAGCAAAGCCATTAGTGATATATATCGATGGCTTCCTTACCGGAGAAGAAGCAGATGCACTGATTGAGCTAAGGTAACCGAGTCCGCTTGCCACCAATTCACAATGCAGTCGAGCTAACCATTCAAATGAATCCAGCGAACACAAATGGCAGCCGAGCACTGTCTTTCATGGCGGCATTGAAACGTCCGACGACAAAGTTCGCAAATCCGATAGAGCGCTCATCCCTCGTTCGCCACTCGTACAGTGCATCGAATCCCGTGCTCTCGCATTCCAAGGATGGCCGAGTAATACATTCATCGAAAGACTCTGGACTCAACGCTACAACGTGTCCGGCCACTACGCGCAGCACTACGACTGGAGCTCTGCAAGCCGCGACGCGAGACGCAGCTCGACGTTCATGGTCTACGTTAGCGATGCGTGCGAGGGTGGCGGGACAGAGTTCCCTATGCTCGACTCGAAGAAAGACGGCAGGTGGTGTGAATTTGTGGATTGCGACAATGGTAGGGAGGGCGTTGCTTTTAAGCCTAAGAAAGGAGCAGCCGTGTTCTGGCTGAACTTCGACGAGGAGGGCAGAGGGTTGAAAGAAACGATCCATGCTGGCCTACCAGTTACAAGGGGAGTAAAAGTCGGCCTCAATATCTGGAGTTGGTGGCAGCGAGGCTTAGAGCCGGAGCATTTGAGAGAAGAGCTATGATATAAAGTCCTTAACTGCCTACTCCTATAAGTTAGTTTATCGAGCGAAGTAGGCTTAGGGTCGGAAATAGATTAGTAGTAATTACTTAGTACTTACTAACAATAAATATTAGCGAGATCTACCTATTAGACCTAACCTATCTTCTACCTAAATTAATAGTAAAGTTACTATAGTAGATTACTATTACACTATACGTTCTCTAATAAGTTAGTTAATTAAAGAGTATATATTAATAGTAGACTACTAACATAACTTATTATACTCTTAGTATAACTAAGTCATCTAACTTATAGAAGTTATAGTTTAGTAGTAAAATACTACGAAACTATACTATACTAAGTTACTATATTAAAGTGAGATTATGATCTAGTAGCTTAGTAGACTACTATTATATTATACCTTCTAAAGCTATACTATAATAGTATAACTTACTAGTAGAGGAAGTTAGCTATTTCTAGAAGTTAGCTAAGTTAAACTACTTTATTAATAATCTTTAGGAATAAGATATTAAGAAGCTAATTATAAACATTTAGAAAGGTTTAGCTAATAATAAGAGAGTCGTAGTAATTCTAAGACTCCTAATAACTAGGCTAGTAGTTTTAAACTACTTTAAAGATAAGTTAATATTATAACTACTAATTAGCCTAGAATCAATCTTATATTAATCTAAGTCTCTAAATCTTAACTTAGCTTCTTAGGATAACGTGCTAGTAGGGGAAGTAGGCTACTTCTAGAAGTAGGATACTTTTAAGCTTTTCGCGTATATTAAGCTAATTAGGCTGCTTTTAGAAATTCTAAAAAAGCGAAATCAAAGAATAGGTTATAATCTAGCTAACTTATAAGTTCTAGAGTATGATAACATAAATTAGCCTGATTATCAACCTTTATAAATTTATGTTTTTTTAGAACTACTTTTTTAAGTACTAATAACTTAAAGACTAAGCTAGTTATCTTTATATTTCTTATAATATAAAGTAGTATAATACTTAGAGATTAGTATCTAGCCCTAAAAAGGGCTAATCAAGCTTAAATACGGCTAATATAGCTAATAATAGGTAAAAAACAGGCCGATTTTGGGCCGATTTTAGAATATACCTAAGGATTCTATAAAGTACTTAGGCTGAAAATAAGGTTTTTTTTTAACTTTTCGGAATATAGATTAGAATATTAGGGCTAATTAATAACATTCTCGAGATTTTAAAATAGGATCCTACTATATAGAGTATAGAAATTCTAAAACCCTAATCCTCGCTAGAATTCGATTATTAGTTCTTAAGATATTTAATTTCTAAAAATAGAAGTTAATTTCTAGGAATAAAAAGTAAATTTCAAAAATCAAATTAGAAGCTTTGTATATAAGCTAATCGGCTCAAAATTTAGTATATATTAAGAGAAATCTCTAAACTTAAGATTAGCTTACTAGGATTCTCTAAATTCGGCCTATTTAGCCTAAAATCTTAAATCTAAGAAAAAAAAGCTTAGAAGTATCCTACTTTAGGGATAGCCTACTTCCTCTACTAGTACGTTATGTTTCTGTACAGGCCTAATTAGTAACTTATATAATCTCGATTCTAAAAAGAATAGTAACTAATATACTAGTTAAGCAATCAAGTTACTAAAAAAAGTATACTGCTTTTTAGGATACTAATTATATATTAGGTACTTAGGCTTATCTTTAAGATTCCTAATAAGTAAAGTTTAAAAATAGAGTAAGTTATAAGGAAGCTAAATTGTAAATTTTAAGTAGTTTTAGCTCAGAATAAAAAGATTATAATAACATTAATTTTAAAGCTACCTATTTATTAGTCTTAATTTTAAAATTACTATAATCTCTAAAATAAGCTAAATAACTATTTAGAATTTTGAGTGTTAATTGGATAACTACCTAAATATTACTGATTAGTTTTTATTAGAGCTAAATACACTAAGAATATAGAATTATAAGTAAAATCTATTTAAAAAAAGCTCTAATTTTCTATTTATTCTAATAAGTAGTAGTTAATTTTTAGGGAAAAAACACTATCTTTTATCTAAGAGTTAAGACCTTATATATAAGCTAATTAGCTCGAGATTTAATATATATAATATTATACATAATCTTCTATATTTTAATTTAGCTTCTTAGGAACTTTTTAGTTAGGCCTAATTAGTATATAATATCGATTTAAAGAATTTAAAAAGAAACTCAAAGGTAGTAACTTATATTCAGTAAATTCTCTTAATTCTAATAGAGAATTATTAAAAAGTAGCTTACTTCTAGTTAGATATAATATAGCCTACTTCCTCTACTAGTATAAGTCATTATAAATCTATATTCCTAGAAAAAAACTAGAAAACCCTAGGAGGCTGAATTGAAATCTAGTATCTAAAGTTTAAATTATATAGTATTAATATAAGCTAGTATCAATTATCTAATATATAGAATTCTAATTTCTAATTCGAAGATTATATTTCTTAAGAAGTTTACTACTAAGTTACTACTAAATTAGCTATATCTCTACTAAATAATCTTTGAAGTACTTATCACTTACCTACTTATAATCTTAAGCTATCATAGCCTATTTTAACCTATTAGTCTTTATTATATAAGGATTAAATAAAGAGTAATAAGAGTAATCCTAATTTCTTTCTCCTTTTTTCTAAAGTATATTAAGTTACTTTTTAGAAAAGACTTAGTATATTCTAGAATAGGTAATATACTAGTAGAGGGAATAGATTACTCTTAGAAGTATACTACTTTCTAGAATATCGATTATAACTCCTTAATTAAGCTTAGATTAAGATTCCTAATAGTAAAGTTTATAACAAGAATATAAACAAACTTATTCATAAGATTAAGAAAGATTTAGCTTAAGATAAGAGATTCATAGTAAGTTTAAAGTTACTTCTTAATTTATAGTAATTTTAGAGCTATTATAACTCTTTATCTAAGCTAGATAATAACTAAAAACTTTAAGTAAGTTACTAGTTAGAACAGTATCTACATATTACTAATTAGGTCTATTTATAGCTAATTAAGCTAATAAATAGAACTATAATTAAAAGTAAAAAAAAGCTCTTAATTTAAGATTAAAGCTCTTATATATTAGCTAATTAACTTGAAGTTCATTTCTATAACTTATACTTAAGACTCTAACTCTTAATTTAGTACTTAGGATTTTAAGATAGAGTCTAATTAGTATATAATCCTAGTTTTAAGAAAAGAAAAAAAACTAAAAGTAATATACTTCTAGGAATAGTATGCTTCTTCTATATAAACTTAAGTCTCTAAACTTTATTATAGCTTCTAAGGATTTTAGGAATAAAGCTTAATTAGTATTTAATTCTAACTCTAAAAATAATTAACTTACTTGAAAGTAGCTAACCCCTCCTACTAATACTGATATATTATTACCTAAGTTACTTAGTAGAAAATTAGAATACTACCCTTCTAGATATTTTCATATTATAAGATTCTCCTAATTTTTTTTCCTAATTTATAATTAATTAATGTTTTCTAACTAAGCTCTAGCTAGCCTAAATCCTAAATAATTCTACTAGAAAGTCTGCTTTTTAAAAGCTTAGAGAGCTAAGTTAGAGAATCTCTTTACATTTTAAAGTTCCTCTTGATATTCTCCTAATTTAGAATAACTAGGAGTTCCTAGCCTAGAGCTCTAATTATTTTAAATTAATTATACTATATGAAAATCTATTCTTAAGTAATCTAGAGAGCTAAGTTAAGGAATTTCCTATAACTTGTTCTAAAATTCTCCTAACTTTTCTCTTAATTAGTAATAATCTCATCTTCTGATAATTAGGCTTAATTGAGTTAATTAGCATAAATTAAAGATCTAAGTTCTAAATTTCTTACTAGTAGATATAGGATAATAAGTTAGGAAATCTATCTAGCTTATTAAGTTATTACAACTTTTCTCTTAATTTAGAAGAAATAAGATTTCCTAACTTTAAAGGCTATTCAGTATAGATTAAGTACCTAGATTTATAATTTCTTTTTAGTATACTTAAAGTAGTAAGCTAAGTTAGAGAATCTCTTTAGATTCTTAAATTCTATTAATTTTTTTCTTATCTTCGAGATAATTATCTTCTCTTACTAATAGTATAGTCAGCTTAAATCTTCTATAAATCTGATCTCTAAGTCTCTGTTTACTTGTTTGAAGAAGTTGATTTTTAAGAAACTGTTTTAACTTCTAAAATCTCCTTACTCTTTAATAGAACTTAAGTCACTACTTAGTAGAAGTAAACTTTATGTAGAAGTAGGCACATTTTAGAGTACTAAGTAAAGAATACTAATTAGGCCTATTAACCTAAAATTATGAAGTTATAAGTAGAAGTAGATAAAAAGAAGCTACAATTTTCTACTAATTTTAGAGGATATCTTATATATTCTAGAAAGATATTCTAGAAAGTATCTAAGATAGAGTTAAAAGAATTTTAATTTTAGCTTTTTGTTCTTTAGAAGTTAATAGTTTCTAATTAAGTACTAATTTTAGAGAAACTAATAAGCTAAATTCAGCTCTATTAGCTTAATATCTAGAATCCTCAAGCTAATTTAGAATTAATCTACTAGTTCTTAAGATATTCTAATTTTAGAACTAAGTAATATTATTAAATTTTAGAGGAAAATATAAGTTCTAAAATTAAAGAATATACTCTAGACTTATACTAATAAGTTTAAACTTTATTCTAAATAAACTAAAGATCTTTAATTTTAATTTAATCTCAGAGAATTCTAGTTATAGTATATTTAGCTTTCAATCTAAGTTTCTATAGAAAATTACTAAAAAGTAGCTCTTTTAATTTGTATTTAGTAGATTTATAGAATAAGAGTAGGAAACTCTTTTATTTTCTAAAATTGTTTTTAATTTTCTACTACTATAAATAATATATAAGTAAGGGAAATAGGCTATACTTAATATACTAAGAAGTAGGCTTGTCTCTACTAATTTCTCTTTTTAAGATTAAGATTAGTTACTAATTAGGCTCCGTTTTGATTTTTGAGGTTTAGGGCTTAAAGTCATTTATACTAAATTTTAGGCTAATTAGTATATATTCAAAATATATAACCTAAACTCTTAAATTCTCTTTTTGTTTTTGAAATCTAATAACTAAATTAGCTTTATTTCTACTAAGCTATATCTTACTAATTAGGGTACATTGAGATTTAATTCTTTATTAATAGTATAGTAAATTCCTACTATAGCGATTTATACATTAATTTTAAAATTTACTATTCCTGTAAGATAAATAAACATACTAATTAAAAAGGCTAGAATCTGAATACTCTTATTAAATCATTTATAGATACTTAAATTTAAAGACCTATTAAGCTAATTTATTATTAGAACTTTTCTTTCTTTCTTCTCTTTATTTTAATTAGAATCCTAATTATATATCTTTTGCTTTTCTCTTTTATTTTTCCTTACTTTATAAGACTTATTTACTAGTTCTCTTAACTCCTTAAAAATAGACTCTTATAAAATATCCTAGTAGAGAAAGTATACTATACTTAGGAGTATACTCCTTTTAAGCTTTTTTCTTCTTAGAATTAAGATTATACTCTAATTAGACCCTATCTAAAAGTTTTAAATCTTTTTAATTTTAAGCTAATTAGCTTATATATAAGGTCTCAAATCTTAAATTTCAAAAGTTTTCTGTTTTAACATCGACTATTACTTCTAGATTAGCTATATGTATATTAAATAATTTCTAAACTATCTATAACTTAGTTACTTAAAATCTTAGGACATTTTAGCTTATTTTAGTTTATTAGCCTTTATAATATATAGCCTAAATATATAAGATATAAGGTATAACTTATATAAAATATAAGAATTCTAAATAATAGTTAACTTATTCTAAGATCTATCTAATAATAAGTTTTTAAATTTTAAAATTAGAAGTTAAATTTTAGAAATAAAACTATAATTTTAGAATGCTAATTAGATAAGTTATATATAATAGCTTAAGATTTAGTATATATAAGCTCAAATCTCTAAAGTTAGATAATTTACTAGTAGGAGAAGTAAGCTATACTTAGAAGTAGGCTACTTTTAAGCTTTTTTTCTTAGGAATTAAGATAATATTCTAATTAGACTTTATTTCAAGAATCCTAAGATGCTAAATCAGAATTTGGAGATTAAAGTTTATATATATCTAATTTTGGGCTAGCTAACTTCCATTTTAGCTATATAATCTAAATTTTAAAGCTCTTTTTATTATTAAAATTCAATTTCTAATTCTAGTAATAGAATATCTTATAAATCAATAGATAGATTCTAGACTAGACCTAAGATTAAGAATCTTATACTAATAGAAATTAACTTAACTTATTAGCCTTGTTTAAATTAGGCCTAAATTAAGAGTTATTAATTTTATAAAAAAGTGAAGTCTAGACTTCCTTTAACTTTATTCTAAGTACTTTTTAAGAATATATAGAATAAGTAAGAAATTAGAGCCTTTTTCCGACTACTTTTAGTTGTAACTCTAAAAGCTTAGTCTAGTTAGCTCTAATTAAAACTTATAAGTAATATATAGGTAATTAACTAACTACTACTTAAGTTTTAGGTTATTATCTAGCTTAGTCAAGGAGTTATAGTAGTTTTAAGATTAGGACTATTTAATAGGTAGTTTTAAAATCACTATATCTTATTAATATTTAAGTAGTATAACTCTAGATCTTAATTCCTAGCTTTATTATACTCTATTCTTAAAGTTAGCTTATTAGGAACTTTAAAAATAGGCCTTATTAGGACTTTATACTAAATATTTTGAATAGTAGCCTACTTCTAAATATAATCTACTTCCCCTACTAGTATTAATACTATATTATTTTAATTTTAATATTATCTTTTCATATCTAAGTCAGAGTTTAATCTCTTATTTTAAAATTTAGATAAGCTTTTCTAGAATGTAATACATAGATACTAGAATGAATAAGAAATTAAAGATCTCAAGCTAGTACTAAGCTAAGAATTATTAAACTCTAAAAGAGGAGAAGCTAAAATTCTCTCTACTTTATCTTAATCACTTTTAAGAATAAACTAACTTCTATCTATTCTAGGATATATCTAACCTAAGACTTTTTTCGGATACTTTTACTTATTACTCTATATTCCTAAGTGATGCATACCTTAAGGCTGATTAGTAGTATTTAGCTAATTTAATACCTACTTCCTAAGATTTTTAGTTATTATCTAAGTTAGCTTAGACTAAGAGATATAGTAATTAAAAGCTTAAACTCTCTGTATCTTAGGATTTAGCTTTTTTATACTTTGTTATTAAATTTAGATTGTTAGGAATTATAGAATACGCCTAACTTAATTAGGACTTTATACTTAGTAATATTATTCTAAAAAGTAGCCTAAGTTACTCCTAAATAAATCCTACTTCCTCTACTAGTATATTATATTAATATTCTCTGTATTTAAAGCTAATCAGCTTTAATTTAACTTTATATAATATGCTAGTAGTAGAAGTAGGCTATACCTAAGAGTAGGCTACTTTTTAGCAATCTTTTTTTAAAATCGAGATCATATACTAATTAGGCCCGATTTCTAGAATCCTAAGAAGACAAATTAAAGTTTAGGATCTTAAGCTTAGGTACACTAAGTTTCAGGCTAATTAAAGTACATTTAGGTTATATAATTTAAACTTTAAAACTTATTTTTTATTAATTCATTAATATTCGATACTTTAATTTTACTAGGCTATATCTCACTAATTAATAGTTCATATTAGGTATTAAGACCTAATCTCCTTATTAATAATAGAATGTACTATAGAGATTTAAATCAATATTTTAAAATTAACTATTTTCCTAAGATATATAAGTAACGTAATTAAAAGCAGTAGCTAGGTAAACTAAAATTAGGGTTTTAGGGCTAAAATCAAAACATTTTCATAAAACTACCTATATACGCTTAAATCAAAAACCTAATTAAGCTTGTTTATTTATAAATTTTTACTAAATCCTTTACTAGTTTGGGTATATTATTCTCTAACATATAAGTCTAATCAGCTTAAATTAAATATAATAAGCAATAACTTACTAAAATATAATATAGAAATTAAGGGATTTGCTATAACGAGGTAATATTATATTATATTACTTTTTCTTAAAAAAAGTTAAGTTATCTTACTTCGTATAAGAGTAATGTTACTAATATAACTATATCTAGTATCTTCAATCTAATTTAATATATTATATAAAAGATAGAAGGATCTATAGAATAAACCTAAGAGCAAAGTGAGTACGACTTAGTCGATAACTATAGCTTTATACCTATAAGTAGTATATGTCCTCTTATCTAACTATCATTTCGCTCTCCCTCTACTCCTTAATATACTTCTTCAATCCCCTTAGCCTGTCCTTCGCCTGTTCTAGCACATCATCCGGTTTGCAGACCGCGAAACGCAGCCAGTCCTCGGCGAGGTGGGCATTGTCGTCGGTGAAGAACTCTGTTGGTGGGATAGCTGCTACGCCGAGCTCCTTGATGCAGAACCACGAAAGCTTAAAGTCGCGGGGCCTGCTCGCGACGTGAGGCGGGAAGGGGTAGTCGGCGGGAAGCTCCACCTTAGCAAGGTTGACGAGGACGAAGTAGCCGCCTTCAGGCTCGGAGTACTAAGGGAGATGTTAGTTAGTCCTTCAATACGAGCAGACCTCGGGCTCTTATAAACTCACAGGCAGTCCCAGCTCGTCCCAAACCTGGTTGAAACGATCGAGCTTTCCCTTCATCTCGGCCTTGCTCTCCTCCCAGAAGCCTCTGCCCTCCGCCTGCTCGAATGCGACCGCAGTCGCTTCTTGTAGAGGGCTGACACTGGAGAAACAGATGCGCGTGTGTGCTGCCGCAACATATTTGATCAGATGCTCCGGTCCGATCAAGTAGCCAACTCTCCAGCCAGTAGCGTAGAAGAGCTTGCCCGCGCTGCCGACGGTCAATGTGAGGGCCGCGATCTCCGGGCTCAGCGTCGCGATGCGTGTGAAAGGCACGTAGTATAGCTTGTCGTATACTTCGTCGGACAGGATGAGGATGTTGTGCTTGACGCAGAGGTCACCAATGGCTTGCAGCTCGTCACGGCTGAAGACCTTGCCAACAGGGTTGTGCGGTGTGTTGATAACAATCATGCGTGTGCGCTCTGTGATCTTGCTCTCCAACTCTTTCAGGTCAAAAGTCCATTCGCCAGCAGAGGTGGTCTTTGATGAGCCGTCGGTGGGAGGGTGCAGTGGCACGTAAACGACCTTGCCGCCGGGCATCTCAATGTTTGAAATGTATTGGTCGAAGAAGGGCTCGAACACGATGACCTCGTCACCAGGCTCGAGGAAGCCCATGAAGGCGGAGAGCATGCCCTCATTGGCGCCAGTGGTGATGGTCACTTCGGTCTCTGGCTTGAGAGTGCGGTTGAATGAAGGCGAGTAGGCTTCTGCGATTGCTTTTTTCAGGCGCGGGCGACCCTACTAAGTGTCATTAGTTTGTGATTGCCGGGATATAGAGATATAGAGCATGCGTCTGTGGTGTCATACCTTTGTTGGCGAGTACTGGTTGCATTCCACCTTACCCAGAGCATCATGAGCGGCATCAAGTACGAATTGAGGAGGGTTGTAGCCGAAGAAGCCCTGGCCCATATTCACAATGGGTTGAACAGGTGATGCCTGCGCAGCTTCATTGACAATCGACCTTGACATCTGTCAGCATTTGCGACAACGATTTGCCGTCGCCGGCAGTAAGGTATGGCTCACCAAACATCTTGCCTCTGGCCCGCCACTCTTGCGGCGGGCTTGAAAGGGTCTTGGACCATGGCTGAAGCGCTGAATGCTCTCAAACCTGAAGATGAGTTTCTCGAGTTGCCGAGTAGTGAGTGAGGGCGTATTCTAGTGGCGGCACGAGCGAATTGAGTCAACGTCGGCATGGTATAAACAAAATGCGTTCGAGTCTCCAGTCGAGAAGTGCCCGCTTACGAGTGCGGGACCTTTAGCTCAGCACGTCATTTTAGCTTTCTCAAAGACCGAGGTCGGCTCTGATGAGATGCATCATGATCGCAACAGTCAACCAATCTGAGCTATGGTGACACTGAACCTACTGGAAGGGGAAAATGAAACAAACGCTTCACAGATGACTGACTATGCACATTACGAGGGAACCATTTGGCTTAGACTGCATTTTGCAATGCGTAATCATTGATGTCACATTAGATATCTGTTGCGCTCTCTCAAGCCCACTGGCCATAAACGATGGCTTATATGCACTGTACAACAAACAGCCTTAGGCTTGTGCTCTATCCCCGACCCAGCCTCTTTACCAGAATTTAGCTCCAAACGAATTCCTTGCGGCCAGCCGCCTCCCAAGTGAACGCCGGTATAGATAGGTATAAAGATCCGTAGGTAAGCTGTGTTATCCCAAGCGCGATGGTCTCAAACGACCAATCGCGTTATCGTATCAAACGATCTTTCGACTATTTATTGCTGTTCAGCATCGCTTGTACGCTTGCCAGGCGCTGCTTTAGTGAGTCGTGGTCGGAGAGTGTCTGTTGAATCATGTCAGCAGTAGAACAGGGTAAATGCGGTTGAAAGGGTAGGTACTGACCTGCGCATGGCTCATCTTGGCATTGACCAACTCCCTCTCCATCTCATCCATCTCTTCCTTCAAAGCCCGATTCTCGTTCTGGACTTCAATGTTTCGTTGCATGATGCGATCCATCTCAGCCTTTAGCTTCGCCTCAACCTCTTCAGGCTGTGTATCGATCATCTTCTGCAGCTCGACAACCTGGAACTTCAAGCCTTCGTTGTCGTCAGCAAGCGTGTCGTTGTCCATCTTCAAGCGCACCATGTCGGAGGCCATGTTGACATGCTCAACATCGTGCTGCTGAGCACGCTCCTCAAGAGTGCGAACATATGAGGTAAGGTGTGCATGGCCCGATCGAAGAGTCTCGAGTTCTTGCTCTGCTTCCTTGGCAAGTCGTTGTGACTCTTCCCATTCAGCCGTGTACTCTGCAATGGTTTCATCGGCGATTACAATAGCCGTTGCATCCCGGACCATTTCGTCCGCGCGGTACAACTCCTTGTCCGCACCGCCAGAAACGGAACCGAAGAAGCCAGAGTCCAGCAATGATGAAGCGGAAGGTGACTTGTCTATGTAGACATCAAATAGCTTTTCTTTGAGGAAGGTCGTAATTTGAGCCATGTCTTTCATTCCAAGAAGAGCTTCCTTGTTGCGTTGCATAAGCACGATGCCGAATTTCAAGATGGCAGTCATGCCCTCGGAGAATAGGAGATCGTAGACGCGTAGGACCAATTGAAGTGGGAAGCGGTAGGCAAAGAGAGTGAGGAACCATTGGGTGGCGTAGAGTTGCGGCCCAACATGTCTCCTCTTCAGGTGAACGTATAAGGCAGGCTCCAAATCTTCGAGCAAACGTTCGAACTTGTACAGGTAGAGATGTAGTCCGGGCATCTCGGGCTCAAAAAGCGAGCGGAGGTTGTACTTGTGCATTAAACGGACCAGCAGTGTGAAAGCCTCTTCCTCACTCATGTTAAAAAGTAGAGGCATTGCAATGAAGTTGATGCCTTGTGCATAGCCGACTGCTTCGTCAAAAAGAGCGTAGGCTTTGCACAGTCCAAAGAGACCGTCTTGAAGCCCAGCGGACTGAGCGTATTTGCTGAATGAAGTTCTCGCACCGAGGTCGCGTTTTATGGCCTTCTCGAGTTTGATCAATGCTGCTGCGTCCCGCTTTTGCTTTTCTGCAAGAAGCTTCATCTTCAATTCTGAAGTGCTACCGTCAACTGATTGCGGACGCGATGTCAGGTTGGAAGTCGCTGGAGTCGACAGGTCCGAATGAACACTCGAGCGTGATGATCCAGTCGAATCCTTGTCCTTTTCGGAGGCGCCGTAGCCAATGTAGCTGGAGTTGCCCCGTGACAAAGTCGGTCTCTGTTCCGCTTCAGTCCCTCTGGCTTTTAGTGTTTTGTACAAGGATTCAAGGTCTTCGCTTTTGCTGTCTGCTAGAACCTGCCAAACAACACCACGAATCGCAGGTGGGATGCCACTAGCAATCGCCTTACTAATCTCCGCTCCCCCAGTGCGTTGTACTGCAGATGGACCTTCTTGGACCAGTGACTGCCACAGATCCCAATCGACAGGGCCAGCCTCTGCCGCGGGTCCAGCCGCCATGCCCGATGCCGTACCAGGGGGCAGTTTGCGATCAATAGGTGGTGATTTGAGTGCTGACGATGCTCTCCTTGTTCTGGTTTCCGGCGACTCCTTGGTAGGGCTGGTAACGGCCTCGTTGGCTTTTGACATATCACCTTCTCCATCCTCCAAGGCTTCTTCGTTGCCATGCTCTTCTTGTGCTCTCAGTGTCGCAAATCTGTCTTGCAAACTTGGTTTCATGTACGAGTCGCCTTCGGGTCCATCCACGATAGCCGACAATTTGGTCCCGTCAGTAGAAGATGCTGAGCCGCCGGTGAGCCTGCGTTCTCTGGCAGGAACTGGCGATTTGGTCTTGCGTATACTTCCCATTCTCCCGAAAAGTGCTCCGAAACCACTTGATGCTTTGCGCGCCAGGTTTCCAGGCACTGGAGGAGGTGACATGTTGCCGGAGGAATTCTTTCTGGGAGAAGTTGGCGCTGATCCGTTAACATCTGCGGGCAAGTCTTTGGTGGGTGATTGGCGGCCTGATGGTGTCTCTACTGGTACAGCCATTGTCTCACTGATGCTGGGTTGGCTGACATTGACTGGGAACCTTGGTGAAACACTCCTCTGTCGGCCGTGGAAAGGCTTTGGAGGTGCGCTCATGGAATTCCTCTGTGATGGTGGTGCCTTGGTAGGCGAAGCCGGCTCTGCTGGGAATGCGCCTGGTGCGTCGGCTTCTGGGGCGGCAGCCTTTACATTTGTGGGCGTGGGGGGCTCTACTTCGATGTTGTGCGTATCTTGCGAAGCGATCGCTTCTTGTGGTTTTGCCGTTGTTGTGTCTGCTGCTGCCTGTAGGTGTTGTGGGACGTCATCCTTCTTTGTCTCCTCTCCAGAAGATCGTGGGGAGCTGGCGCCGGCGCCCTGTATTCCCAGACCTGTGGTCTCGGTGTCTTGCTTAGGTGGCGTGTTCTCATTCTCGTTGGCTGGCGCTCGAGGCGTGTCCACGGCGTCTTCGAAGGAGTCCTAAAGACAAGTGTTCAGTCTATGACAATTTTGCAGACACCGCTCATTGCAATTGGAGAACATACCGACTTCTCGCCGGGAGTTACATCTTCGTCGTCGTCTCGCAGCTTCATGGCATTGCCCATGTTTGCCATGCTAATGCTGAGCGGAGAGGCCTTGCTTTTCCTTATATCTCGACTTCGGTGACGGCTCTGGGAACGACTGCTAGGCCGAACACTCTTCCTGCGATCGGGGATACCAGGTGCCTGGTTACGCTGCTCAGCGGGGAAATTGTGCGACAAGGACAGCGAAGGGTCGGGCGAGCTCAGGCTAGAAACATCGCTGAGCGTGGGCGAGGAAGAGGTCGAGGTCGAGGCGGCGGGCTGCAGGTCAGTAGTAGTGTTGATGTCGGGATGTGGTTGTGGTGGTGCTGGAGCTGCTGCAGGTGCAGGGATCTCGGCGTTTCCTGCCATGGGTCAGGTAAAGCTCACGCGAGCGAGCGAGATCGAGGCTGGCCTGAATGCGAATCTAGAAGCGGAGGAGCAAAGTCACAGCAGTGCATACACTCACAGCACGCCTACAACAGTGGAAGATGGTGTGGACGAGGCCCGTCGACAGCGCAAACAGGCATTGCCATTGCATGCCGTCAGCCCTACTGCTGGTTGCTCGTGTCAACACCGCCCTGAGACAGGCTACTGTTGCTGTTGCCCGACTGACTTTGTGACTTTGCCAGGGGACGCCTGCGCACGGTCGAGCCGTAAATAAGCATTCGACGTCAGAGTCTATCGTGTCTATAGCACAGCCCGCTCGAGATCTGCTCAAGTCATGTTATGTGTTGGTCCCTATATCGACGATATTCACGTCCAAAGATGTTACAAAGCCTATACCAACTTTCGTGCATGCCCGCTACCTGGACCTCAATCAATTTCTAACCGCCGCCGACGCCTTCCACTCATCACATGCTACGCAATAATTCCCGAGCGCAAATAGAAGGGTCCACAGCAAACGGTGTGTGGAGGAGCCGCACGGCCAGCCATCTCGGAGCGCGTCTCACAGCCAGCTCAGCTCTCTCTCGAATTACCACGGCGACGCCGCCCAGCTGAGCCTCGTCGAAATAGTGGACTTTGCAATTCCTTGGATACTCAGCCATGGACGCTGGTGCTGATAACATCATTGATGCTCGTATCTCGATTCATGCCCGCATCCTTCACCTTGGAAATAGAGAGGTCTGCGGAGCCTTGCGCTGTTGGATACGGAGATCTGCGTCCGCTGGCGCGAGACGGTGTGTGGCAGTGACTGCTGGAGATACCACGGGCAATTGCCTGAAGTGGTCAAGGTACATTTGGATTGGCATCCTGCATGTTGCGACGCGCAATTGATAACACGTGGAGATCAATATGATCGGCCTCGATAATGTTCTTTATTGTGGACTCGGTTGACAATGGGGAGCACTCGAAGTTGTTGGTCACTTCCAAGCACCCAAGCCACATAGCAGATCATATGAACTCAGACATATTCAGCCGGTCTTACGTGGTCGCCAGTGAGACGATCCTCGAGCTCTCATTTCTACTCGCTGAATGTTCTGCTGGTACTTGTTAGAACAGGCAATACATAGACCTGTCAGACCCCGGACATACGACTACCATCATCGCAAAGCCGTGCGAAAACATATGCACAAGTGCTACGCTGCACCGAGCAAAACAGCCCCTTTCATTCTATGGAAAGAGGCAAGCCTTAATGCGATACACAAGATATAGCCTTGACGATCGTCCTGGACGAAGAGTGTTATCCCATTGTACTTCGCTGTTGGGTACTGACTTATGCTGTTTTGGCCTTACTCACGAAGCCTTCGAATGAGCACAGCAACGATGAACCCAAGAATTCACGTAGACCTCAAAACGCACTTTTTACACCGCATTGGTGATTACTTGTTCTACAAGGTGATTCACGCTCAGCGAGCGGCTTTTTACGAGATTGGCCCAGACAGACTGCAATGATTGGCTTGAGAGGCTGTTCCAAAGCTGCCAAATTGTTAATCGATTCACAAGGTGCTCCAAGACGGATACCTGTCCATGAAGTAGGTGACAGAAAAGAGCCTTCTAGATGCGATGCACTACAGGTGGCATGTGAAGCTCTCTAAACTCGACTGCAGTCACTTGAGAGACCTTGCAATCTTTTTCGTACCATGGTTGCCTCTTTGACTTCCAACACTCAGGATCGTTCCATTCACTTGCACGTGAGGCCCGCCACCTGCTTTCACGCGCTGAATCCTCGCTCTCTCGCGCCACAAAACACCATGACTGGAAATCACGCAGATCGTAGACACTACAGAGGGACAGTGGGTGACTGTGGTGACACCCAAAGATTTCGAAGATTATGTCTTCAATGGTGGAGAAAGAAGATAAGATGGAACTAGCAGAACTCCGACACATCCAGCCTGCTCGACCTTCGCAAGAGCTGCACGGCCATACCAACACGCTATCGAATGCAGATCAACTTACAGGACACGATTTTTACCACTGCCACTCGGGCCAGACTGGTCTGACAGGGCCTTCTACTGTCAACTACTACGACTCGGTCAGTCGACTTCGCCGCGATAGCGAGGCTTCGGTCTCTCTTTGCTTAGAACCCTCCCCTACACAATACCATGCGTCAAGCCACGCGATCAACAGTCACGTTACCTTCGACACCCCGACTGTGTCATCGTCTAAAAGGGTCGAAAGAACGGTTCAATCGATAGACATCGCATCGAGTCAGCCAAGTCGCAATCTCAACCGTCCTCAGTTCCTCTCCGGCGACCTTATACTCCATACTGGCAAAGGCGAAGGCCGGGTACCCGATTCTGGTAGGAGCCTAGTGGTGATCAGGAGACTGGTGATGAGCAGAAGCCCAATGTCGAACAAGATGCCAGCGTTGACAAAACCAGACATACCCACAACCTGTTGCAGAATCCACGACTTGACCGTCCCCTGCTCGCAAGCTACCGTTATGGAAAGGACGCACAGCTGGAACGTCGCCAACACCAACAGAAGAGATTGCAGCATTTGCATGGCGCTGGCGATTGTTGCACAGCGGTAAGACGGGACAAATGCAGAGTCCACGGAAGATCATCCAAGAGGGGTGCCTCGGTCTCACGGCACGAATGGAGCGCAGGTCAAGATCGCGGTCACAATGCCTCGACCAACTGGTTTATCGTCGACGAATCTGCCGGAGCGTGTGGTACGGTCTACGACCGGTCTAGTCTCGCCGAAGAAGCAGGACAGGCAGCTAAGAGACGTGAGAAGGATTGGAACGCTACGGGCTGCTGTGATGGTGTGATGTTTTTACTCGTCTGGGCGCTAGCGATCGCCGTTGTTGTTGGTGTTGTTGTGAAGAGCACTTAATTCAGATACCGTTAGATTGATAGTATACACATTTTATAGTCAGAGTATTTTTGATATGCATTTTTTTGGATTCGTGCTATCTTATGGGCCAACGAAGTGGCTCCTTGGTGTCGTAAAGGAGATAGCAATGAGATCGTAGGTGCAAGCTATATTCATGCATTTAAGTCGTAGAACAGCTGCTCCTTTACTCCGGCGCTCTTGATGTTACCGCCTCTCGTGTATAAATACCTCGGCCAGACAGAAGATGTCTAGGGTGTACTTTATGGTCGGCAACATGTCAACCACCTAGCGTTCGACACGCTAGATACTCAAAGTCGTCAAACGAGACTTGCCGCCAGGATTACGGTCATGCATGGACGCCGAACGATACACGAGCAAGAACCTTAAGGTCAAGCACAGCATATGCGATCATGAGGCTTTGACCTTCCTCTATGTGCTTTAGCGAAGTTCCCAAAGATCTGTGCGCACTTTGAATCTCTCATCACAGTCAACTGACGTAATTTGTGACTAGGATGTAGTCAAAGCCGGACGTATAATATAGTACCTCCGGTGGTATGAAAACAGAAAACATACAGCGAAAGAAGCCCCACCTGCAGACCGATAAACAGGCTAAACTGGTGACAGCATCTCTATCGCATTCTCGCCCGACACGATCGTCGCGACCTGGCTCCAATGTGAAGTGAACTCTGTGCCACGTGTGTAGATCGGAAACGACAATCGCCCTCCCGAGCAAAACCGATCGCCGGAGGTAAGGTAGATGCGATACGATATACAAACGAGATCTTTCACGTTGCGCAAGCCACCTAAATCCAGTGATGGCAGATAAGAGCGTGGCTGTCGGTACCGACTAACTGAAAGCCAGGATCAAGTGGCAACGTTTGAAAGCGGCCTTTCTGGCACGCTTGATCGCGGTAAATCGTGCTTTCGGGATAAGCACGGTGGGCTCATCAATAAGCCACACCCTAAATTTCGAAAGGCCTAATTACGATAAAGAAATAGACGTAGTGTGTATTGTATGAGGCCCTGGCGGAGCACCTACATCATCAATCAGAGAAATGATCATCTGTACGAGAGAGCAACGTGCTGGCTTTCGTTGGTAATCCTTCGAAGCGTCACGGCACGACTTGCAAGATCTGCCTTGCTGGTAGTTATAGAGTGAGCAGGGGTCTTGTGATCGTACCGAGGCGCACATGGGGGTGGCGCTTTTTGATGCCACTTCAGCTACCGCACCGGCCGGCACTGCAAGGCACGAGAAAGCTACATGGTCGTGAAGTTACGGACCTAGCAAAAGGTTGAGGGCTCAGGCGTCCCTAGTCCGCCAGCATCAAGCATGCACGTCAAGTAGATGAATGCTGCTTGACCTGCGTCATCTTCAATATATGTACATACGTCTGCAGGCTGCGCGCGGCAGCAGATTGCGACGTCTGGCGTACGTAGCGAGCTGGGCAGTGGCGAAGACTCCGTCAGCGGCGTGACGAGTGCGCGCGTCCACTTGGTCTGAGTCTGGTCAGATGCTGGTGGCGAGTGCTTGCGTGGACGAGGTAGGAGTCAGTAGTATTGACTAACTATACGATGATAAGGATGATAATAATACACGCTGCGGAGTTGGTCATGGTCATGGTCATATGGTGGCGATATTCCGCCGACGATGCAGCGTAATGTATAGTGTAACAATGGCAGTAGGCAGTAGCAGTGTCAGTGAGGTGTTTTGCACGCGTGGGATATGCTCAAGCAAGCCGCTTTGTCAACTGCCGATCACAAGAAGAGCTGCAAAGGTGGTTGGTTACACAGCAGCGAGGGCGAGCTTCCCATGCATGAGAGTAGTCTGCATGCATGAGCCGTTGGGGGGTGCATTACAGAATGCTGCATGCAAGTACTGTACTCTGAAACTGCGAGTTGTACTGACCGGTATCTCGCGAGGCTCTCTCTTGGACGCCTTTGGCTCTTCTGCGGCTCACGGACGCATGCACGCACGCAGCATGATTAAGTGATGATTCGCCGCCGCCACGTCCTCCATCCTCCACTGCTGGCCTGAGCGTTCCGGCGCAGTCAGCAGGCTATCAATATAGTATGGCTTTCGTAAGAACAAAGAAATGGTATTGATGCAGATGTACGTATGCATGTTTGTATATAACAAACGATCTCGCCCTCGACGGTCGCACAAGCAAGCAGCGATGAGACGGAATGCCATCGGTCCAGACCTCGGGCAGGCCTCCCTCTGTCAAAATGCAGGATAGATAGTGTCTCAATAAAACGGGACGGGACTGCTGAGTGGGCTGCCATCGGCCAATCCTTCCCTGCAGCGATCGCGCTCTCACAGGAATCCGCAGTTAACAGGGCTTCGCGCAACGGGCACGGAAGGATTAGCCTGACGCCAAATGCTGCGGGAAGCGCTGGAAATAGCAATAAATAGTTTTTGGGTTCTGCCATCCGACACGATTGGACGTGGCGGACGTGCGTGGCGCCCAAACCCTGCCACTCGTGCATGCCCTGCTCCCCTCGACGCTCGTGATGCCCGTCGTTCTCACGAGTCTCCATTTGCTGCTTTCTTGCTCTATTTCCGTGCGTGGGCCTCGCCGCTGATGAGGCGCGAGCTGCCCGTGCTATTGGATGGCGATCATTACATCCCCATGAAGACGCCTCTCCGTCTGGAAAAGGCCACCCTCTCCCTCCAGTTGAGTTTCGTCTGCTCCTCTTTTCGACCACTCCCAATTCCCCCGTTGTTCGACCAAACCCTTCTTCTACGCGCCCTTCTAATAGCCCCTCCCGCCTCTGCGCGTCCCACCTCACAAGCTGCACTCTTTTGCCGCCCGTGTCATCTTCCCAATCCAGGTCACAGCGTCCAGCTGACCTTCACACGACTACTCGCCTTCCCTGCTGGGTGCGCGGACGGATCAGGATTCTGCTCTCACGGTCCGCCTACGCCTCTTCCTGCACAAACACGGCCTGAAACCAGTCCGTCAGTTCGGTCTCGCGCAGCTGCGCACGGCTCCCCTCTTACATCAGAGGTATAGGCCTTGACACCCAACAACATCAGTCGCTCTACCTCCCGCCTCACGCGGCCTAGTCAGCTCTTTGATCCCGTGCTCTGGTCGCACTCCATCTCGGAACCTGGGGAATTGTTCTATCACGCCGGCAGGCCTTTTGTACACGCGATCCGATTCACAAGATCATGCTAGCAGCCTTTATGCCCCAGTCACCACACACTTTGTCAACCCACCACACAACCCCCACGACCACGAGCACCATGTCGCTTGCCATACTACCCTCGTCGCCTGCCACTTATAATCAACCACCTCTGCTGTCTGCGCCAACGCCATCCAAGCGTCCCAAACTATCACTCAACACTGCTATCTTACCATCTACATTCGGCAAGAAAGCAACAAGTCTTCGGCTAGAAACGCTTTCCGCAACCTCACCTACTGTCCGAAATACTTTCAGCAATGCGCACGAGGACGAATCAAGCGTGAAAACTCCCGGTTCCCGACCTAAACGTCCAACATTATCAACTCTCGCAACGTCAAGCATTAATGCGAACGATACAAGATCATCATCGCCATCTGCCTCGGAACACTCCGATACGACAATACACACAGCAAGTTCTGCTGATTCAGTATCGACCATCGGATCTCTGTCGGCATCGGTCCCATACAAGCTTGCTTACAACGTAAATTCGATCTTGACAAACAGCCCTCTACCCAAAGTCGGCGCCCAGAGACGGAACTTTGCACAATCGCGACCGATGTTTCCAACAGCGAAGAAGGTGGCATTCCGCGCCCCGCTTACCGAGGATATCACTACCGAAAAGTACACTATGCGACATTCCGATATCGAATCATCCATCTCGACCATCTCGACGCTAGAGCTGTCACCACCAGATACTGAGAAGCCGGGGGAATTGAGCGAAGGCGACGCCCACAAAATCAATACAAAGTCAAAAGGAAAGAAGGCTAGATCACCACAGACTGGCGAGAAGCGCGAATCGTCAGATGAGGATGACAGCGACACATGCCCAGCGACGCCAGTAGCAGGACGGAGGAAGCGCTCCAGAGAGTGGGTGTGGACGTTAGGTCCTGTAGAAACAGCGTCAAATCCTTCTGACAAGCAGCATACAGAAGTTTATGGGATTGGCGCGGAGAAAGATGAAGCTACATAGGCGAGAGAAGAACTCATGATATAGACTCGATGTGAAATGACCTGATGTTGCATGGGCGTTTGGCGGCGTTGATGGGAGCCGAGACGCCCTTACATATGATACCCAAATAGCATACTTACAATTTGCCTATAAATGTTCGACTGTCATTACTTTCCTGCTTCACTTGAGATGAATAGCGATCTGCTTGTTGGCACAAATTTCTATATATGCACTATGCTCGGATCGCCCCAACTTGAATGTCGGCCACTGGGAAGTGGTTGCGTCACTGACACATGCCAGCTGCCAACAATCTGCAGATATATGCCTTGCGTATAACCAGTTCCGACAGCCATTTCCCTCCCATATTCCTTTCTGGCTGAAAAGACTTTGTCGTGTCCGTCAACCCCAACCACCATCGATAGGGGACCCGGAAGCAAGTCAGTGCATAGCTATCGATACCTTCAAGCATGTCCTCCGAAAGCAATCTCCGACGAGCCGCGCGACTCGTCGACATCTTCAACTTTGCGATCCCGGTTCGATTGCAGCTCTTCGAATTCTGCGATCTCCAAGCGTAAAGAGAACCCCTGTGCAATAAGTGGGCTTTCAATAGATTGAGATCGTTCCTCTAACTGATTGCTAGCGTGCCTTTCCTCATCAAACAATGTGCGCAAAATACGCTGGAGAAGCACTGGACGCAGCGCATCCCTTTCTTGCAGAAGCGAGCACCTGCCGAGCTGGCGGCAGATGCGATCAATGAGGTCTTCGCCACCATCGAAGGCGCCGATAAATGGAAAGTTATCGATTTCTGCTCTGGCTCAGGCGGCCCTACGCCTCACATCGAGGAGCATCTGCAGCGCCAGCGTGCGAAAACCGGCCGCAACCCCGTCGCGTTCTATCTCTCGGACATCTCGCCCAACCTTGATGCCTACGTCGCGCACGCCTCGCGCTCTGCGAACCTCTCGTTCATCCCGGACCCGGTCGATGCCACGAACCCTCCGTTTGCTGCCATCAGCTCGAGCACGCCTGGCGACAAAGCGGCTGCGCGAGAGCGTGGCTATGAACACGATGGTTGCAAAGTCCTCCGCTTGTTCAGTCTTGCGTTCCATCACTTTGACGATGAGGGTGCGAAGCGCGTGATTAAGAGCACCATGAACACCAGCGACGCCGTTGTCATTTTCGAACTGCAGGAGCGGCGTGCGGGGAGCTTGTTGCTGATGCTGCTGGAGCCGTTCCTTGTGTACATGATGGCTATTTTCTGGTTCACGGATGACTGGTTCTACCTGGCTCTCACTTATCTCGTGCCCGTTTTACCGGCCTTGCATTCATTCGATGGGCTAGTCAGCTGTCTGAGGACACGCACGTTCGAGGAGTTCGTGAAGCTGCTTGACGATTCGCTGGGCATGAAATACCAGAGTAAGGCGTCGGGACCTTTGGTAACCGTGCAGCGTGGAGATTGGGTGTTCACTAACCGCCGTACCTTGCACACATGGCCGTTGGGATACATGAACGTCATTATTGGTATGAAAACTGGGACACAGTAAGTGTACTATCGAGATAGAGTGGAGAGTCCTCAGCGGGCGTTCCCCCAACTCTCTTTTTCTGGCAATAATCGAGAATTCAATACGATTGATAGAATTCCAGCTTTTTGCTTAAATAGAATAACTTGTACAGACCACTATCCCCAACATGAATGGGATTATCAAGACGATGCTGCAGACATACGGACGCAACAACACCCGAAGTGGTACTCTCTCATCAGGATATACGATCATGGAGGCAACTTGCACAGACTCATCAGCACGTATCGTGGCCTTCTCGCCGCTCAAACTCCTGCCGAATGGCTTCCTCGCCTCTCATCAACCAGCATGCTCTCCTTCTCGCTTTGAAGCCTTTCCACACCCTGCACAGCTTCTCGGTAAACTCCCACGTGCTGCAAGATCATCGCAACAACCTCGTCCCTCACCCCGCCGCTCATCTCCAGGTGGAAGTCCTGATGGCCGTAAAAGTCAATGCGGACAGCATCAGCCCCAGCGCCGCCCTCCTGTGTCGTCGCCTGTGCGTAAGCGCTGCCCATTCTGGTGCAGCGGAAGATCCAGGTCTCGAGTTCTTTGTGCTGCAGGACGATGTCCAGGACGGATTTGCGGATGCTGCCGAAGAGGTTGCGGGCTTCTGCGTTGGTGAGTCGGTCGTCGTTCAGACGGGTGCGGATGTCGTCGAGTGGATACTGCGGGTCCGTCAGGTGGTCTTTGAGACTGGTGTACTGGGCATTATCGGAGGGGTCTTCGGTGGAGGTTTCAGGCGCGCTCTTGCGAGCTGGGATGGTTTCCATTGTTGATTGTTGTTGGCTGAGGTGGGCGGATGTTGTGATGGTGAGCCTTTCGGTAGAAGTACTTGTAATGGCTAATATAGGCAAGATCTTGTTTATTGGTTTGCTACTCAAGACAGATCGTCCCTTTTATCCGCCTTGCATCTGAAACAACCCATGTTTGCTGCTTGGATCAGCAGAAAATTCCCGCCTTAAGTCTGTACGTCGAAGATAGTGTCGGTTGTCTGCACAGTGAAACGCTTGTTCTGATGCAGGTAGCTAAGACAGCAGGACTTGCGTCTACAAGTCAAGCCACAGCCGGAAGAGACCGCCCACGAACATGATTGCCAGGCTCGAGGCAGACATTGCTGCAATACGTTAGCACCCAGTGCAAGTTTTGCTCGCGCTACCATATCAAACAGATCACCAAAACCGAACCGGCAGGCGGCGACAATATCCAAGCAGGCTGTCGCTGGCCGACGAGCAAAGGCCAGGTTGTGATCATCGACGAGGCTGAAGTGGAAGAAACTCCAACCACAATACCTAACACGAAATTCTTGGCACCGCAGCTACGGCTATGCCTACAGTGAGGTCAACAAAACTGCCATTGTTGCCATAGCCTCGTTTGTGAGGTCGATGGTTAGGGCGAGCGGGCCATCTGGGATCACAGCCTGACTATCGTGAGGGCGCGTTGTTCATATGTGCGAGCGTGGTCTATCCTAATTGTTCGGGTAGTACGCTGATGCAGCAACGTGGAAGCGGCGATGAGCCACCATGGCAAAGGATGGTAGTCTCATGCCACAATCTTCACAACGATCCCCATCCTCATCCCCTTCTTCGTTTTCCCAGTCGTCCTGAGTTTCTGTATCCTCCTTATATTTTTGCACTCCTTCTGTCCGCTCGCTGCCTGCGTCCCAGACATTCTCTTCTGCAACCTCATCAAAGTCCGTCACTCTAAAGTCCCTGAGTACATCCTCTTGTCTCTTGAACATGTTCCCAATATCTCTTCCGTTGGCGGTCTTGCTATTGCCGGCAGTCTCCGCCATGTTTGTCACAGCGAGATTCACCAGACTCAGGTTCCACCCAGCCCGTTCAGGATGCAGCTTGCGGAACATGCCTATCAGAGATTCCTTCACAAGCTTGTCTGCTAGGTTGTCGACACTTTCACTCAGGCCAAATACAAAGTTTGGTAATGGTGCAGAATGAGATATCCGCTTGAAAGACCGTGGACGAGTGCCATCCGGGAGTAGTGCTTGCCTGGGCCGCGTCGTCAATCGCAGCGTCTTCGGGTGAGCAAGCCATTTTTTGCCTTCAGTAGTTGCTACCTTGATGTCTTCCTCCTCATCAACTTTCGGAGACACCAAGTCCACGTCGTCTTCACTGCCAAGAAGGTCGACCCGCATTCGAGTAAGGAGACTCTTTGCTAGCACGTTCAGCTCTTTGAGCACTTCCGGCAGAGTGTCCAGTCGTATATAACTGTCCTCAATGCTGATCTGGCGAGGCACAGTCCGCATCTGACTGACTTCCGTGTCGTCAATAGCGTGCAAGAGGTACCAGATTTTCTGGCCTATGCCATGCTGTGATCCTGGGCCAGCCAGCAGCTTCTCGAGCATCTCTGGGTCCATCTCAGGGCATTCTCTCGCCATTGCGACAGTGACATGCTCCTTTGTACCGCCATAGACAAGCCCGTGGTCAATTTCCGCTGGTCGATTGAGCACAAACTCCCTGATTTTCTGGGCAAGTTTAAATCCGATTCCTGGGATTTTGCCAAGTTCATGGTCGCCAACGAATGTCATAGCGTTGCTACCCACTGCGTCTCCAACATTGGGCATCAGGGTTGTCTGATCTTTCGGCTTGTGGAGGTTGCCAACCAGCTTGGCTAGGAGTTTGTTGGTCGCGATCCCGACGGTGGCGCTGTATCCTTTATGCTGTTCGAGCTCATGGCGCATATACATCGCTAGGTGACTCCCAAGGCGAAGTCGGAGTGTTTGCTCGTCCACCATCTCTTCTACTGGGTATTTGTAGTCTTTGGGGTAGATATGACCCGCCACAGTAGACGCGTCAAAAGCAAACCCAAGCGTAGGATCCTCTTTGGATGTCTGGAAGAAGGATTGATCCAAAGCGTTCTTGTTTAGCACTTCCATGTTGTAATCGATCATGTCGGTGACATCCATGAACACCTCGTCAAAGCCTAAACGCTCCACCTTGCCGTTCCATGTGTAGGCTTCAATGAACTTGTAAAGCTCTTTGCTCGCATCTCTGAAACGGCTGATGTCTTCTCCGAGCTCGATGATGACATCTGGGCATATTCGCTTCGCGTCACGAATGAGCTGCAGCTTGTGGAGGCCACGACTTCGCGCCGTGTAGTTGCAGGTCACTATGATCTGCTTCTGCTGGACGGCGAAGGGCAGAGCCTTTAAAGTTGGGTTTTTGGCTTCGAAGACAGCCGCATAGAAGCAGTCATAGTCCTGCGTGGCGAGGTATCATTAGCGGGACGTATTACCGTTTTGGCGAAATGCGCGTACATACGAAATGCACAATCAGGCGATTTTCTTTGCGGGGTGGGATTTTTCTCTTTTCCATCTTTCCCTCATCGTATTATAGGCCAGACAATTTTAGCGACTCTAGATCGCAGGGAAACGAGAAACTCGAACGGCGGCGTGCGAGAAGAAGAGGTAGTCGAACGGCAGCTGCTGGGACGTTCACTTCAGGCACGCGTCCCGCGCTTGCTCGTGCTGGGGGATTTGTGCCATCACTGGAAAACAGATCGAACATCGAAGATCGCAAACAAATGATAGTGATATCACAAACACACGAGACGGTCTATATATCACAGACCATGCACGTGTGTGTCAACGCCATGGGCTCTACCGACCCGCGGGAATACAAGGATAGGCACAATTGAAATGGGTGTTGAGGGCTTGCTCGGCCATTGGCGACAATATTTCACTCCATTCCTGATCCATCATATACAGATTTCTGTTGTCTAATATACAGTTTTACATGCGATTCTGGCGTCTCAAGACAATATGGCCATGCTATTTGGTAAGACCCATCTAAACAACAACAGGTTCGACTTCGACAAGCGTGTCTTCCAGCTTCTGCTCGCGCTTCTCACGCTTCGCGAGTCTTTTCTGCTCCTTCATTTCCTGCAGCTTGAGGATAGGGTATTCATATTTCGCCCGCACCAAGCGTTCAATTCGATCATTCGCCTCGCTTCTGAAGATTGGCTTTGCCTCAGCAACCATGGTTTCAATCTCCTCTTCGGTCATCAGCCGTGTCCTAGTCACGAGAGATGGCTTAGTTTGTGATGAACCATCGTCGCTTGTAGCCTCTGAGCCATCCACCGCGACTTCCACTGTGTATTCCACTTTGTGCTTCTTCAGCTGTCTCCTGAGCTTCTCAACTTGGGCGTTGAGTAGCGATGCCCGGTGTTGTGACAGGTCTTGTCTGATCTTGTTCTTTGCATGCCGTTCCTGCTCCGCCAGCGCGACTGGAGAGGGCGTCAAGCTTCGCCAGCCATTCTGCGTCAACATGATGTACTTGTTTCGGGCGACGCGGAACCTGAGCGGCCGAGTGTTCTCGGACTGCTCCACCTGGAAAACATCGTCTTCGGCCAGGGCTTCTGAGACGAAAGACTCGGGCTCGAGCTCGGGGTCGGCATGCTCCTCGAGTGTGAGTTCCGCGATCTCGGCGTCGGGAATGGAAGCGGCAAGGACAGCCTCTGCGTCTTCTTCCTCGACGCGCAGCTCCTCCGAATCGGCAGGCAGGCCCAGCGCAACACGCTCTGCAGCAAATCTTTTCTTGACTGCGTTGGTCTGCATGATGGCCCATCGGAGCCACCAACCACTCTCTCCCAGCTCCCGGATCCTGGTCTCCTTCTCTCCGAGAAGATATTCGTCCAGACCGCCAAGCTTGTCAATCGTCCTTAACACTCTCGAGCTGACCCTCATCTGCACATGTCTGTTGAGGGCTTTTGAGAACAGCCTCTTGTTCAAGATGTTGGGGCGCCATGCTCGTCTGCTCTTGTTCTTGCCCTTGGTGGAGACGTTGTTTCCGAAGCGAATGCGCTGCTCGCCATAGAGACCGCGGCGAGACTGCTTGTAGAGTGTGGGAGGTCCATAGGGATATTCCGGAACGGTATCTGCGAGGACCTCTTTGTTGTTCCTGTCCCACTGCAGACTGGCGAGGCGGGGAGTGGAAGTCGAGAATGCCCTTCTCGCAGGGACCAGCGAGCAGGAGCGGCGGAGTAGGGAGGCCATTGGGACCAGATGTGTGCAGTGCGGTGTATGCAGCCGCAGTCGATGCTGGCAGGCGAGTCGAAGAGTGCCGAAGCGTAGGATCGAGTGGGCGAGTGTGCAGCGCTGTGCTCCCAATGCGCTTCCTGCCCTGCCAGATGCAGGCGCGGAGGTGAAGTGCCTCCTCCGCAAAAAGAGAGGCAGTGGTACATGACTCGCGCCGCCAGTGCAGTCTGAACAGGGTGCTACCACCTCACTGCCACGGGTTACAGGCGACCAGCAGCACTCTATTCTTCATCTACGCCTCCGCAGTCATGGTGGCCAACTCTCTCTCCCAGCGCATGCGCAAGCTGCAGACCAAGCTGCTCTCCATCCGCCTCGGCTCCGGCGCGTTTGTCCTGCCCAAGGACATCAAGAGAATCCACCTTCGCTTCGCGCCCAAGATCAATGGCGGCCACATGGGACCCAGGTAGGCTCGGAAGCGCTCGCACCTTGTACTGCATGTTCTAACCCCCGATCAAGGATGTTCTGGCGCCACGAGCTCGTCCGTCTAAAGTTCCACAACCCGGCCATCCCCATGACCATCGACCGAACCGCCGCCCAAACCGACCCAGCCCTGCTCAGCGTCCACTACACCAACCCCGATGCCGCACAATCGTCTTCGTCCGCCACTTCTGCGCCCGCCGCACGCGACAGCACCACCAAGAACACCACACCTTCAGATGCCAGCTCCACCGAAAGGGTAGAGACGATCAACATGACACACTCCAACAACACAGAGATCCTCGAGGCGTTCGTGCGGTTAACAAAGGCCTACCCCGTCGAGCCCACTGCAGCGGAGAAGGAGGAGTTGGCCTCGCTCGAGGAGCAGAGAGTGAGGAGCGCTGCCGCATCGAAGCTGAGTGCTGAGGTTCGCGCAAGGCAGAAGAGAGAGAAGGAGCTGCTCGAGCAGGCTCGTGGTGACATTGCCGCTTCACAGAGCGCCTAAGGGCAGGGGTGTGACATTGTTGAAGGAGCATAGCATGGCGTTTTGAGGGAAAAATTGGGTTTGGGGAACTTCATGTAACCATGATGGCTGTACATTATGATTTTTTTGATCTGTACTAGAAACTATGATGCATCCGTGCCATTTCGACTAGAAAACGCTCAACCTGCAAGAAAACAACATCAAATGATGCAACTTCTATGATGCTGCCAGGCCCTTCCACCAAGCAATTGCTCCCAGCACGAAGACAACGACCATGGCATCGCTCACAATCGTCGTGTAGATGGTCGAGTATCTCCCAATAGTCTTGATCAGCTGTGCGTACGGTTCGGGAACGAAGCCACTGTTGGCGATTGTTGCAAGAATGCCTCCTCCTTGCAGCTGGCCCTTTTCGACGAAGTACCTAGAGCTCTGCAGCACCAACTCAGCTGTTGCGAAGATGTAGAAAGGCTTGGCCCCAAGACCGTAGTTGACATCCTGGACGAATGCGTTCTCAGTTCTGGCGAGTCTGGATCCGCTGAAAGTGGTGGTGAGAGCAATGTAGACAGCGATGATCAGGGCAGAGATGGCGTGCACGATACGCCAAAGGTACGCCGATCCAGTGGACGGTTGTTGCTGATCAGCTCCTCCCATTCCTCCGCCTCCCATCATTGTGTTCAGCATTTGTGCCATTTGCGGAAGGTCTTGGCCCATGGCATTCGGATCGTTTGGATCCTGTCCACCCTGCATGCCCATGAGTTGCTGCATCATCTTCATCATGGGATCCTCTTCTTCGCCGCCCTGGACTTGCTGAGCCTGCTGAGCCTGCATCTGCATCATCGCTTGCTGGAGTGGATTCTCCTGTGCCGCACCTCCTCTTCTGGGTGTGCCTGCCTGAGACACATTTTTGGACGTGTATGGGTGGTCCGAGATGTCGACTTCTTCGGGATCGTCGTGAACGGTGGCTGCCTTTGGGGCACTTGCAGTGGGAGCAACGACCGGCCCTCCGAGTGCCTCGTCGGGAGGTGCTATACCGCCGTTCAATCCTTTGATCCTGGCCAGGCGATCTTCGCCAGTTGCTGCCATTTTGGCATTGCGCTTCTCACGACGAAGGCGTGCTGTTCGCTGGTTCGGGGTCTCATTCTCGGGAGCATCGCTGCTGGTGGTTGTGGCGGTGTCTGCCATGTTTGTTTGCTGCAAAGTGTTTTCCCACGGTGTGTCTTTAGTACACGTAACTTTCTGTATTGACGCCTACTGGGTCGCAAGTGGAAAGTGGGATGCATGACTGTGAGGTCATGCTACATTTATTAGGGTCGTAACCCTATTGAATAGTCCTTGGGGTTAGCATTACATCGACAATTGACCTTAGTCTCGAAATAAATGAGCAGAATGCATCCGATCTGGCCCAAATCTACTTACTCTCCCTGAAATTGCAGCTCGTTGTGTCTTTCATTGATATTCCAGTCGAATGGCAGTATGTGGTGACATCTTGCAATATGAGCCATCATGATTACATCTGACCTGAAAGTTGACATAGCAACCTGATGAGTTGGATCCTGAAATATTGTGCCCTCGTGTCGGCACTACAACCCTTCCAATACCATCACTAGGAAGAGTCTATTTCAAATTATCTCAAGGGAACATCATCACCAAAGACTGGTCCAGCCTGACGTTGAACTTCCACCGTCGCCAAGCATCGAGAAAGGATGCCACAACACAAGGGCTCTCGAAAACCACCAGCCGCAAAGAAACCACCTCTGACACATTTCCTGTGTCTTCCATTAGTAACCAGAACCTCGAAGCCCCAACTGGAAGCGAGCATAGGGGTTTTTCGAGAAAGTGTCGCTTCGGAACAACCTCAAGACTCGACTAGCGAAAATGGCGTCACCCGTATACACCCCAAAGCCATTCGTCCCGTCGGTGCAATGCACTGCACTCTCGGTGTGATGAGCTTGGATCAAGACCGCTTAGACAAGGCAATAAAATTACTCCAAAGCCTCGACATCACGCAATTACTACTCTCCATTGCGGCTGACACGCCGCCCGGGACCACCGTCGATCCGCAAGAAATAACGCCGAAGGAACCTTCGACTAAAGACCAACGACCCGTTCCTCTGCGGCGACCGGTCTCACCACCTGCGGAACGTGCATCGCGAGCAACTAGCGATCCTTTGACGATTGATCTCAAAGGGCTAGTTTCGATGCACGTCCCTGAGAAGACGTCAATCGTCTACATCGAGCCCTGCGACTCCTCGGAGCGATTGTACCCTTTTTGTCTGGCTTTGCAGGACATCTTCAAGAGAGAGGGCATCCTCGTTCCTGATGACCGGGAGCTCAATTTGCACGCAACGCTTGTCAACACCATCTATGCTAAAGGCAGAAAGTCACAAGGCCATGGCTCGAAAGCTAATGCACCTATGAAGATTGATGCGCGTGCTCTCTTGGACAAGTACGCAGACTTCGTGTGGGCCAAAGATGTAGTGCTTGACAGGATCGCTATTTGTGAAATGGGCGCTAAGAAGCGAATCAAGAATGGCGAGGTTGTAGGTGAGGAGTACACAGAAGTCGCAAGTGTGCCATTGCTGGCAGTTTAAGAGTGATACCTGGCACGATAACAATGCACACGATCACTGCATTGAATGAATGTCACCCTCAGGCAGGGTGAACAAATGGTAATGCAGTCCACTTGGTAGATTACAAACTTTTCATTCAACTTCAATAAATAATCGTTCCATGGTATTCCCGAATCCAATATTGTGTTGTGATCTACAAATGTGTTGTTTCTTTGAACGACTGCCTCAGGATCGGGCAATTGGACATCTTGCCTTGCGGCGGGCCCCGCTATAGATAGACTATAGATAGTGATGAAGTCGCGGTATGTGCGGTGAATTGTCTCTCGCCTTATCGGCTGAACATACGTGATGAGTCTACTGCTGGGCTGCGGGAGCGGCAGGAGCAGTGCGGCGGGCGGTTTGTCTTCCCCTGTGAAAAATGTTAGTACTTGCATGATATCACTCGCAAATATCCACTCCGATACGTACATGATGTTGCGGCTGACGAAAGAGACGCCGATCATGAAAGCCCAGCTGGGGATCTTGGAGAAGCCCCAGATGGCGTAGCCTACAGGAATGTTGAGGCCGTACTCAGCGAGAGGGCCATTGAAGGGGTGGAAGAAGCCCTCGTAGGGTTCGGTCTTCTTGTAGGTCTCGTCGAGGTGGACAGCGGCAATCTCGGAGGCAGAGACGGTAGTGCGGTTGAAAGACAGAATGCGGACAGTGGTAGCAGGAGTGCTCTGGTCGGCGAGCGGCTGGGGGAGCTGAATGTGCAGAACGCGAGGAGGGCTAACACCCCAGGCGCTGCAGAGGACACCGTCCTGCTCGCAGTTCAAGTAGGCAAGGTTGGGAGGGTTGGGGGTGGCGGAGAGCAGAGCGACACTGCCATTGAAGGCCTCCTCAGGGCGCTTGCACAAGCCGAAGCATGTAGTGTTGCCGCCAGTCACGAAGACCATCCAATCCTCACTGCCAGAGCTGGTTGAGGCAGCGCCGGGCTTGATGAGCTCCTTGTGGTTGGCAAGAGTCAGGGCAGGCACCTGGATGTCGGCAATCTTAGCAGTGGCGGCCTCGACCGGGTTGGGTACAGACGAGGGCGCGGCGGGAACGGCAGAGGAGGCAGTCTCAGAAGCCTGTGCGAACCAGCCCTTGACCTGGCCGACGACATTGTCGAGAAGAGGAACCTGCTGCGCGACGGAGAGCGCCGGCAGGGCGAGAAGCACGGAAGAGGCGCGCATATTGTATTATTATGTGTGTTGTGGAGTGCGAGGATGTGTCGTCGCGACTGTGGTGGTGGTGGTGAACTGATGCCGGGAGGGACAACTGGCGCGAAAGCTCAAATGACGCAAAGTTTGAAGGAGCTATATCGCTGGTCAGTATACATGTAGAGAGAGCTTGCTGCACCTGCAGGCGGATGACGAGTCGACTTACGGTGATGAAGAAGGGTGATATGGGTACAAGCAGAAGCAGGGTCTGATGATTGCGCACGTTGGATATGTGAAGAGAGAAGGGATGGAATCAATCGCGAACACACCGCTGGTCCAAGCGTAACTAATATACAGTAGCTCTAGAAGACTCTCTCCCTGGCAACGCAACGCGACTCGAGCGAAACAGCCATGAGACTCGAGAAAACACATCACCATATGCACTTGCCAACTAATTAATACACACACATTCTTGAAGATATGATGCACATATCCTCGTATATCGGAACAGATTTCACCAATGTACTAATATCAAGGATTTACCAAATACACCGGCAGCAACTAGATCGCTGCAGTGGGACACTGCTTCTAAAACGATGGTCCTGGCCTTTGAAATAGATCTGACACGCAATGACTATACTTCTGACAATTCGACACTCAATTACATGCGCGGGCAGACACGTAATGGTTTTTGGTTGCTGTTGCCATAGCGATCTATATCGTTACTCCAATCTTTCCGTGAGCAACTCAACTGTCGCTCCACGAGGCATTGATGACATCAAAGACATATTATTGCGAGTTGGTTTAACAGTTCAATCAACGAATCAATGTACACGACCTTGACATCGCAAATTGTGGTAAAGAAGCAAAAGATGGAGAAGATGATATGCATAATTCTGCATACGAAAGCATCTAGACTTTGTCACTGCCGACCATCGAGCTTCAACAAGCCTCACAGACACTTTGTGACCACCGTAACGCCCGACGTATATTTGACGACTAGTACAGATTCCTGCAGCATCATCAATACTGTCATTCAGCACTCACTCCGACACTTTGACGGGCAGATATAGACAATTTCGCGTGAAAAGTGGTCAGGTTGGGCGGATCACAGTGATCCCGTCTGGTGATGTCGAGGGATTCGGTGTCTCGAGGTCCGATCAAGCCAAAACAACCAGTTTCAAGATGGAATGACAGTGAAGAGTGCAGGCGTCAACGTCGTGGGGTTTCGTTGGTGCATAGGGCTGAGTATGCAGAGGCATGATCTGGACCATCTTGTGCGCTCGTATCGAGGAACAAGACCAGCAATCTACTTTACTCAACCTAAGCATTTGCGCGAATATCACTAGGATCGCATGCAAGTCCGTCGTTGCTAGTATGGATAGCTGCGCACGATAGCGGCTGCTACTGCAAGTGAGCTTGTCGCGATAGCTCGAGCACCGCTCCACTACTCTCCACTCTCCAATTCCTTCTGCATGTTTCAGTGGCGCACATGGCTGTATGCATGTGTAAAGGCGTCAATATTGCTTGGGCAGAGATGGCACGAACTTTCGATAGGCTCGCAGCGGCATACACATTTGATAGCGCAACAATGCAAGAGACGTTCTATCGACTTCCTTCGTCTGCACACCACCTGCAGTGTCACTGCCGCTGCATTGCAGTAGCGTCATTACTAGATCACTAGTCACTAGCTTGAGAACATGAGCTGGACAGAGTGATCATCATCAACACTAGTCGTACCGCTGCCTTCATGCCAAGCGTTATGTTGTGGAATACGACGGCTCCTTGTTTAGGAGATGGCTCTACATCACACGTCGTGACCCTTACTCGCATCGGAAATGCTACGGTATGTCTATGATGTGCAACGGTCGCTAGGGCTGCGTGATCAGCTGCGAGAAGAGTCAGGCGTACCTGGCCCGTCGAGAACGTCGCAGAGCACGCTACGGAATGATAATAATATCTGATCGTTGTAGATCAACTCCCCACCATTATTGAGGGTTTGCCTTCCGGGAGAACGAGAAACAACGGCTGCCCACGGCACGGTTGAATGCTGTGCTGTGCTGTCGCGAGCAGTCGATCATGACCACGTGTGCTAGCACAACGTAATGTGCAACCCGTTTCCCGTTGATAAGGGCCAAGATCGAGAGTACGTTGACACACCCACTACTTGCCGTGAGTACGGTATCTCTTGCCAAGGTGGCTACGAGCCGTGTTCTACGGACTCGGAGAAAGGCCCAGCAAAGGGCAAAGTCGGAGTGGAGATCTATCAATTGAGCCATATTTACGCTGTTGCGAAAAGAGTCCTTGTGATTGGGAAATTAGGTTACACAGCGCAAACCTACCGTGCGAACTGCGCCTGGCCGTCGAAAAGTATGAAGATCATCAGCGTGGCGTCAGAACTGTGAGTTGAACTTCACGTTGACATCTTCTGTGCAACCGTGCCTCAGTCCCAAGAGATTCAGGCTATCTCTCGCAACTACAAGCGCCGGCTCCACATAATAGCGATAACAGCTTCTACCACTTTGCACAACCACGCTGTAGCGGTCACCTGTCATGCATTTACCACGCGCACGGAGCTTCGGGTCCATTGGTACTGTACTTCTATTGTAAGGCGGAAAGTTCAGCTCGTTGAAGTCGTAGCCTGATGATAGGCACGACAGGTTTGTGGCTCGGACCTACAATATTCCGCCCCCCATTGACGCGTTGCTCTACCAGAAGCCAAGTCGACATCTCATTGTTCGTTCCGTTCGACATCCGGTGGGCTGGGCAAAAAGTCAGTCCTCGGTGCACGTTGTCCCTCGTGCACAATTGTAACACCACTTTACGCCTGCGCAAAAGGCCTGCCCTACGCTTTCGCAGCGATGGATGCAGGCATCGCGGGGTTGCGGGGTGCAAAGTGGGCAACGGGCGACAAGGGGCGCCTTTTTTCGAAATTCGCGGTGTCATGGTATGCTGCCAAAGAAGGGGAAGGTTTCAAAGGATGCACGAGCCGCCGCCTCTCGAGCATGTCTCGTGATACGAAGGCGCGTTTCTGTGACTATTAGGATTGCAGGAGCCGGCGACTTCCCGCTTCTCGCTGATGACGATGCTCCACGCTGACAATACCAAACTCCGGCGAGTGCGCACTATGGTGGGTGTGGCTGCGCCAGAAAGCCTTACTTGCCTTAGCAGCAAACCTCCTCGGTCGACTGGCTGTTTTTGTGCGATCGGGGCCGCAGGATGAGGAGGGGGAGACGGTCCTCCCGAATCCTCACAGCCACTCGAGCCAGTCTCTGAGGCCCCGCAGGCTCCGGGCGGGCGAGACAGCGCGCTTGCTGCAGGAGTTTGGAGAGGCTACTGGGGCGCTGGTTGCTACGGTATGCTTTGGTGTTTGGTACTGCGCGCTGGTAGTGGCATGTGCTGTTCATGCCGCTGGCCGCCTTATGCGCGCTGGGCGGGTTCTAGAAATCGGGGAACGCTTCGCTTGCTTATCACATTACTCACACGACAGATAACGCCATCAAGGCGCGATAGTAAGCGAGGCCTTCCTTGCAGCCTCGGTAGAATGTCTTGTTGAGCGCAGGACCTGACGTCTGCTGTATATGAGAGCGAGGCATGTATTGGTGGGCTTCGAGCCGCGCCGGCGCGTGCAATTTGCCGGAGGGCGGTGGCGCTGCAATCTACCATAGACCCTTCCATACCCTACCTTACCAATCTCGCAGGCGAACACGCTGGCGCGAGATGTTTCTCGGATATCAGCCGGGCCTGCAACTACTACCTCCTACGCTGCTGCGCACAGGGACCCGAGCGACCCCACGCTAACCGCACCGGCGTGCATGGCTCGTTCGCGGTGGGGAGGCCGCTGGCTGCTGGGATGAAGAGGCACAGGCCGGGCACTACTGTATACTTGGAGCGGCGCGCGACTGGTAGCCTGGCAGATCTGCACCTGCATCTGCACGCTGGCCCGTTGCCCGTTGGCCGCTGGCTTGCCGTGCTTGCTCAGCTGCTATATGGCCGTCGGTGAGATGCGACGGCAGGGTGGCGGAAGGCCTATCGAACGATCCAACCCTTCTATCATACGCAAGACGTGCATTGTACCTTAAGCCGCTGGCTGCCCCCGGCACAAGGCGCGCTAGACAAAGGCAATGCTGCGATATTATTTGCGCGGTGACCAGTGTTCTTTGGGAGTGCGCAGCGAGATAGCAGGACCGTCGACTGTACTTCAGGCCTGCGCCCGCACGCGACACTGACCAGGTCCCTTCTCCTGCGTAGTCTGCATATAACGTGCACGCTAAGGCTATGGAGCCGCGGTCCCTGTCACTACTCGACGATTGCAGCTTGCTTTTGGCTAGGGATTGGGCCACAGTCGATCTAGAGCTCTTTACTCTGGATCGCCCTCCCATTTGTTCCTGACCCTACCAACTTCGTTATTCTTACCCATTGACCCTTTCGTTTGCAAATCACTGTGCTACCGTCAACTTTTCCAACATATACTCAAATACTGGATCACCTTGACGTACTATCCGTGCGGATAGCAATTACGACATGACGGTGCCGCCCAAAGAAGAGCATGTCCACGATGCGGCACCTACTGCTGCTCCAGCAAAGAAACGGAGAAGAAGGACCGGCGCTGGCGGTGCTCAGGATGACTGCTTTACTTGCCAAAAGCGAGCAGTAGGTTGTGACAGAAAACGCCCTTATTGCACGCCGTGCATATCGATTGGAAAGGACTGTTCCGGGTACAAGACAACGTTGACGTGGGGTGTCGGTGTTGCAAGTCGAGGCAAGCTTAGAGGCCTCTCCAGCCCTGTAGAGAGCAGGAAGCCGAGCGGAAGTGATTCAGCAACGAGCAGAGGCGTGGCTAAACGCAGGAAGAGCTCACTGCTTGGAGCCGCGCTCGAGTCTTCACAGACCCCAACACCAACCGCCACAAACCACGCATCGCCGACCAACTCATCACCTCCAAATAGTGAAGCACCATATCCTTCGCTCAGTATCCCAATCCCAGCACCTCAACTCCAAGGTGGATGGAACGTTGACGGCTTCCTAAACCATCGACTACTGGCGTCGAATCAACTACCACCCGGCCAATTGCACACTGCCATCACTCCTCATTTCGAGCACGATGCATATCCCATGTCTGCTATGTCCATGAGTTCATATACTGACGAATGGAACTCACCATCCGAATACCCGCAAACACCGGCCTCGACCATCTTCACTGAGCAACATCATTCACTAGAATCATATATGGACCCATCATCCTACAACTCTGCGAATGAATCATATCCTCATTCCCTGAGCTCTAGCATCGATTCTCTGCAGAGTATAGGATCTGCTCGTCATTTCGGAAGCGCGGAGCCTGCAGATATCCAATCGTTCAGCAACGCTCTATTCAGTGAGGACTTTCTGGATGCCGAGCTCCAGCAGCAGGAGGAGAGCAGCCGGAACGATGAAGTCTCCCTCATCAACTCTAACTTTGATCATCCATTCTTCTTCGTGTCGCCTAGATTGCAGTCTCTGATCACATATTATGATCAACATATCTGTCCATATTTGGTGGCGTTCGATGGTCCTGACAATCCTTACCGCATGCACATCATCCATCTTGCAGCCCAGAACGAAGGGTTACAGCATGCAATTGCAGCACTGTCAACAAACAACATGCGGATGCGCCAAATTGGCAGCCGGAAAATTGGACTTGCGGCTGAGATCGCAAGTGCTTTTGACGTACAAGACACCACGCAGCCGACAGCCGAGGAGAGTTGTTACAAGCAAGTGTCCATTGAGCAGCTTAACATTCAGCTTGCCGATCCCCGCGCTGCCCAAGACGACTCTGTTCTGGCGACTTTGCTAGTCCTCTGTCTTTTCCACGTCTGCGACACAGGATTCAGCAAGTTCAAGACCCAGCTCGCAGGAGTGCAGAAATTAATGTCTATGCGAAACCCGAACACCAAGAGCAACTTTACTAACTGGGTCGAAATGTTCTTTTCATGGTTCGATGTCATGACATCGGCGGTCAACGATCGCGAAGCCCAAGTTCAAGGCGATAGCATGGACATGCTAAACTACAGCTCTAACCTAGGAGCACTGGAACAGTTCTCTGGCTGCGACGGACGTCTGTTCAAGCTGATAGCTCGTCTGGGACGATTGAATCTTTTGAGCCAGGGGCGACCAGTAACGCCACGAGGCAACAGGACACCCCGAGGCAGTCAGAACCAAGATGCAAAGTGGCCGACAGCTACAGGCAAGGCCGATCGATCGCTTACAGCGTTAGATTACGAGTTCATAGACGGCAATGGGTGGGGGACACCTATCATCGAAGACGACGATGACTACTTCGTGGAGGATCCTTCGAGACCCGCATTCGACGACCGTCGAGAGTTCTGGGCCGAGTGGCACGACATCCGCATTCGCCTTACGCAATGGCAGATGGACTTCTCGACCATGCCATCGGCGGCCGACAGTCACGAAGATCCTGCACGTCTTGCCGCAGAACAGCGAGACCTGTTGCACATCTCCGAGTCGTTCCGTTTCTCGGCCTTACTGTACGTGACACGACTTGCGCATCCATTCTTGCCCTCGTCAGCACCCGAATTCCAGTCCACGGTCAACCTTGTGCTGTATCACATCACTGCACTGCCGATTACATCCTGCGTCAACAAGTTCCTTCTGTGGCCCCTCTTCCTTGCTGGCACAGAGGCTGTCGATTCAAGCCACCGTGATCTCATCAGACAGCGATGTCTCGAGATCCAACGAGAGAGCGGCTTCTACAACAACATCTCCTGCCTGGAGGTCTTGGAGCGAGTGTGGATGGATGGCGAAGTCGGCGCAGGACAAGACTACGAAGTCATCGCAAGGCGGAGGGACAGTGAGGTTCCCATGGGCTGCAAGGGCAGACAGGCGTTCCGCTGGCGGAGGGCCATGGACCGGGTCGATGGGGAATATATTATGATATGAGTAATGATGGGTCTAAATTGACCCTTAGGCTAGACGAAAGTTTTGGGTTTATCCAGATTGTCTGGATTTGCAGAGTAGCTTTGTGTATAGCACTGAGAAGAGTAGTAACAAGAAACAGAATGTACATACTCGATACAAATACTGTGCATCAGAGGTACACGTATTGCGATGCTGCGACTTTTTTTCCAATATCAAAAGATGCTCTGAGGTCGGACGTAGACGGTGACCTTCCAGTCGTCCCTGATGCAATATCTAAAGCACATTTGGATTGCAATGACTTACATCGCCACTCAAAAATCTGGTGTGAGACGCGGCGTGTCGTACGAGTGCAAGTTCGTACAATCCTCAAACAGCTTCACGTTGTCATCTCATTGGCTCATTCGTTCCTGTGACGTGGAAGCGAGACACCGAGGCCCCAAACGTTCGTTCCGCTTTTGGCTCGTGAACATCGACTAGGGCTCGCCTAGGTGAGCGACTCCAGAGATATTATTTCTTGTCCACAGCCGCCCATCTTCCTAACCGACATTCTTCTCACATCTATCCCGACGATTGTGCATTATCGAGGCCCACAAACAACACCGCCAGCATGCCGGGCTCTTCACGACTCGCCGTGAGCTTGCCTAACTTTGGCAGGCAATATGCCTTCAATCGACCTACCTCACGGCAGCAACTCGTAAACCAAGGACTGGACATTATTCGAAATCTGCTTCTCGTACTTTTCCTGCTACGATACACTAAGAAGACATGGATCCACCTCCGTGGCTATGGACTCATCGGCTCCTTCCAGCAGCTCTACAAGGCTGTACATAAGCGCTTGTATGGGCTCTTCCTCAAGCTACCATTTGTGCAAGCAAAGGTCAGAGCAGATGTGGACAAAGCGATCATGGAGCTCGAGACCAAATTGGTGCCTTCGGGGCCGGGCGTGACAAAGTACACAGCGCTACCGGCTTCTGGATGGACCGCAGACCAAGTGCGCGAAGAGTTGAAGAAGCTGGGAGAAATGAAGCACACGCGCTGGGAAGATGGACGTGTGAGCGGCGCAGTATATCACGGAGGCGACGAGTTGTCCGACCTGCAAAGCGAGGCCTTTAGGAAGTTCGGCGTGAGCAATCCGATTCATCCGGATGTCTTCCCTGCTGTCAGAAAGATGGAAGCTGAAGTTGTGGCCATGACCTTGTCGCTTTTCAACGCTCCTGACACTGGCGCTGGAGTAACCACGAGCGGCGGTACTGAGTCAATCCTTATGGCAGTCCTATCTGCGAGGCAAAAGGCCTATCATGAACGCGGCATCCGTGAGCCTGAGATGATCCTTCCGGAGACTGCACACACTGCCTTCCGCAAGGCTGGAGAGTACTTCAAGATCAAACTCCACCTGGTCCCTTGCCCTCACCCTTCATACCGCGTCTCAACAGCCCAGGTCTCCCGCCTGATCAACAGAAATACCATTCTTCTCGTCGGCTCCGCACCAAACTTCCCTCACGGCATCGTAGACGACATCCCAGTGCTCTCTCGTCTTGCGGTAGCAAAGAAACTTCCTCTGCACGTCGACTGCTGTCTTGGCTCGTTCGTCATTCCCTTCCTGGCTCGTGCTGGTTTCGAAACTCCCGATTTCGACTTCCGTGTTCCTGGCGTCACCAGCATTTCTGTCGACACGCACAAGTACGGTTTCGCGCCCAAGGGCAACAGCTGCGTCATCTACCGCTCTGCCGCTTTGCGCAAATACCAATACTACATCTGCCCTGACTGGTCTGGTGGCGTCTACGCTTCACCCAACATCGCTGGCTCCCGTCCCGGTGCGCTCATTGCCGGATGCTGGGCTTCGCTCATGAACATGGGCGAGAATGGTTACATCGACACCTGCCACAAGATTGTCGGCGCCGCAAAGCGCATCGAAGACGCTATTCGCGAATCACCAAAGCTCAGGAACTCGCTGCGAGTTGTTGGCAAGCCCATGGTCTCAGTTGTGGCTTTCCGCGCGCCGGTTGACGCGAAGAACGACGAGAATCTCGTGGACATTTACAGTGTCGCCGATGGCATGTCTGCAAAGGGCTGGCACCTAAACGCCCTGCAAGACCCAGCTGCCATCCACGTGGCCGTGACGCTCCCGATTGTGGCAGCTGTGGACGACTTGATCCAAGATCTCGAGGAGGTTGTAAGCAATGTCAAGGGAAAGGTTGACAGCGACAAGAAGGGCGATGCCGCTGCGCTTTATGGTGTTGCCGGAGCGCTACCTGATAAGAGCATAGTGGGTAGCCTGGCCGAAGGGTTCCTTGACTGTCTGTACAGAGTCTGAGCGGCGGGCATGATCTTATTTCGTAGTAGTTTTCACATAGTCTTTCGAAGGTAAATACTGGACTTCACGATAATGCAGAATGCCCAACAATAGTTCCATCTTAGCTATGATCCACCCTACAGTGAGAAACCAAAAGCTGGTGTATCTCTGGAAAACGTTTATGACTGTCCGCGGATGTAGCTTGGGTGCAGATATGTCAGCCCAGGAAATGCTCATTCGTGCGATTAAGGCGATATTCAGGCCAAAAATGAGTAAATTAAGCGACCAGAAACATAGACACCCATGATAAAATGCCGTGTGGTGCGATCGTCAAATAATTGATTCGATAATTTGTCGTCTCACGTGACGTCGGAGCTTGCCGTGGGTCAGCATCATCAAAGCCATTCGCTCGACCCAACTTCGTTCAAACATATCAATTGTGGTCAGTGTTCAATCGATTCCAAAAACGAGACTTCAGCGAGCAGGAGGCTGTGGACGCGGTGCTTAGGCGATGCGGTATAGATGTCAAACAAACTTCTCAATCCTTGACTTATATACAAAGCCATACAATCTGCGCCTCGGCCTCTGGCCGCATTTCTCCCAACTAGCTCTTACAAGCCCCGGTTGTACATCTAATCGTCGAGCCTGGCGGGGAAAGTGCCAGCCTCCCTCTGGTCGTCCCAGCGGTTGGCCCAGCCGGACGGGCAAAGCGAGCGGTAGGCGAGGAGGAACTGTACGTATGTTAGAGAGCGTTCTATCGCGAGCAGCCTGTCCTCCTCCTAGCAAGCGTCGCATACCTGGCGGCAGGGCTTGAAGTCCTCGCCCTTGGCGTTGATGCACTTGTGGTAGTCGACGTAGTTCTGCCAGCAGTGCTTGGTCTGGTTCTGGTTCGGGAAGCGGGCGTCGAAGCCTGGTGGGACCGAGGGTTAGCTCAATGTATTCCAGACGCGGCCAATGCCTGTTCAGTATATCCGTGGAGTCGAGGTTCGCGAGGGTGGTGTGCGTGTAGGCGTACCGGCTGGGAAGCTGTCAGTATCTCTGCTCTCAAACTGTCGCGGAAGCGGGCTCGTGGGACGCACCAGTCACGAACTTGAAGGGCATGGTCACGCGCTCCTCATCGTCAGACATGTTTGCGGTATTTTTCGGGGGGTTATTGGTTTGGGCGGTGGCGGTGGTGAGGGTGGAGTGGGCGGCGGAGTGGTCTGCTTGCTTGCTTGAGTATGCGATCGGGCGCTCGAGGTCGTCGACGAAGGAGGAAGCCGCCTCGCCGGAAGCCGCAGCGCACGTGCCAGGCCAAGCTTCGCTGGCGACCTGCGACTCCAACAGAGCAAGACAGGCGCATGCCATACCATTGATCCCCCAGACCTCTTCCACCCCTCCCCACTCCACCCACAATGCAGTCCACTCGTGCCTTCAACATGCTCAGGCAGCGTGCCATGCCTGCTTTCCGCCCCCAGCAGCCCGTGAGGGGCCTGCGCCTCCAGGCCTCTCCCAAGATGAGGTCGCCCGTTCCCGTATGTATCCATGTACCGACACTGCCTGCCTGTATAGAATGCTAATGCCGTCACAGAAAGAGGAGCACTCTGGTCAGTGATTGATACTCCCGCCCTGCGCCCACGAAGCCACTGGAACTGACAATGCCTTGCAGCGCACACCATCTCCCAGCGCATTCGCTCACTCAAGAAGATCCCCGTCGAGCTGCTCCCCATTGGTCTCGTCCTTGCCGTCGCCCTCGGCGCCGCCGCCTACAGTCTCATCCGCAAGTTCACCCACGACTCCACCCTGCGTCTCTACAGGTCTGGACCCAGGAAGGACTAAGTGCAGAAATGCAAGGGAGAAAATGCCAGGAGTTTGTACATGAATGTGACTATTCGAGAAGCTGCAGGGAAAGAAACCAAGACTGAAAAGGATGTTTTTGGAAGGCTGTCTCCTATGTAGCAAAGCAATGCGAGGTTGTTTCGGACGATACTATCTTTGTTTGCTACAGTGTGGAACTTGACGGAAGAGCTCAAGATTTAAGGATCAACGAGTGGGTGCACACGGCATTGGACCTTACCGTCGTCACACACGATGGGCTTATCGCCTCCACTCAGGGCCTGCGTTGACTACCACGAATACCGTCGTCCTAGAAGTGAAGTGATGAACAGCACCAACCTCCACGTTTTTTCTACTGACTTTACCTCAAACTGTTGCAGAATGCACGAGCATACAATTCTTTGAAACTTTTTCGAAGCTAGTATGCTAAGGCCATCGGTTGTATATCTGGGACTGTTGCACCTGCCGTCGCCACGCTACTACGGAAGGAACCCAGGTCGCAAGCAGAGCGGAGTCAAACGGCCCAAGAGCTTGCCATTTCTTCTGACCATGAACCTGCCCACGGATCTGTTATCCTCAAACTGACAATATCTACATCAATTAAATCGAGCTAGGCATCGCCTTTAGCATTAAAGAGATACTTCATCCCCTAAGAAGCTTATATGCAGCTACGTTCAGCTACAAGTACCGAACTATTAAGCTCTCCGCAGAGATCCGAAGACGGATACCTGAACACTCTACTAGCCGACCGTAGCAGTACCGTGAACCACAAACATATGTCTACCGCTGAGGCATTGAGGACTATACGTATAAATTTCACTAGCCAGTGCTGCACTACCGTTGGAACCTAGAGACCAATGAATCGCGGAGGCCATTGAGGTGCAATTAGGTCAACTCACAGTCGCGTGCAGGCATATCAGCGTTGTCATTTTCCCCTACAAGCTGCTTTCTGTGAGGAAGCTGTCCTATTTTTAATTAGTAGCATGAAAGATCTGTACACCCCAAATCCGCGCAGACTGACTGCGTGACAAGACTGTACATCACTCCCTCCATGCAAGTCAGACTACGAATCATCGTGTGCATGTGTGCATCAACGCGTGAGGTCTTGTGTAAGCCGAAGGATTGCGAAGTTACGACATGGTGCACAACTTGAATCAGATGGTTTCCTCCAAGACGGGTAATGGTTTGCTCCAAGAGTTATTCGATGCTGCAGCCGTGGAGTACATAATACATCGGTGCCCCCTCCGCTTTGGTACAGCTCTGATATACGAGTTCAGCTTCGCCTGTCGTCATGCATTAGATTGAAATGCCTTCCTTCTGCCCACTGGACCTCGCTCCGTAGCGTTGCTCGGATTTATGAAAGTCGAAGCTTTCGCCTCGTTCATGAACTACATGCATCAAAAGGCATTGAACTCGCATCGGTTGAGGTATTGTTAATCGTCGGCGGCGTAACCCACTCAATATATTTTCTCATGCAGGTGTGCTACACCAGCTGCAGCCTGAGTATAGCAATTGCCTCGGGTGAAGAGGTGTCATCGTCATTTCTGCCAAGCGAGATCGTCCACCCGCCAGTTTGCATGATTGCTGTGCGGGTAGAGGTGGGATGCAACGTCGTACCTTGCCGACCTTCCTATCACGGGTGCAGTCGTCATGAGTTGGCGCTATCGTGCCCGCTAAAACGTGGCGAAGGATTCGAGTGGCCGGAGCCCTGCTTCACCGCACCTTACGAGAGCTTATTCGGCGGAGAAGCTTGCTAAGCCGTGATGCCATCGCACTTTAGAGAGCTTGTTTGTTTACGGATGCCGGCTCGCCAGGCCCATTGACTCGTAGTATCGCTGTGATAGCGTTCCCGCGGCCGGGTCCAGCGCACAATACCCTGGAAGAGGTTGGGTTTGTTCTAACAGAATGTGGAAGGTCATATGCTGTATCAAAGGCCACATTGATGGCTAGGTTTGTTTGCAGCGGCAGTAGTTAAGGCCTTGCGCATCTCTGTTGTAAGAATCTCTCGAGTACTTTTCTCACCTTAGTTGGATTGATACTATCCAAGATGCTGTCCAAATCCTTTTTGGCAACGGCCACAGGCTTGCTTTCTCTCACTGGATCTGCCTCAGCCACTTTCTCGAAGTCGACTCGTACTGGCAGATCAGCACCGCTTTTGAAGAGGCAATACTACCCAGCGGATGCAGAAGGTGTCAAGAGCCTTACTTCGCCCACCAATGTGACCATTAGGTACAAAGAGCCCGGCAAGGAAGGTGTCTGTGAGACCACACCTGGTGTGAACAGCTACAGTGGATACATCGATCTGGCTCCAAATGTTCACGCTTTCTTCTGGTTCTTCGAATCGCGCAGAGATCCCAAGAATGACCCTATCACTCTCTGGCTCAATGGCGGTCCTGGTAGCGACAGTCTCATTGGTCTTTTCGAAGAGCTGGGCCCTTGCATGCTTTCGGAGAACCTCACCAGTTACGTCAATGAGAACTCCTGGAGTGAGGTTAGCAACATGCTCTTCCTCTCGCAGCCTGTCGGTGTAGGCTTCTCATACCAAGAAGAAGCCATTGGAAGTTTTGGCTATACAGGTGGCTTCCTCAACGCAACTCAAGCGCCTCCTGATGGCCGCTACCCGATCCTCGATCCTATCAACCGGGGAGAAGTCGACACGACAGATCTCGCAGCCGTCGCGGCATGGGAGATCCTACAGGGCTTCCTCAGCGCTCTACCGCAGCTTGATCCGGAAGTGGGCGTCGGAGCAGACTGCAAAGAGAAGGAATTCAACTTGGCTACAGAGAGCTACGGAGGTGTATGTCCATTCCACCACGAACATCGTCATCGTATTCTGACGCTTTTTAGCACTACGGCCCTGCATTCTTTGATCGATTCTACCAGAACAATGAGCAGGTCCGCAACGGCACCATTCCAGGAGTGGCTCTCAACTTCAACACTCTGACCATCATTAATGGTATCATTGACGAAGCCATTCAGTCTACCTATTATCCCGGTAAGCTCTTTTACGTCCTTTAATCGATAAAGTGTCATGCGATCGACACTGGCCGGTCATGAGACCAGCTATGAAGCAAAGCTGATCAAGAATATTAGAATTCGCGGTCAACAACACCTACGGAATCAAGGCCTATAACGACACAGTATACAACTACGCGAACTTCGCCAACACCATGCCCAATGGCTGCCTTGCTCAAATCGAGTCGTGCCGTGCTGCTGCCGGCAACGGTGAATACAACTATTCTACGCCTATCTCTTCCGAGTCCGACCCGGCCGTCTTCACCATCTGCAGTGAGGCGCAGTCGATGTGCCGTGATAACGTTGAGGGTGTCTACTACTCGTAAGTCCTCCTGTTCGTGACCGTAGCTGTGACGACTCATACTGATCACTCTCAAGCTTCTCCGGTCGTGGCACCTACGATATCCGTCACCCAAGCGATGACCCTACGCCCCCTCCGTACCTGACTCCGTACCTCAATCAGGCACACGTACAGAATGCCATTGGTGTCAACCTCAACTACACGACTTCCAACAGCGACATCTACTACCAGTTCCAGAACACGGGCGACTTCATCTTCCCTAACTTCCGCCAGGATCTCGAGTATCTTCTTAACCAGGGAGTCCGAGTAGCACTCACATATGGAGATGCTGATTACATCTGTAAGAAGGAAAAAGAAAAAGAAGAGGTTTGAAGATGTGCTGACAGTCTTTTAGGCAATTGGTTCGGTGGCCAGGCTGTGTCCCTCCAGGTCAACTACACGCACGCAGAGCAATTCGCAGCCGCTGGCTACGAGCCGTTCGTTGTCGACGGAACCGAGTACGGCGAAGTCAGACAGTATGGCAACTGTATGTTTCCCAGCAGCAACGCTTTGTTATGATCGAGACACTGACACGTTCACAGTCAGCTTCCTCCGTATGTACGAGGCCGGTCACGAAGTGCCCTACTACCAGCCCAAGGCCTCGCTCGCTTTGTTCAACCGGACCTTGGAGCACGTCGACATTGCCACTGGACTTAAGAAGGTCACAGCTGAATATGAGACCACTGGCAACGCTAACGCAACTCACACCGAGCCTTACGTAGCACTTCCGTCTTCCACCGCCATGCCCTCATCTACCGGTTCTGTTCTCGGACTTGGATTCAGAGCTTAAGCGTTGACATGTAGCAATGGACGGGTTGAATGATTAACTAAGTGGATATAATGACTTTAACGTGATGGATCTACTTTACCCTAATTGGAAAGCAATGCACATGTTTGCTATTGGAACATCCCTGGCTCTATTGAAAATGTGAAGCATCTTTGTGCATTTATTTTGGAAAGTTGCCAATGGAAATAGAAATACTTGCCACCGAGAGGCTTCCCGCGATCCTCGCAATTCTCAATTGTTTTCATTACATGCCTCATATTGTCGGTCTATGATGATGAGGAGCTTACCACTCAGAGTATGGAAAGTGACCAAGAGCAGCATTGAAATTACGGAAAACATCTTCATGATTCATAAGAAAGGCTGAATGCATTTGAGAATGAAACGATCACGTTTTACAACTTTTTTGTCGTTTTCTAAGACCAAGGGATCCGGGGATGCTCGGCGCCGGACCATGTTGTACATGGACGTCCGAGGACCTTCCATGTACGGTCCTACAATCAACGAGACATCCCCTCATTCACCTTGTCTGTCTAGCAATCCTTGAACTGCGTACTCCGAATCAAAAAAACAATCGCGCCTGGGGTTAGACCGCAAGAGCCAGCAACCATTGGGCTCCACGCTTTGAAACAAAGATTTATGAAAAGTCATGCAGGACTTCGTCGTTATTCGAGCCGCTTTGAGCATTAGGACCGTCCCAGTTTACGAGTTTTTTCCAGTCCCAGTCGTTCGTTGGGTCGCTCAAGCTTCCATCGTTGTTCGCGACGCTCAAAGTTGGGATAGAGCCGGATCCTCCGTCGTTGTTCGAGCCGCCGGAAGTATTGGCATTGCCGGCCCACTTCATGAATTGGCTGAAGTCCCAGTCGTTCATTGGGCCGCTCAAGCTTCCATCGTTGTTCGCGCCGCTCGAAGTTGGGACACAGCCGGAGCCTCCGTTGTTGTTCGAGCCGTCGGAAATATTGGCATTGTCCCAGTCCATACTGTTGGCGAAGCCTCCACTGTTGACCGAGCCGTTAAGAAGGCCATCGTCAAAGGTGAAATTAGTACCATACTGTGAGCCGTATGTGGCGGGGTCGAAGGAAGTGTCTTGAACGGACATATCATTATCAAACGAAGTTGGGGCGGTAGAAGAAGATTGCGGGTTGAAGTCGAACCCATTGGCCATGCCGGTGTCGTATGTTCCGCTATTGTAATTCGAATTGAGTATTCCAGTGTTGGATGTATCCCAAGCGCGGAAGAGCTGATTGTTCGCATCTACGAGGTCGCTCGACAACCTGGTGACTTGTTCATCGCGTTTGGCGATCGCTTCGTTCGCGCTTGCGAGCTCACTTGAAAACTCGGTGATTTTCTGGTCACGGTCGGCGATCTCTTTTGTCGCATTTGCGAGGCCACTCGACAACTCGGTGATGTTCTGGTCACGGTCGGCGATCTCTTTTGTCGCATTTGCGAGGTCACTCGGCAGACTGGTGAAATGTGGGTCATGCTCGGCGGCCTTCTTCTTCAGTTGTGCGATCTTGCCTTTCTGCCCTTTGAGCCTCAGCTGATGCGCCGATAGCCGGGTCTTTGACTTCTTTCTGAACAACGCAAGCGTTCGTCGTATATGCATCTTGGCGCCATTTGCGTACTCCTCATGCTCGCGTGCAATCTGAATCAAGGCGTTGAAGTCGGCAGAAAGAACGTTGTACTTTTCTGCCAAAGTTTGACCTTCTACCAACAAAGCGTGACCTTCGTTTCCTAGATATTCGATTGTTTTATTCGCAGTGGCCAATTCGGTCTTTGTTTGCGAAAGCTCCTGCTGAAGGGTGGTGGACGCGGTCGCTTCATTCGTCTTGGGCGCTTTCTCGAGTTCGGCGCGAAGAGCTGCGGTCTCGGCATCCTTCTGCTCATTCAGTGCCGCGATTTGACAATCCTTCTGGCGGATTGTGTTTTCCACCTCGCGGAGCTTGCCGTCTGCTTCTGTGGTAGCCTCATGGGCTTTCTTAAGCTGCTTTTTGAGCTTTGTTGCGGCTTCATTGCCGAATTGTTCGTGGTGATGGCTGTTGAACTCCAAGTTCGCCTCTGCAGTGGCTTTCATGCCTTCGAGATCAATTTTCAGGATTCTTGCATCGATATTCACCTTCTCGAGACTATTTCTTGAGGCTTCGGCCTCTGCCAGGGCTGCTTCTTTGGCAGCCTTCTCGTTGGCGAGCTCCTGCTTGTCGAGTGTCGCCTGGTTGCACAATGCCGTAGCCGAGCTTTGAAGCTCCAGCAGCTTCTCAATGGAGCGAGCCAAGTCTTCCGGAGTCTTTGCGACGAAACCAGCTTTGGCAAGGGTGCCACTGATCGAGATCCACTGCTCCTTGACATAGGCGGCGTTCTCGACGGTGCTGGTGTCGAAGGCCGCTTCGCGCAACTTGCCTCTGAGATCATTGTTCTGACGGTCGCTCTCACGTTTCTGACTGTTGGCTTTGATGATGTGCGCCTCATGTATGCTCTCAAGTTTGCGCTTCTCGCGCATGAGAGAGCCATGGGCTCTCACCTCCGAGTCGTACTTGGTTTGGAGCGCTTTGATTTGCGCTCGGTCTGCTCTTGCCTGCTCTGCGGCCTTGGCCTGGCAGGACTTGCGGAGCTGCTCTTCTTCGGCAGCCCGTTTGTAAGCTGATGCCAGCGTGCGGTATACGCACGCGGCCAGGGGGATGATGATGAGGAGGAGGAGGAGGAGGGAAAGCGACTCCATGGTGGTGTGGTGTGGTGGTGGTGGTTGGTAGTCGCGTGGTAAGGGAAGGAAAAGTTTGTGGCATGCGGAGTGTTTTTGATCGCGGTGTGGGTTTGCGACGCACACTCGGCGGCCGGTCCCTATTCGTCATTCATGTTGCAATTCACTTGCGAAATCTGGCATGTGACGGCGGGGTCAAACGCTGAGCGAAGGAGGGGTGGCGAGGGGTGAAAGGGGTGAAAGTGAATGGTACTATACCTGGCTTTACTTCAGTGGCAATCTCAATGAAAGGCTACATCTCACGCTGCTATCAGTATTGTTAGACGCAATGACAATGAGTCCTTGCCGCTGAGATCAAATGACTGCGCCACTCGAGTTTCTGAAGCATGTGTGCTGCGATCAGCAGCATTGTTGTACCAACAATGCCATGCCGGCCGTTGAGATGGCCTTCCGAAACGACTTGTATCTCAATGGAGACATCTAAAACATGCCCCAAAGCGTTCGCTCTTGGAATGTCAACTACTCGCAAGCCCTCGAGATAGACTGGCCGAAGCTTGTCATTGACATCAGAGGTTGAACCGCAACTCACAATAGGTATTCATGGACAATTCCTTGGATCGTAAGTCGTTGCTGTATCAAATCTACCTTGATTTTCCTCCACTCTCTGCCGCCAGAGAAAGACCTTCGAAAATCTCGATGATGAAAATGTAGCAGAGGTAGGATGGGACCAGTATCCACGCGAAACTGCCAGATCGAGTGTATTAGCTTGATGGAGTCTTGTCATGATGATTGGGCTCGTTAGACCATACTTAGGAATTGCGAAAACGAAGATGAAGTTGAACCAGTTGTTAAGCTTGAATATCGGGAAACCCATGAAAGCATCGTTGTACCCTAGAGTTGTCAGTGTTCTTGCACGCACTGTAAGGCCTGAAACGTACTCACAGTAAAGAACGCTCTTTGCGACTGTCACCATGAAAGTAGTGTATCCCAACAGACTGGCGACAGCGCCCCAAAACCCATCAACCCTGCGCCTCCTACCAACGGCACCCAACGAGCCTAAAATGCCCTCAGCTCTTCCCTCATCGCGACCATACGCGACCACAATGTACGCATAGGCCACATATGCTAGCGTTTCGAAGACGTTCCCTAATCCTTGCGCTCCCGTCCATCCAAGACCGCTATAATAAGCCTCGATGCTGTACACAGGATCTACGCGACCGTAGAGCTCATACGGGACGTACAGCGGCCAAGCGATCGCACCACCAGCAAATGTATGCGGTCTCCCCATGATGTAAATCGTGTCCCAAACCACGAGCGGAAGGCTTAAGGCTAGCCACGGGAAAGCAATTGGTGGAGGGATGTGGCTCCATCTAGGCGCATCACGTCGTGATTTGGGGGAGGTTGTGTACGACATTGTGCGGGTCCGGTCAGGCGACGATGTTGTGTTTTCTGGTTTCGAGAAAGGGTTGGAACCAGTGGAGGGCGCTGATGGGGTTATTGTTGTTGGTTCAAGAGCAGGTTTAGAGCTGGAAGGCGATTTGGACGGTGTTGTTGACGTCGGTTCTGTGGAGCGCGTGGTACGTTTCGTGATCTTCGTGGGCGATTCGACTGGTGGAGGGAAATCTCTGGGATGATTGCGAGTGGCGACCATGATTGTTGTAGTTTGACTTAAAGGATTAAATACAGAAATGAGGCTCTCAATGCGAGGTTCAACAAAAGCGAAGGCGGAACGAAGGCTGAAGGAAAGAGTGAAGTCTGACGTGTGTGCCTCGGACCCTTCGGCACATTCACGTCAGCCCACTTTTCCCCACAACAAGAAGAAGAAGAAGGATCGAACCTTGCCCTGTTCCAGCCTGGAGTCTCGCCTTGTCCCTCTCCATTCACGCTTCGTCCCTGCGCGAGCCGTCATATCACTGCAATTTGCCCACAAGCAAACATGACATGATTTACGTAAATTTGCAATACGGGTTCTCGTGAGCGTATTCGCACGGCGCCGTCTTTTGCGAAGCCCAACGACCAGCTCCTATCATAGTCAGCTTGAGCCTGGCAGTAGGCCTGCTTAGTCTAGTATCTTGCATCCATGTCGTCCAAATCACCCATTTCCTCCTCCTCGTCTTCATCTTGCTTCTCAACAGACCGGCTGATTGAGACTTCGTGGGCCCCGCTTCCAAGATCCTCGCCACCATCCCGGGCATGTAAACTAGTCTCTCTCATCTTTGCTCTCAAATCCACTGCATCCTCGACGCCAAGTAATCGAGCCTGCTCTGGTGTGAGGTCGACGATCTGCGGCGCCCATTCCCCTGTCTCGTCATCTTCGTCGTAAGCAGTGGTATCCATCCGCACCTGTTCTCCATCTTCGAGTTCCAGGACACCCGATTTAGCAAACGAACCCCCAAACTGCCACCCGTGCTCGTCTCTCAGGTAAGCTTCCAAATCGTCGAGTTCATCCAAAACGTCTTGCACCTCCTCAATCCGAGGCAGAGAGTTGAGACCCTTTCGGAAGCGAGTAAGGAGTGACTTCAGAAGCGATCCGCCTTCGTCAGCGAGATCGATGAGACCTCCCTCGGCATCTTTGCAATGCATGAGCTGCAAGCGTAGAGTGGAAATTGCGTGGATGAACAAATCAGGATGTGAGGGTACGGCAGTCTTGGAAGTAAAGATTAGTGTCAAGATTCGCTTCCATTGCTCGAGGCAAGACCAATTGTTCAGCGCCAATAGCATCAGGAAACAGAATTGCAGTTCGCCGATGATCTCGTCTCCGTCCCTGTTTCCGAGCTCAGACATGAGGTTTGTGAGAGCCCATGAGCGATCTTGTGCAGCATCAGTCCGCTCTCGGCCCGTGGCATCAGCCCTCCATGTGCGTTTGAGATCTATAGGCAAAAAGCGAAGTTCCTTCTCGGGATGTGTCTTGCTTTCCGAAGAGGAGAGGCCAGGGATATCGTCCAGATCCTGGGCAGCAGAGGAGGCGGAAGTCAAATGCAGGCTCTCGGCGTCTCCTTGTGTGATGCGTCGCAGTAGCGCATCCGAGACGTAGCTCGTTAATTGCAGCCAGTCTCCGCTCAGATCATATGTTTCATCGTTGGATGCGGAAGATTGCCGGTAAGGTGTTAGACCTTTCTCCCAGACTTCTCCGATATTTGCACGCCACCTCAACTGCTCTGCTTCGTCTGTGACAATCGCCAATTGCTCATTTTGTTGATGCCAGCTTGTGATAGTCAGTTGGTGGCGGTCTTGCACGCGAAACCAGATCCCGTGTCGGATGGAAAATGCGGTGCTCGTGCCGGTAAAGACAAAATGCCAGCCATCGGGCAAGTCTTTGACGCCACGAAAGCGAGGTGTCGTTGTGAAGGAAAGGAGATCGATACCGGCCAGCGCAGCATGAGGGAGATTGAGCAGGAGAACTGCGGCTGTTGCTTCCATTTTCGTTATAGACGTTGATGGGGGCATATTCATTACATGATTGGTTTGAACATCTGCAAGATTCACATGGCCGCGCAGACCCTAACCCTGTCCAGTTCTGACAATTCGGCGAATTTCTAGTGGTGGGGGAAGCTCAAACGACCTTGATGGCTGGCTGGCTGGCTGGCCTTGGTGCGGTCTCATGGTCAATGTGATGCTCAACCATAAAAACCTAGACTGCTATCTATCTATGGCTTTTCTTCCTACAACCTGCAACCGGCGTATGTCGGAGAGCTCAGAAGGATGAGGTCGCCTTGGCTTCAATCGAATAAAAAAGTCAATGTCGGCGGCATCCTTGCAGAATAAATCATTTGAGCACATTAACGACCTTGATGAGTTCGCCGGCAATGTACGAGGGTGTCTGCACGCTAAGACGCTTGACCCACCTTGCCAGTGCTGAACATGCATATTATTCTGCGCCCTCTCCGTCGACCTTTATCTTTGAAAATCTAGATATTCACTTCGTGACATCTTCACATACCAACCATGGGCCGATTCCATATTGGCAGAGCTGGAAAAGCCAATGGCGAAGTTGCAACCGGCCCAGTCACTGACATTCGGGAGATCGATGACCCAGCGGCTGCTCACAAGAGGAACGGATATTCGCCCGAGAGCATAGACGATAAGCTGAATGGCACCCAGAGCTCTCCGGATCGACAAGTTTCTCCCACTCTGGTAGACGTAGAGAACCTGGACGATGCCGCCCAAGAAGCAGCAGAAAAGCGACTTGTTCGAAAACTCGATTTCATCTTCCTGCCTAGCGCGTGTATCTCGATCCTGATGAAGAAGATTGATCAAACCAATTACAAGGCCGCCTATACTGCCGGCATGCGCGACGACTTGAACCTCGCTGGAACCAATGTCCTCAACTGGCTAGATATCTACTTTACCATCTCGTTCGCGATCTTCATGGTTCCGTCGGTCTTGATCATGATGAGGGTCCGTCCCTCCATCTGGTTACCGTCTCTCGAGCTTGTCTGGGGCATCCTGACGGGCTGCATGGCCATCGCCAACACACCCGCGCCCATGTATGCCATTCGCTTCTTCATTGGCGTCTGCGAAGCTAGTGCTTGGCCAGGTACGACCGTCCTTCTACTCTCGTGGTATACTCCAAAGGAGATTGCGACGAGACAGGCGATTTACATGGCCGCGTCGTATACCGGAAGCATGTTCACGTTCGCAATGCAATCGGCGATTCACTCGACGCTCAACAATCGTGGGCGCCTTCCCGGCTGGCGTTGGCTGTTCATCATCAACGGCATCATGACCGTAGTCAGCGCCTGCATTTCATTCTACACCATTCCCGATTACCCAAACTCGACACGCGCACACTACCTGCGCCCTGACGAGCGCCAGGTGGCCAAAACACGACTGCAAAATGTCGGAAAGCGCACACAGTCTCTCACCCCCCAGCCAGTCATTCCTCTGCTACTGCACGCCGGCAAGATCATGTTCAGTCTGGAGTTCGCTCTGCTTTTCCTCGCTTACGCTCCCTGGGGCTGGGCGCAATGGGCGAACTTCTACTTTAACCTCTTCCTCGACAGCCTAAAAAACGCCGACGGCAGCAAGCGCTATTCGGTGTCGCAGGTCACTTCGATCCCCATTGGCGCCTACAGCATTAGCATCGCGTCTGCACTCTTCTTCGGTTCTCTCTCGGACCGGTTGCAAATGCGCTGGCAGCTCGCGATCTTCATCAACGTCATCCAACTGATCTGCACATCCATCCTGGCTGCATGGCCCGCGAGCGATGGCCTCAAAATGGCCGCCTTCCTTGTCACGTTCACCACCGTGATCAACGAGACGCTTCTCATGAGCTGGATGGGTGACGTCTTCAAGAAGTATCCCACTGAGCGCGCGATCATCGTGGCTTGGACAGTCTCGCTGCTCTTCGTGGGCAACGCCAGCATGCCGCTCGCCCTTTGGCCCGCGAAAGAAGCGCCGAATTACAAGTATGGGTATAAAGTGGCGGTTGCGTTCTGCGTGCTCAGTTGCATAGGTATCATGTTGTATCGGGCAATAGTGGCGAAAAAGCGACAGTAATGTTGGAAGATCTATAGAAAATAAAAGCGATGTTACTGATAGCTAGTCCACAAGTGACAAAGGGTATGATAATACTCTACATATGCCATTAGCCAATACGGCTCACTGCTTATCTCTTTCTTTTTGTCATCATGACCTACTACAGTGCACTCTGTCGCAGCGCATTCTGCGCCGGGAGCAGGAGAAGCGGCACTAGTGTGGAAGGTGTATCAAAACAAAGCGCAGTTACAGAAAGCTAGTCTACAAGGTTTACGATCGTGTGTCTATGCTATATCAACGTGAGTCCTTACTCTTAAAGCCGTTCTGAATGACTGATTTCCTGCCTGATGTTGCCACCTTACTGCCTGTTATACAATCCTCTTTTGCTAACGCCTGAGGACATCAATGCGCGATCGCAATCGGACTAGCATCAACATTCTTGCTAGCTTCCTCCACGGACACGTTGCCATCTTCATGCATGAACTCTTGTGGCACCTTTTCGCTCAGATTGACCGCCAAGAAGCTCTTCGGGAGTTTGACAGTGTGGAATCTCGCCCTCAGCGTCTCCAAGACCTCCTTCCAGTTCCCATGGCTGGTCAAGCTGCGTCGCGGAGAACATCCGATGCAATGCTTGCTATCCAGCTGGACGTCGAGAGGGTCGAAAGTGTGGCAGCCGGGAGACAGTGTGATACGGATGGAGTAGTTGTAGGTCGTTTTACCGCTGGTAGGATCGACGTCGTTCTCCGATTCGTATAGCTCGAAGCAAATCTGGGAGAGATAGTCGAGCTCGGGGATCGCATTCCGAGCGATCTTGGTCTGTACACCACCTTCGAGGATGCAGTTGAGGAGCGTGTAGATGTGTGACTCCTTAGTGAAGTAGATAAAAGACTTGGCATCGTCGGAAGCTTGAACTGTAGGTCAAAAGTGTTAGCGGGCATGTTCTTCACGCTGTATGAAGCATAACTTGATGTAGACTGGTCTTACCTTCTTCAATATCCTTGACAATCTCCTTCAATAGCGGCAAACTTGTCAAAAGACCAATCTCCAGCTTCTCCGCGTCTGTAATACCGTATTCTTGAGGGCCGATGAAGTCGAATAGGATCTTGCTCGAACTGTACAGCTCGTTGAGTTTCTCCAGCCTGACGTCATGCTTGACCTTGCTCTCTGAGTGATGTTGTTCATCCCAACCAGTAAAGAGGTTGAAGTACGATTGCGCCGGATTGTTCTGCAGCGCAGGAGAGGCAATGACATCGCGGTTGACCGAGGCGAGGTCGTATGACTTTCGGCGCAGACCAATCCGTTCAGCCATGGTTGGAATCTTGTCTTTTCCTCCAGCTGGTGGAGACGAGCTGTTTGGTGTAGGCTGGTTACCCTCGTGCGTCTGTTGGAACTCTGTGCGGGCTTCTTGGCTCTCAGTGCGATGGAGAGTGCTACCGCGTTTGGATTCACCTTCAAGCTCAGCAATCATAGCCTTGGAAGGAGTGAAGACCCACTCCAAGAATTGTCTGTTGTGCAGGGCATCAAACTTCATGGTGTCGTACAGCTCGCTGATCTTGCTGGGATCCACACGCTCGGCATCCTGGAACTCATTGAAGAGTTTCTCCCAACGTTCCTTGAAGAGCTCTGCATCCTCACCGGTACACCAGCGTGATTGAACAGCTGAAGCTTGCGAAACTTGAGGTGTTGTAATGCTGTTCAAAGACTCACTGCTACTTTCCATGGCCTTTGGGTTGTGGATCTGCTCTGATGCTTGCGACCCATCATTTGGCAACAATTTGGCGATGTTGTTGTGCATGACACGACGATGGAATTTCATGAGCTCAACGACGTTGCGGACTACAAGGAATGGTTCTGGTGTACCATCTCTTGGCCAGGCGAACTGCTCGGGAGCCTGATGGCCCTTGCGGAGCAAACTCTTCAGCTTTTTCTTGACCTTGTCCATCTCGTCTTTTGCGGCATTGCTGTCATCGAGCAAATCTTTACGAACACGGATCTGATCTTCGTTGATGGGCTTCTGGTCCAAGAATGCAGCGGCAAAGATCTGAGCTGAAGTAGTTACACGGCGCTCGGACGAAGTGAAGATGGAGACATCATTCAAGACTTCGCGATTCATGAGCAAAAGATCGTTGCGCATGTTTTCTCCAAGATCCGTTGCCTGGTAACGAGCGGAGTGAGTAGGCTCACCACCCCATTTCATCACTAGTTGGAGTTTGTCGAGCACAAGACTTTCCTCGGCAGCAGTAGCACGGGACATTGTGATCTCGGAGATTGAGTCACTCCGCTTCGGCTTCTCAACCCCGGCGGCATCCTTGAGCTTCTTCTCCTTGGACTTCTTGTCACCTTGATCTTTGGATGAATTTTCAGCCTCAGACGCTGCGGCAGCCTCAGCTTCAGCCTTGATTTGCTTGGGCTTCTTGAACATTGGCTTGATCTGCACTTTGGTGCCAGCAAGGTGTCCCTTCTTTTGGAGAGCATTGCTCAAGGTGCGCAGCTTGGTCATGTCCTCTTCGCCCTCTTCCATAGCGACTTGCACCGCGTTTTGTACACTAAGCAGCGCAGCCTCACCGACCAACAAGACTTCTTCCTGATGACCTTTGAGCAAGTCTACGAATGGCTTCGTGTGGAAAGTGAACTTGAACTTTTGCTTTGGCGTTCGGTCTGCATGTCGGATGACCGCGACCATGCCCTTTAGTTTCCACTGGCTCTTCGACGCGGGCGCGGGCGCTGGGACTTGAGGCTCCTCCATCGGCTCGTCGAAACTCTCGGTGATTGGAGAGTGTTGGATCGAGTTGGTGGTACCCTCTTCTGCTGCATCTGGCTGTACAGCAGGAGGTGGCAGCTCCTCAGCGTTCGCCTGAGGAACTGGTGTGCGCTTAAGGGGAGCTGCGCCACGCTCAAAGCTCGGTGGCGAGGTAATCGGACTGGTTGCTCCGCTAGGACTCCTTTGTTGTGATATGCTTCCGTGTCTACCAGTGGCCGCCTGCGAGACACTTTCCCGCAAAGCAGATATACTGCGACTCCTAAAGACATCCTTGAGAGAGCTACGATGCTCTTTATCGCGTGGGATTGTGGATTTTCTTTGAATTCCGATCGTCTCGGGCGCGCTGTTGGAAGGAAGCGACATGATAGCATCGTCACTTTCAAGCTCAGCGGGAGATGTGCGGCTTTCTTTGCGTTTCTTCGCGGCGATGAACATGGTCCTGAGCACTGCTGCACTGCGGTCGTAGTACTCGTTGTTGTCTTTCACGAAGCTCCAGCCATTGACATCAATGACAAAGCTTTCCTTGTCGACACGCAGGAGGTCAAAGCCGCACACTGCCTGACCGAAACCCTTTGCAATCTTGGCAGCCATGACTTGTTCTTCTTTCGTGAGTGGGGTCACGTAACGGATTTCCTTGCCGTTCGGATTGCGCTTGACGACACCGTCAACAACAGGTGACTTTCGAGTCTCAGCATGGCAATATTCGGTGCCAACAGTGTACGCTTTGACGTCTTCGGCATTCTCCACCTTCAAGAATTGTTCATAGATGTAGGAGACACCAGGCTCTAGAATGGCGCGTGGAATCGTCAGTGTCTCGTCTTTCTCTGAACTTTTGTTGTTGATCTTCCTGAACAGTCTTCGTCCACCGCCGCCTTGCGACTTTGGGTAGTAGATGTTGATGTTGTGGTCCTCGCCGCTGACAGGTTTCTCCACGAAAGGCTTGCTCAAGCGCTGGCCGTCCACAACCAAGGTGTCGTTGTCATCTTCCATATGCACATCAGCTGGAGGCTCCTCACCTCCGCCGCGTCCATCGTCAGATCCGTCAAGCCTGAGACCCGTGAGTGCCTCTACTCTATCGGCGATATCAGTACTGAGAAGCACAGGGCCACCATCTCTGTTCACAGCCAAGCGCCTTGGTGAAGGGACTTCGAGTTGGTCCAGAATCCTTAGGCACATTCTGCGGTCCCACAGCACGGTCTGCATCGGCAAATCGTTCACACAGTAAGGCTTCCTCAACTTTGCATATGCGATTGCCTTTTCCAATGGAAAACCATCGCTAAAGAAGCTGATGAGAAAATCGCACACTGGCCAGTTCTCCACATTCTCGTCCAGAATGACTTTGTCGCCAAAGATGATGACTTTAAAGTCACCGTCTTTACCGACTAATCGGTTGAGAATATTTCTAGACGGCTTTGAGCGAGCCTTTGAGTCCAAAGCACATATTCCGATGGTGCCAATAAAGTTAGGTGATTCAGAGATGGTGGAGCGGTCTTGAGATGGCGATGCCGAGCCCGGCACGCTGGCAGGCATGCGGCCTGAGCTGGGAGGAGCACGTCCACGGATGGTACGACCCTCTCCACGGACTCCATGTGGCCCTGGAGAAGCAGGGCCTGAAGGAAGTGCGTACGGACGGGATGTGATGGACTGCTCTCTAAGCGAGCCGTTGAGAGAGGGAGACAGGGCGCCAGTCTGGCTCGACGGACCAGAGACATTGTGAATAGAGGTCTGGACAGCATCTGCTTCGGAGTTGCCAGCCACTGAGCTGGGAGCACTGCCTGTTCCGTAAGCCTGCTTTGCGGCTGTGTACAGACCTGTACCATAGTTATAGAGCGAAGAGAAGCTCATTCGGTTGGGCTCAAGATCTGGCTCCGCAGGTCGCATGCCGCCGGCCATGGCAGCGTCGGGATGACTGGCAGAGACAGGAAGGTTGTTGTTCTGTGGAGTTACGATCTTTGGGGTGTTTCCATTAGGGGCCAGATCCTCGCCGTCGTCAGCTGTAGAAACGGGTTTGGCATCCGGCATGTCAGTGGCGGAAGACACAGCCGGGGCTTGAGAGCGTGATGATCCAGGCCGGATGGAGTCAGAATTGGTGCTGGGTTTCGGTGGTGGCGGCATGGCTAGGCTAGAAATAGCGTCGGCGTCTGGGGGCGTCGACAGCGGGGCCTCAGGTACAGAGGGTGAATTATTTGAGGCATCCAAAGGCAGAGGCTCAGAGTGGTTGCCCATGGCGGGATCGCTCTCGTGTGAGGATGCCATGTCTGGCAATGTCGAGAGCGAGAGATAGCGAGCTGGGAAATTTGCACGAGAATAGGCGGGAGGGATGATGCGATGGATCTTCAAGCCATTGGTACTAGCAAGAAGTGTATATTGAACCCGATAAGATTCGACTCAGCACGCGGACCAGCGCTGCCGAGTTGATTGATTGCTGATGTTGAGTGTATGTATGTATCGGATGCCGGTATAGTCAATAGCAAGGATAAAGAATAATAATAATTGCTTGCACTCCTTGTCTTGACTTGGTCCCTTGGTTTGAGAGTGAGACTCCATTCTCCACATCAAACAGGACCAGACTGCAGGAGCCAGCCAGCCCAACGTCAGAGATGCCTCAGGCTCGCCAATCTTCTCCGCAAAAAAAGTACAGCCGGAGTTCGAGATTGTCTGGCTGGGATTGCAGGGCAGACCAAGGCTCTCTGGAAGCCACTCCACCCACTCCTCACCTACTGTCAATCAATCATGGAGGCCGAGGGCAGAATCGTCAAGCGCCAGAAGCTCAGCAATGGCGTCGCCCAGCGCCCGCAGCGCACTCCTGGCGTCTCTAGAGTCTTTGCGCCGTACCGAACGGTAGGCCTGGTCTCGCCGACCAGCGTGCCATTCACCAGCGTCCCTCTTGGAAAGACGACCTTCCAGATCACCACTTCCGTTGGACGCAGTCTGCAGACATATGACTTGCGCAGAGGTCTCAACCTGGTCTTCATCACACGCCCGCAGACACCGGAGCTCATCACGGCCAGCGCAGCTTGGAAGGACAAGGTCTTCGCTTCTTGGGGAGGCACCGAGAAGGATTCGGCTAGAGGTGTGTGGGCATTCAAGAGAGGCAAGAAAGAGGCGGAGCTTGAGCTGCCCGAGGGCTTGACCGAGAATGTCAAGGCCTTTTACATTTTCGGATCGTGGATCGTTGGTGTCTGCGACACTCGCTTGCTGGTCTGGAAGGCTTCGACCTACGAGCTGTACACCGTCTTGCAGGGCATCTCTCCCGTCCCTCTTACTGGCTGTATCGCTAGCCTGCCTACTTTCCTGAACAAAATCGTGGTTGGACGGCAGGATGGTAGTGTCGAGATCTGGAACGTTTCATCTGGAAAAATGGTCTACACAATTATGCCTCCATCCGCCTCATACGGCGCGGTCACTGCTTTGGAACCCACGCCTGCACTTGGCTTGGTCGCTATTGCTTACGAGCAAGGCCCCGTCCTCATACACGACGTCAAGGCCGATCAAACTGTGATCGCACTCAATGCGTCTTCTGGCTTGGCAGTAACATCGATCTCTTTCCGCACGGACGGCATGGGTGCTGGCGATGATGGTCGCACTCCTGGCGTTATGGCAACAGCATCCACAAGCTCCGGCGACATCACTCTGTGGGATCTTAACAAGGGCGGAAGAAAAGCGGGTACTCTCAGAGCAGCACACGCGCACCCGAGCCCCAACTACGGTGGAGGTATCAGCAAGGCCGAGTTCCTACCTGGACAAGCAGTCATCGTGAGTTCTGGTCTGGACAACAGCCTCAAGACTTGGGTGTTCGACGCGGTGCCTTTCAGCCCCATCCCTCGCATTTTGCACCAACGCCAGGGTCATGGCGCTGCAATCACGAAATTAGAGTTCCTGCCATCAGCATCGGACGGCTCAGATGACACAAACAAATGGCTTATGTCCGGCAGCAAAGACCGCAGCCTTTGGGGCTGGTCTCTACGTCGCGACGGACAGAGTGCTGAACTCAGCCAAGGCGCCATTCAAAGCAAGGCTAAGAAGCAAGGTCTACTTGCGACCGGCAACAGGGATACTTTGGAAGATCTAAAATGCCCACCGATCACAGCGATGGCGTGCAGCTTGAACAGAGATGGTGGTATCGGTGCCATTCCTGGCAAACACCCGATTTGGCAACCTGCCAGAGGCAAAAAGTCCGACGCGGAAGTCAGCGCAATGACTGGTTGGGAAAGCGTCGTGACCGCTCACGAAAATGACAAGAAAGCGCGTACCTGGTTCTGGGGCCGCAAGCGTGCTGGAAGGTGGGCTCTTGACACAGGCGATGGTGGTAATGTCAGTTCCGTTGCCATGTCGCCATGCGGCACATTTGCTGTTATCGGTAGTGCGACAGGCTCCGTGGACATGTACAACTTGCAATCAGGACAGCACAGGCAAAGGTTCCCTGCTCGTCTCACTCCTGTTCAAGCCAAGCAACTCCAGACCGACATGGAGAAGCATGGGTTAATAGAAGAGGGCGAGGGAAAGAAGAAATTCTTCCGCGGCCAGGGCCGACACGCCACCGCTGTCGTGGGTCTTGCTGTCGATAACCTGAACAAGGTCATCGTTTCTGCTGGCTCAGATGGCAAGGTCAAGTTCTGGGACTTCACTAGTGGACTTCTTGTTCATCAGATCGACTGGTCGTTGTCATGCGGTATCAGCTTAATGCGTTACCACAGAGGTACTGACCTGATTGCTCTTGCTTGTACTGATGGTTCCGTTCGCGTGGTCGACATTGCAACACACAAGCTTGTTCGTGAACTCTGGCCGTCACGGCCTGTGATTTCCGATTTGGTCAACGTGTCAATTTCCGACTACGTCTTCTCAAACGATGGCCACTGGATCGCGGCTGCGATGGGAGAGCTCGTTCTTCTGTGGGATCTGCCAACTGGCCATCTCGTAGACGCTTTCAAACTCACAGCACCCTGCACAAGCCTGGCGTTCTCGCCTACAGGCGAGTACCTCGCAACATCAACGTCTGACAGCGTCGGCGTGGACATATGGACCAACAAAACCCTGTTCACCCACGTACCGACTCGTCACATTGGTGCCGAAGAACTTGTTGTTGTGCTTGCAAGCAACGCTCAAGCTCCGACCGCCAGTGGCGAGGGAGGCCAGAACCTCATCGCCGCCGATGCTGCAGAAGAATTTGCAGAGGAGGAGGATGACATTGCCGCTCTTGCGGACATCGACACACTTTCTTCTGATCTACTCTCCCTCTCTCTCGTCCCTCGCTCACGCTGGCAAAATTTGCTCCACATCGACCTTATCCGTCAACGCAACAAGCCTACCGAGGCACCCAAGAAGCCGGAGAAGGCGCCATTCTTCCTCCCCTCCCTACAAGATCAGAAAAACGGCATTACTTCATCGGCCGAGAAGGCTGCGGAAGAGGTAAACATCAAGCAACTTGAGCAGGAGCGCAGCAGAGTGCTGAAGAACGCCCGCGCTGGGACACTAAGCCGCTTCACATCGCTGCTACAAGCCGCGGATGTAGGCCCCACATCAGACTATTCTACATTCATTGAGCACCTCAAGACGCTCAACCCCGCTGCTGCAGACATCGAGATTCGCTCCTTGAGCGTCTCAAACAACGAGCTCTCACTGTTCGTGCAATCGCTTGCATGGCTCATGGAGCAAAGACAGGACTTCGAGCTTGGTCAAGCCTGGATGGCGGTGTTCTTGCGCTGCCATGGTGATATTGTCGCAAACGACGATGACTTGCGAGCCGTAGTTGGCGAGTGGCAGGAGGGATTGAGGCGAGAGAAAGAAAGAGTCGTCAAGCTCAGTGGCTATGCTGGTGGCATGGTTGGATGGCTGAGAGCGGCGAGGGTGTAGTGATGTAAATTTAACACTAAGACTTGTACAGTTGTGGCCGAGAAAAGGCTGCCTATTGATGATTACCTTGTCATGTTACTGCGTACTGATTTTTTCCCTGAGTGCCCGGAGAATGTACGTCGTATCTTTTTGCGGCAGTGCCGAAGTACCGAAGCGCATGGTGTGTGGGGAGAGCTCCAAGTCTTGGACCTCAGCCTCAGCATAGCCCTGCCGTCTCCTTGCTTCATTGGGCCAACAAGCGGATAGCGAACAAACCAATGCTAACCGTTCATTGATGTATTCGCACGGTCACCCGACTACGTACTAAAGATCGCCACGGGGCAGTGTCTGTGGTGTCGTCACCCCACTTCCGCCTGCCTGCAAGTTGTTCCTGTGGCCTTGACCAATGATAGTACTCTTCCTCTTCCTGCTGATGCACCGTACCTCTGACGTTTCATCCGATAACACTAGCATTCCGATTCGGTGAAACATCTTATCCCCATGATGATGAAGCCTAATTGGGTCCCTTGCGCTGTGACGCTTTAGATGCTTGGAATGACCGGTGAAGACCTACGTGTAGGAATACGACCTGTGCGACCTCGTCACAGCCAATTCTAAGCCTCAAGCACATAACCTGCAGCCATGCTAACGCCCAAATTTATATCAAGAGCTCTTACCATTGCAAGTAGCAGATCGCAGCTTGCCCAAATTTCAGTCGAACGATATGCATACCACCACGAACGATCAGCCAAATACCAAAGACCTCTTTGAGGAAGAGGACAAGATGAGCGCCAACTCTATTGCTCGCACATCATTCCGCTTGGACAGATCGGGCGTATTAGACTGCAAGACTGGGCTGCCTATTTTCACCATCAGCACAAAAGAGGACCACATACTGTGTCTTCCCTTCGGAAGATCCGCTCTCACTGTTACGCAAAGTGACACAAACGCCGCCATCGGGACGATCAACGTCTCCAAATTGCTATTGAACGCCTCGATCATCACACTCAGCATCAACGGCCGCAGCACGTCGTTGCAACACCCTCCTGAAAACCCACGTTGGGAGCTCAAGTCAACTTCCCTCTCCGGTCGGAAGCGACAGCGAACAACTCTGTTCTGGAAACGCGATGAGCACATCTCGCAAACTGTCGTGCTGGTCGATGCCAAAGAGACTGGCGACATCCTTGCACGCATTGATGGAGACATGCTGGTCTTTGAGAACACCGGTCTCCGCAATGAGACTGTGAACGAGATTGTCGTCAGCGCAATCGCTCTTGCCGAGCACGCGAGGAAGCGAACTGGGGATTCGAACACCAACAACTTGAGTCGGAGCATTGGGGATATCGCCGCTGAAACTCGTCAGAGTTTGAAAGCAGCCCGTAATGCCTCTAATCATCATGCAAAGGTTCGACTTGATAATCGCGCCTCCAGACATCACGGAGCAAGCTCTGGAGGATTCGCCTTTGTGGGACTTAATGGTGCTGTTGGAGGAGGCTATGATGGTGGTGGCGGTGGTGGCTGCGGAGGTGGAGATGGAGGTGGAGGAGGAGGTTGCTAGAAATGTGCGGCTGTATTTCGAACATCCCTAGTCATTGGTAAAGATACATGATCAGACTTGCAATTCTCGACTTCCAGGTATTGGAGGCACCTACCGGCGTCGCGCTGAAGTTAATGCACCGCGTCTCGATTGAAAGATCCTTTTGAAAATCATTCACTAGCCTATAAGACAGATTGACATCGTGAACAGTATATCAGAAGTATGGGTGGATCATGGGTTCGAGGGCACCCATTTTTGCCACTAAAACCACTAAGGTGCTGCTCGCCCAGACTTGTGGTATCCTCCTGTAGCTGTCCAAAGAAATCACTTGATACCAAGATTTCTGCTAGATAATCTGAACTCATATATGCTGTTCCACGACTTGGGACAGCCCAGCTCATTCCCTATCTCAGGCTCCACAACCTATCCTATCTTTGACTCATCATTGCGGATCATTAGGGATTAGTAGCAACAGCACTCCAGTGTTCACCATCGCGTTTGGACTTCTGCATCCGAGTACTCGGCTCTTGAGGTAGCGGGACCCGCTGCTCCCATCCGCAGGCGAGTTGTACACCACCGCTCCGCATGTGGTGCCTGACGAGCCACCTTAATTATTGGCATTGTAGTACGCACAAGCGTTGACGCAGCCGGCGAAGCTCGTGCACTCGAAATACGGCGAAGGTGCGCCGCAAAAGCTAAAAAAAGGAAGGAAAAGGTGGACGACGCTGGTGAGCCAGCGCCGGAAGACATGATGATAGAGAAGATGTCATCTCTGAGTTTCTCCTCAACAGGGAATCGAACCCTGGTCTCCCGCGGCTTGTCGGTATCAATGACAAGCGGAAATCATAGCCACTAGACCATTGGGGATGTGGTACACTGCTGTATACCAATGGATGCAGCATTCCCCAGCCGTAAACATTATATAGCTTGCGCAAAAAGACATGTCTACGAATGGGAGGAGGGTCAGAACCACGTTGATAAATTGACCATGCCTACTCTCTAACTCCAATCAACTACCTGTATTCCTATAACACCATCAGACCTCTGAGAAGAGATTGATCCTCGAATACAAGAAGTATTAACAACAAACTCAAGCAAACAATGTCAAATGTCGCCAACCTGGTTGCCCTTCACCACTTAAACCACAATCTGAAGTATTCCCATCAATGCCAGTGCCATTCCACTGCTTACCAAGCGTTCCGCGGCAGCGCCCTCATATGGTGTGACAGACGCTGAGGCCGAGGGCAGAGAAGTCGGTGTAGCAGAAGGCGCTGTAGGCTTGACCCACGTGCTTGCCGGCGGCGGTGCGATAGGTCCTCCCGTGGCAGGAGGTGCAGGAGGCGCAGTCCATGATCCGGTGCCGTAAGGCGCTGGGGGTGCCACAGTAGCATCAGGGCAAGGCTCGGTGATAGTGGTACAAGCGGCAGTACAGTTAGCTGGATAGACGCGAGTGGTCATCGGCACTGCGCTGCTGGAGGCAGGTGGCGATGTGCTTCCAGTTGCAGACGCTGATGGGAGGGGCGCGACGGGTGCAGAGAACTGCCCACGTACCGCTCCAGGCACGGCCTCAGAAGAGTGCACATCGGCGAAGAACCAGGTCGGGTTGTCCTCGATCCTCTTCACGGTGAAGCCGTAACCCTGGTCTTGTCCCGTCGTGGAGTTCTTGAGACCGGTAACGAAGCCATCCTGAGTGCCCTGGATGCAGCCTACGCTTTGTCGAATGTTGGTACCAGGATAGACCTCGGCAGGGTTGGGGAACGCAATACGTGGCGGACCAGATTTGCCGGCGACAGCCTCATGAATATGGGTGGCTGTGCTCGCAGGAGATGAATAATCGCCGCGGAATCCGGTCAAAGTGATGTTGTAGCAGATAATATTGTCTTTGCTGTTAAGGCTGAACCTGTAAAGGCCTTGGGCGCCTGGAAGACCACCAGTCAGGGTGTTGTTGGCGTTCACGACTTGTTCTGGAGTCGCAGTGATCTCGTATGTGGAAGTGAATTCCGTAGGAGCCTTTACATCAGCTGGAGCTGGGTAGGCAGCCTGAGCAGCGGCAGTAGTTGCAGTTGCTGCTATGCAGCAGACTGAGCGAGTGAAGCGCATCTCTGTAAAATGATGTGTGAGTGGTCGCTAGTTTCTGTGAGATGATCGTGTGATATGATCTCCGGTTGCGGTGCTTGGTTTTGAGTATGAACCAAGCCAGGGATGATCGTTCGTCTGTTTGTTTAGCAGCTCGACGGATTTGCATTCCGCAGCACTTCGACTGGCACGCAGATGCATTCTAGAACGCCGAGCCAAGACACATTTTTATTTTGCTTCTTTTCAAAGATATATGTTTGATTGAGCGATTTGAAAAAATGCAAAACCAGTAAGCTCCAACAGTCCATTGACGGAAAGAGGAATAATATTTCGTTTTATCGTAGAGGCTCTCTTTTGTGGTAATATACAGTCGTGACTGTCGATCCAATCTCAGAGACACCAATGAGATGTATCATCACGTTTGATATTAACCATAGTGTGGCGTGTAACCCGTGCCAGAACCAGAAACGTCACTTCAAACCAGCCATGCGAAAATTGCCGCACTCAAAGCCAAAGCACTGGCCGAGAAGGTAGCAGCGCTGTTACCTGAGTATTGTGCTGGAGGGGCTGAACCCGTGGTGGTACTGTTGCCGCCAGTGATTGTACCATTGGTGATTAAGGTGTAACTTCCACCGGGCACGTCGTGAGCCTTGCCGTCTACAAGCACTATTGAAGAGCCGTTTGAGTTCCTCAATGATCCTGTCAGACCTGGCAGGCGCACATCACCAACGGTGCCTGTGGGAGTCGAGAACTTCATGGCAGTCACCACGCCCTCGGTAGCATTGACCAAAGCGCTGAAAGAGCCAATCCGGGTCGAAAATCCTGTATCGACGAATTGCAAGTCGCCCAGTCGTGGGTAGACTTCCCAAGTTTGTCCACCATCGCTTAGCAGGTGTAAACCAGCGACGTAAAAAGAGAGTACGGAAGTCGGGCCAGTGGACCAGCCGTGAGCCCTGCAGAGCGAAAAATTCAAGTCAGCATAGTGTCTCAGACGTCATTTCGGGTTGGACCATTTGGTCACGTACATACTGATCCGAGGATCGTTGTTGTAAGGTGCATAGTGGAAGTCGCCAGTCGCTTCATAGCCTTCCATGAAGGTGCTGTTCGTCATACGGGGATCGTCCAGCATGTAACCCCATTGTAGCCGGGTCAGGGCTAGAGCAGCACTGGCATTGTTGGCAAGGAAATGCGCTTGTAACTCGAAAGAGCTGATGAAGGGCGAAACAGCGTTACCAGCCTCTGGGCTTGGAGCACCATATTCAGTCCAACGGGAAGAGAGGCCACTGCTGATGCGCTCATTCTTCTCTTGAGAGTCAGTGACGTTTGCAAACACAGCCCATACGTTTCCGTCTTGGGGCGCGAGAGTGGTCGTCTCGTTATCATGATAGAATCCCGCCGTTTCGTTCCACAGCAGCTCGTTGGCTGCAGACTTGATGCCTTCTGCGGAGCGTGCCCAGGAATCCAGCAATGACTGTTCAGCACCGACTGCCTGACCTAGCATGATACCCTGCTGGATCGCATAGTACATGATGCTGTTGGCCTCAATGTTGTGACCGCCTAACCCAAAGCGTAACCAATCGTTACTGTAGCTGACATTTGCCAATCTAGAGTCGTCGATTGTGGAGAGCGAATAGTTCAAACCTGCGACGAACTGGTCCCACTTACCCTCGACGTAGTCAAGGGACCCAGTGTAGAGGAAATGATCGGCAAGCCCGATGAGACTGTACAAGTGGTACGTGTCGCTCTGAAGGCCTCGCTCGGTGAAAGGAATTCCTGCGTATGGGAGCTGACCAGTAGTCTCGTTCTGCAGCGAGTAGAGAGAGTTTAGAGAGTCCTCAATGGACTGGATGTCGTAATACGATGCGACAATTGCTGGAACAGCGATAGCCATGTCGCCCGGCCAGATGAGACGATCACGCTTAGCGCCGTCAGTCAATACTGCCGATCCGTTGGCGATCGTGAAGTTGTTGTACCATGTGGTCAAGCCAACTTCTTCATTTGTCATATTGGACCTGAGTTCGGGGTGCACGAGCGAGTTGCCAGTCTTTGGGTCGATCTGAGATAGTTGTCAGACAGTTCTCCGAAGGTTCCAGCGGGCGACCCTCCCTATTTAAGAGCATGAGATCGCCGCTATGTACGCAGGAGTCTTTGGTGGAGCTCGTGGCCATAACATGAGATAGCTTACCGTACAAAGCTGATTGGTGTATGCGCCAGCGTACCAAATGCGGTTCAGCAGCTCATCGTCGCAGTGGAAGTAGCCAGTGTAGTTGGCAATTTGATCGTCTGCGTAGTGAGGCATGGCTGTGAACTGGACCGAGATGGATTCGACTGCGATGTTGCCAGTTGTATTGTGAACCAGTGTCAAATATCTGAAGCCGCCACGCACGTGGTCTTCATCTGTGGTGTAGTTGCCTCCCTCGGTTGGTTGGAACCAGTACGGTTCGTCCATGCCAGCATCCTCAGTAGCATCACAGCTGATGTTGGAGATCCAAAGGGAACTTTCACTATAGGTGAGCCCAATGAACTGATCTTCATCGACATCGCCGATCTGCAGAGAGACAAGACCTGCAATATTCTTGCCAAAGTCGTAAGTAACAGCGGAGACGCCATCGAAGACGGCCTGGCCGCCAGCACTCCCAATGAGTGAGTCTGTCCCGGAGATAGAGCCATTGAAACCGTGGACTTTTGTTGGATACAGCGTACGCGAGCGAGGCGCAAGAATGTACTCTTCGTACTTTGCCGCGGTTGCCACGCCAGACAGCAGCAAAACTGCACTAGTTAGTTGGGTGAAAGACATCTTGAGAAAGATGCGAGGATTGTGATCAGAACAAGAGGCTGGACCGAACACGGCTATTGATACTTATACCTCTGCATTTGTGAGGACCGTGGCTCGTGGCCCTCTTCTGCCGAGCCACCAGCCCTAATAGAATCAATTCCCGACAGCGTGCAGGTTTCTAGATGCCATTGGCACTGTGGGGAAGATCGCATGAGGGTTTGCTTGATCATCCTGATCGGCGTGGTTGTGCAAAGTGGATGTAGTCATGAGTCTACATACGACCTATCTAGGTGGGAAGATCTCGGCGGCGATGCGTCTGCTTCGATAACGGAAGTAGCTCATCTTTGTGCAGAACTGTCGTTCTTTGACATAGCTTCACAGCCAGGCGCATCTCCACTGTTGCTACACTCGAATATTCAGACGAATTCACGTGAAGGTGCAGGTATGTAAACTCTTGCACGGAGAGGGATGAATTGGTCTTGGGGCAAATGCGGAGAAGCACGGCAGGGCTCGGTGAATCATTGAAGCGAGGGCTTGGTCTGACCTCATCACATCCTGCAGAAACACCACGGCACTTCTACGCCAGTACTTTCTCAAGCTTCCTCGCTGCAGAACAATGTCGGAAGAGAATCAAGCGAGCGGCGAGACCATGCGAGTAGACCCGCAACGTGCACACGCTCTGGCAGAGAATGTCGGCAGTGTGCTGCAGAAGATCTCTGGAGCTGCTGGAGGCCGTCAGGTACCGCTCGCGTGCGATCAATTTTAGCGAATGCAGGCGCTGATCTGCCAATGTGCATGTAGGTCCGTCTCATAGCAGTCTCTAAGTTGAAGCCTGCCAACGACATCCTGGCACTGCACCAAGAGCCCACCAAGCAGGTGCACTTCGGCGAGAACTACGCGCAGGAGCTCACGGAGAAGGCCGCCATCCTCCCACGATCTATCAAATGGCACATGATCGGCGCGTTACAGACGAACAAGTGCAAGCCCTTGGCTGAACAGGTCCCCAACTTGTGGTGTGTCAGCAGCGTCGACACCGCGAAGAAGGCGGATGCTTTGGAAAAAGGTCGCGCCGCCTTGGCTGAGAAGCAGGAGCTTACTGAGAAGCTGCATGTCCTGGCACAGATCAACACGTCTGGAGAAGCAGAAAAGAGCGGTGTTGAGCCGAAGGGTGCTACAGAACTATGCAAGCACATCAGAGAAAAATGTCCGCATCTACAACTCAATGGTCTGATGACTATTGGCGCCATCGCGCGGAGCAAAGCTTCAACGCCCGAGACCGAGAACGAAGACTTCGTTACCCTGCGCCACGTCAGAGATCAAGTGGCCAAGGATCTTGGAATCGAAGCAAAGGATCTTGAGCTCAGCATGGGGATGAGCTCAGACTACGAGGCTGCAATCAATCAGGGCAGTGACGAGGTCAGGGTTGGCACCACTATCTTTGGAGAAAGACCGCAGAGGAAAGACGCAAAGATTAAGAACGATACAGCGGAGGAGAAGCAATGATCGCGCAAGTTGTCAACCTGCGGATCGTCAATGGTGCTCTGCCTGATTGGCGAAGTGTTTTACGAGGTGTGTCGATGACGTGAACCCCGATGGCATGCAAAATCGACTTATACGCTAGAAAGCACATGTTGAATCTGACTGCCGAAACTCATGAGACCGTGGGGTGTCGCTGCGATCTAGTCACAACCTTCGGTCTCATGGAGGGTCAGCGGACAGCCATCGGTGGCGGACTTTAGCAACAGCCTGAAAGGGCAGCCTTATGCGAATCTTCGGCCTTGGCGACCACCAATCGATCATACATGAAGCCCAGGACGACACGCAGGGCGCCTGGAACCCAATGCACTTTAACGATTACGCGAGGAATACCGACCATGGCAGCTTGTGCACGAATGCAACAAGATATATCCTCGCATAGTAAACGTATGTAAATTACTGATGCGCTGATGTCACCCCGTCCTCGTCGACTCCATCGCTCCTTCCCAACTTGAACGTATGTTGTTGTTGATGGTCTTTGCGCATTGCATGGCGCGGAGTCACCCGGTCGCCCACACAAACCATATCGCAACAAACAGTACAACCCAGCCCACCTGGAAAACAAATGCACACCAGCGAAAACTTTCGTCCAAACTGAACCATGTCGATCATCCCATCTCACGCATCACTCGTCACACGTCAAATCGTTCCACCGCAACTCATCCATCACACCATGGCGCCGCTATTCAAGATCGTCGCGGGCTCCGAGACGGCAATTTCGAAGGTCTTCACTAATGTCGACCTTATGGAGGACATCCTCCTTCGCCTTCCCATTCGCGAGATACTCTTTTTTAATGGTGTCTGCCAGGGCTGGCAGAAGGTTTATAACGAGTCTCCGAGAATTCAGAAGGTGCTGTTCCTCTCCCCGACTACTGAGCACACAATTTACTACCCGAACCATAAAAAGTCGTTCTGGTACTTGTCTCCAGATCGTAAGGAGCTGCTCACGGCTGGCTTCGTTCCACAGGACAGCGATGACAACGACGACGCGATGCGCAGACGCACCGCTCAAGCCAAGCCTGCGAGCAACAAGCAAGAGGTCAAGTTCGCCGAGGGTGTGAGTCTCTTCGATGGCAAGCTTGCGACTATCTCCAACGGTAAGTTTAGAAACCCAATTCACTTCACACCTGTTGGGAGGTATCCGTCGGCGGACGGCAGTGGCAGTGGCAGTGGCATGGCAACAGAGGTCAATGTGACATCAAACGAGAACATATGCAAGGCCATGGTTCTCTACAATGGCAGCGACAATGGCACTACCGGCACCCAGGTCAAGGGTAAGATTGACTCCGCCACCGACATCAAGCCCCCCGCGCAAAAGGGCAAAGGTAAGGTCTCTTTCGCCGCCAACACATCCCACGCCCGTGGCAGGTACAGGCGTCAGCGCACGTGGATCCCGCGTAGCCCTGATGGCAAGACAATGGTGTCTCGCGTCTCTGGGCCATTCATCAACCCCTTCATCGAGCTCTTCTTCGAGCGCTTCTTCCGCGGCATTCGCTGTGTGTTCTATCCCGAGAGCGCCGTTCCCCCCTACATTCGCCCGGACATCACCTACGAAGGCCCGCTCGCCGTGCACCCGAAGATCAGGCACGCCGACGGTACGACCCAAGGCTGGCACCCGACCGACGGCCGCTCCCCAGAAACCCAGGCCGTGATGCGCTACGAGGCCTCCTGGCGCAAGATGCGCCCCTTCAGCGCCACGACATCTTCCGTCGAGTTCGAGTGCTTCGACTTCGGGCTCATCGACGTCCACTGCGACTGGGGCCTGCTGTGCGGCAACATGATGGAGCAGCTGGGCGAGCACTGGAGCACCACGTGCCGCGAGTGCTGCATCCCGCACTACTGGTTCGCCGAGTTCACCAAGAAGGTCTCTTACACGGACGGCTCCCACGTCAACCGCGGCAATCACGGCGTCAGGAAGCTCGGCAGCGTCAGCCAGACTGGCTGGGAGATCCTTGCGCTGCTCAATGCCGCTCCTATCGAGATCTCCTGCTTCAAAGATCGCATCAGGCCCTACTAGATGCTGGTAAGCTCATCGCCTAATCATATATCATTTGAGCTATGCTAATCCGGTCTAGAAAACACAGAAATGTACAACAATCCGCAGATCATGGGAATTGCGAGTAATAATGCGGTACTTTTGCCTTTGGAACAGAGAAAATGATTGGTAGCATCGCGCGACCACTTTTGAAAAAAGGAAAACAGTTGGTAGCAAGGCGCCGATGCATACTGCAGTACGAATGTTTGTTTGGGTTTTGAGGGTTTTTTAACGATATCATGGTTTGAATGAGATTTTGGAAGTCTATGCGCATCATGTCTTCTCTGCTCTCTCACTGGCTACGTGCTCGATTATTGACTACCGATGCTTAGATAGGTGCACGGCACACCTGATCCAGTGGCACAAAACGACCTAGGCGCGCTCTCAATGACGAGACGATATATGCATGAGAAGGAGGTCTCAGATATGCACATGTGAGAAGCCAGAAGTATAAGTAGGTCTTGACGGTCTCTCGGTGGTCAGATTATGTTTACATAACAACGACGTCCCAGGTACGCGCATATGATATTTACAGCCGCATAATATGTCTCGGTGGACTCTCAATGGCGCCAATAACGAGTTGTTAGACGGGCGAAGAGGTTGCGTGCATATTAGTTTCGGAGATTGCACGAACATCTCGATGGTAAATGGATATATACATGAGAATAGCGTCCCAGGTATGCGCATACAAAATTGGGAGGCACAATAGTGTCGTGGACGCATTCTCAGTGGCTATCTTACACTTTGGTGACAGGGAAGACTTTGATATGAGCTTATGTGAAACTTAAACTACCACAAGAGCTCAGCGTTAGCGATAGGCGCGAGATCATCCTCCGGATCCGCTCTCTTACTACCCCAGTCCATCGGCTTCCGGTGCCAGTATCGAATGAAGCTTTGCGCAGCGTGTTCAGTGTGGAAGCCAAGAATGTAGACAGGATGCGCCTTCCGCCTCTTCAGCGAATCTTCACTCGCATCAGAACCACTGGACGTTACCCGAGATCTGGACATATCGAATGACAGTTGAGATTGCTCCGCAGGAGGCCAAGATACGCTTGCACCCTCTTCTTTCCCGCTTGTTGGGTTCTCAGGGCGTCTGGGTTCGTATTTGGTGATCTTGATGTTGGCTTCATCCCCACCTGACCAGCCAAGTGCTCTGTCACGACCACTCTCATAGATGATGTAGCGGATGCGAGACAGGGGTATCTGTGGGCCTTCTAGGGTCAAGCGAACCTCGTAAGGCATTTTGTCCGGCCTGTTCAAAATCGCAGTGTATCCACCGTTTTTGGCAATGGAGGCTACCAAGGGTGACATTGGAAGCTTGAGTTGTCGAAGGTTCAAGGTCTGCGTTGAGGGTGTGAGAGTGTAGGCCTGAATGGCAGCATAGACGTCCATTCCATCAACCATATACCCCGGCATCGGAGCCAGTGCGGTGTGCAGTGAGCTTGGTGTTTGTTCGGCGGCCATACGAGCAATTCGCGTGGCATGACCCTGGTAGACAAAGGCGCTCAATGGTGAGGAGAAGAGCAGATAGTAGTAATTCTCCTGTTCCAAAGTGGCCAGGTTGCGCCCAGGAATGACCTTGAGAATGTCTCCTTCCTCCAGTGTCCAGCCCTCCACGTGCTGGCCTTGTGGTATAAGGCGATTAAAGTCCTCTTGGGTCAAGTTCTTGCTCGCGTTCAGCAAGACCAGAACGCTCGTCTGTCCTTCTGCCTGTTCGGATTGCAGTTCCATTGTCCGCCGCTTCAGCATTGCACCACGGGATTCACGCGTGCGGGGAGGCAGAGCAAGACGGTCCGCGGGTGTTGTCTGCCTGGGCGTGGGCATGTCCAGGGGCATACGAGGGATCTCGCGCTCTTGCCTTGCGGCAGCCTCCTCATATCGCTTTGTCTCCTCGGGGAAGAGCTGCTCGATCAGAGATGGCTTCCTGGACTCTGTGGGCTTGGTGTCGGTGTCCTTGCTCGGCCGTCTCTCTCGACCATATTTTCTGGAGTTGGATGAAAGTGGTTGCGCGCGATTGGCCGGATGGCTGGGCGCGCGTGGGAGGCAATCACGGCTGCTCCATATCGGCCAGATAGCGCGCCTTCTCGACAGTGGCGCTCTGAGCATCAATCGCGCGCATGAACGAGGACAATGCTTGGGGAGAGTCGGCGGTGGCAGCTCACATGCGGCTGCCGCTGTTGAAAGGCAGGCAGCCAGCGAGCAATGCAGGGACCGAGGCACGCTAAGCCGCTTCGGGAGGCGCGCCTTCTTTTTGAAGGTCTATCAATCACATGCGACTGCCCAGCTTGCCTTGCCTTGCCTTGCCTTGCCTTGCCTTGCCATCGAGACACCGACACTGACACTGACACTGCCTGCGCGGTCGAGGATCAGTCAATCGCCAGCACTGTGAACAAATCTTCCAATTCTTCTCCCGAGCTGCCTAAATATCCCCACATCTTCTTTTCGCCCCAATCTTGTGCAACCATCCGAAACCATCAACACTTTCTCGGCTTAGCTTGACAAACCAACCAACCAACATGGGTGAACTCCGTTTCGTCGTCCGCCCACTCACAGCCACAGGTCTCGATGGAGCCTTCCGAGTCCACATTGCTCCGGAGGCACTTGACAAGATCGGCCTCAAAGTCGGCGATATATGTCAGATCACCGACGAGGATGGCTCGACGGGCTTGGGAATCGCGTGGCGTGCTGCCGACAGAATGGGCACCAGCCCGAAAGTGCCCCCGGCAAAGATGAGCGACACCCTTCGTGAGACCTTCGGCTTCAAGCAAGGCACTCAGATTACAATCTCCAAGTGCGACAAGAAGATCACCCGCGCCCAAACCGTTTCTTTGACCGATGTCACGCCTTCCGACTACGACGGCACAGATGATGGTAGCTGGATCGGCCGATGCCGTTACCTTCTTAGTGAGTATCATTCAGTTTCGCTTGCGATCCCAAATTTGCAAACTCAGTATCATTTTGAGTCCAATGCTAACACAATCCACAGACAACTGCGATGCATTCTCAGTCGGCACAACATTCGACGTTGCCGCGAAGAAAGGGCTTAAGAAGCGGTTCTTCGTCGAACACATCGAAGCACCAGGGTCTCTGGACTCTGCAACTCTTTTCATTCTCAACGATGCAACCGAAGTCAAGATCGTGGAGACCGTCGACGAAGCATCCGACTCGATCCACCACAAAGTCTCGGACATGCGGCTCGAGGTTGACCGCATTGGTGGCTTGGCCGATCAAATCAGCGTCCTCAATGAAAGCCTTTTGCTTTTGTGCAAGAAGGCCAAACAGCAGAACAACGAAGATGACGGCTTCCCTTGGAACTCTAGCATCCTTGTGCACGGTTACGAAGGCACGGGCAAGACAATGCTGCTGAAAGAACTTGAGTCAAGGTCAGGAGCCAGAAAGGTCATTCGCCTCGAGAAGAGGCAGCTCCTTGGTACGGCATCGAAGAACGATTCCGTCATCCAAGCTGCCTTCAACGATGCTTTGGCCAATCAGCCCAGTCTAGTTGTCATCGACAATCTCGAAAAGATTGCTGCAGCGGGAGACGCTGTTGCTCAGGCGACAGTGGACTCGCTTCGTGCTGGATTTGACTCCATCATTGGCACTGCTGTACTTGTCATCGGAGCTACACGCAACCACACCGACATTGATAGTTCGCTCTTGGGCTCGAAGCGTTTTGCAGAGACCCTTGAGCTCCCGGTACCTGATCGCGTTGCCCGTGTGGAAATCATCAAAGCTCTATTATACAAGATCAAGACCAACAACGACTCTCTATACGAAAATATTGGTTCTCGTACGCACGGTTTCACTGGCAAAGACCTGGGTGTTCTGGTCGAGAAGGCATTGAAACGAAGTTTGATACGTACAAACAAGGAGGAAGAATGGGTCAAGGTGCACTCGCGCTCCTCAACCGGACAGAGTACCGAGGAGACCCTTGTTGATGGAGCTGGCCAGATCCAACCTGAATCTGACACTCCTGCAAGCCATGACAACTCTGGCCCAATCTTGATCCTGGAAGATTTCGAGACGGCCCTGACACAAGTGCGCCCCACCGCCCTGCGGGAGATCATCTTTGAAACACCCAAGGTTACTTGGAATGACATTGGTGGATCTGATGCCGTGAGAGAGATGTTTGACGAAACCATCGGCTGGCCAATCAAACACCCAGAACTGTTTGCACGATTTAGCAGATCGAACAAGCAGAAAGGTGTACTTCTCTACGGTCCGCCAGGATGTTCGAAGACAATGACCGCCCAGGCTGTAGCAAACACGTATGGTCTCAACTTCATCGCCGTCAAAGGTGCCGAGCTCATCAGCATGTACGTTGGTGAGTCTGAGCGCGCAGTGCGAGAGATCTTCCGCAAGGCCAGGGCTGCCGCCCCTAGCATCATCTTCTTCGATGAGATCGACGCCATTGGATCTGCCAGAGAGTCTGGCAGCAGCTCAGGCTTGCACGTGCTGACCACGCTGCTCAACGAAATGGACGGCTTTGAGACTCTCAAGAGCGTGCAAGTTTTGGCAGCAACCAACCAGCCAGCTTCGCTCGACCCTGCTATTATGCGCCCTGGTCGCTTCGACGCACATGTCTATTTGGGACCCCCCAACGGCCCCGCTCGTCTTGAAATCATGAAGATCGCGACCAAGGGGCTGGCTTTGCAAGACGATGTGCATCTGGAGGAACTGGAGAAGGAGACAGAGGGTCATTCGGGAGCCGAGATTGTGCGCGCATGCGACTTGGCCGCCCGCCAGGCCCTCCGACGCATTGTTGCAGGTGCGACGGATGAGAGCGTGTCCAAAGCGGACTTCGAGGCTGCCTTTGCAAACACAACCAAGGGCATCACGGCAGAGATGCTCGCTGCGTACGACGCGTTTGCTCAGAAGGGCCGTTAAATCGTGCAGGTTGATGATTATATGAGGATCTTCTGATCACAGTCTAGTCATAGTGGTGCTGGTATTGAGCGGTATGTGAGACACAAAAAGCGCGATTCCAGTGCGTCTTCTTCGTAGTGAACAGTGGTTCAGGCGACGACCAAGGGACATGCCTCCTATATTTATCAATTGATTGTTATTGTAAATTTGGAAATTCCCAGGGACTCGTATTCAGGGTTGCAGTTCTGATTGGTAGATCCAACACGGAAATCCACCTCCGCACGCACTGGCGCTCTGCAGCGTTTCATCTTAAGTATGCCGGCGACTACTTTCCCCTGTTGCTTTGCATCCTTTCGGCTTCGGGCATAGTGTTATTATTGCTTGGCCTGCATTTCATATACATCCCCTCATTGCTTACAACATCCCAGCTGAGACGACAGACGGAGATCTACTCCTACAAGACACTTACTCACGTGACGTGCGAAGACACACGCCAGGAGAATCTAAACCGCTGCGCCAAAACATCGCAGCGCCGGCCTCGGACTGCAGGGATCAATAATACCGACCAGACGGAGCAGCAATGCGAACAAGCGCCACTATTCGTTAATCGTGCGTTCGCGCGGGACAAAAAACTGGATTCCGGGTTTCACGTGAGGGCCAGCACGATATATACATTCGACACCTTCGCCTGCCATGCCTCTCAGCACCTTCGGCGTCGTGTCCGCCATCACGCCCTCGGTCATCGAAACCTACTTCTCCCACTTCCTCAACCGCGCCCCCTTGCGCGAGAAACCCACCGCCCATATCTCCTACCATGAGGGTCTGCGCCTGATTCGCGAGTTCCTGGACTATTCCGCGAAGCATACCGTCGAGGATCTGCAGGCATTCACCGCGCAGTGGGTTCCCGCGCCGACCTGGGTGCGCATTCAGGATGTGGAAATCGGCGCGCAGTACCTCGAGAGGAGCGCGATACTCATCCGAGAACAGTTGGGGCCGAACGGGATTGAATTGGTGGGAGGAAAGACATGGTGGCAGTGGCGGCGGCCGGACGCACCCCTCAAGGCAGAGTGGGTGGAGATGAAGAAGGACTACAACGAGCGCAAGCGTTCCGGCGGCAAGTGTGACAGGGCGATACTGTATGTGCACGGCGGCGCGTATTACTTTGGATCTGTGGACGAGCATCGATACCAGATACAGAGACATGCGCGCAAGCTGAAGGCCAGGGTGTTCGCGCCTAGGTACAGACTCTCGCCTCAGTTCCCGTTCCCTTGCGGCCTGCACGACTGCATTGCGGCATATTTGCAGCTACTGGAGGAATTCCAGCCGAATCAGATTCTCTTTGCTGGCGACTCTGCGGGAGGTGGAATGGTTCTAAGCATGCTCGTCACACTCAGGGACCAGCAACAGCCTCTGCCAGCGGGTACTATTTTGCTTTCTCCCTGGGTAGATCTGACACATTCGTTCCCTTCGGTTGCTGGAGACGGAGCAGGCGACTACATTCCCCCTCACGGGTTTCACCATAAGCCTTCGATGGTTTGGCCTCCGCCGAACTCAGACGAGCTCAGAGATCTCGCCGCAACACCGATCAAAAAGAAGAAATCCAAGGACGATCTTTCATCGATGTCATTCCCCGACCAGGATCGCAAAGTCCCACATGCGGATCGCGATCTGTCGATTTACATGGGCGGAGAGAGGGTTACGATCAAGGACCAGATTCAGATGTATACGACCAACTACATGCTCGCTCACCCGCTCGTCTCGCCTGTACAACAGCCGTCGCTTGGAGGACTACCGCCAATGCTTATTCAGGTTGGTGGCGCTGAGCTCCTCCGCGATGAGCAGATATACATTGCACACAAGGCGGCGAACCCCACGGCGTACCCTCCAAGTCAGACGATCATGAATGAGTACAAATCGCGAAGCGAAGATATCGGCAGGTACCCACCTACGAATGTGCAATTACAACTCTGGGACGACCTATGCCACGTTCCGCATACTCTATCGTTCACACGGCCTGCGAAATACATGTACAGATCGGTTGCGCAGTTCGGGGCTTGGGCACTTGGAGAAGCGCAGCACAAGCCGCAACCAGTGACGGACGACGACCATCTATCAATCATAAGCTCTGGGCCTGGCACGGACAACGAGTCTTCCGCGAATCTTCCGGCAAGCAAATCTCGAAATGTCGACCAAGTCGATCGGTTCCGACCAACAGATACCAAAGGGCAACAAACGAATGGCACAGTTGGCAGGGCCGGCGATCCACTACCCCCGTTCCAGGATCACATGATTAGGCAGAGAGTTGACCGTCACGGCGTCACATATGCTTTGACTCCAGAGTCGGACCTACCTTGTCTTCACTTGGATCCTGAGAGCATTGGAGCTATCAAGCCTGGGCCTGTGGGCAAATGGTTGAAATACAAGAAAGCCACGGACAGCAAATTCTCAAGCGACAAGAAGAAGGTTCAGAAGAAGCGTCTTAAGGAGATGCAGCAGGGTTATACTGTAGCTGGCGAGAACGAGTATCCGCCACCGACAGCGCTTGCTGGTCGTAGGACCGCGGACATGCCGGCTGATAAGAAACTCAAGAAGTCGTGGGGCTTGGCCATGTGGTCTGGATGGGGCTCCAGTCACGACGAAAGCCAGATTGAACGGGAAGACAAGCTGGAGAGGGTGCCTAGTCAACGCCCTGAAAGCCGAGAGCCTAACAATGTGGCGGCTGTCAGTCCTACGCCAGAGCCTGCTGAGATCAAGCCATTTGGCGGGTCGCCTAGTCCTGATGGCAGGCAAGCAGGAGCGTCAAATTCTTCCATTTTCTCCGGGTTCTCGCAAAGAGAGGAACGTTCGGTCAGTCCTTTCGTACCGGGTGTTGACGACCCTACTGAAAGGACGCCGATTGAGGGAAGTAACCTTAGACCACCAAACGAACCTATCTCACGCAGCGTCTCGAGGTCTAGCACACATTCCGCGACAGCCTCGCAGCAAACCGCAAATATTTCTCAGGCACCAGCAACATCGACTGGGGCCGTGAAGAGCACACCAATCACGACCACCACAGGCGAATACACCGTGAGTTCCAGTGCTCTGCCTCGTGTGCATTCGCCTTCAAGCGATCGCGTTCAGTCGCCTACTACCGGTATCGACGAAGCACAGACGCCGCACGACTTGACATCAGGCACCCTAGATGGTCCCGTGGCGTATCCCTTCAAGATCCGCAACCCGGTCCCTGGCTACACAAGCAGCGCTGCAAGCTCGAATGGCGACGCGATCGAAGCTCAAACATCTGGTACGCTATTCCCTAGCGAGTCAAATGGTGTTGCTGGCACTCGCCCGGGTTTCGCACGACCGATCTCGTCGATGCACGCCTTTTCAGACAAGGAGTTTGTGATGCCTGCTGCTGAAAAGGAAGTTGCACTCGAATCGTCTTCCGGCCCTTCCACGCCCACAGATGGACGCAACATGCCGTTCCGCATGCGCAATGGTCCCGCTGACCCTCGTATGCGAGTCGAAACAAACAATTTGACTCCCATCGCTACAAACGCCTCACAGGCAAGTACAGTTCCTCCCAGTCCGGCCGCATCGTATGGCGGCAAAGCGCCAGACTTCCAGTACCGCAATCCTGCTTTCGACCCGCGTGCGACAGCCGCGAGAGTCTTTGGCACCCCGCAATATGAGACCTCGAGCCCCATCGACCAGATACGCTCAGCAGCTCCTCCCAAGCCTGTCGGGTTCAACTACAATCCCCGCGACCTACGTAACGCAATGCTGAATCGTGCCGCTGCTGAAAGAGCCAGCGCTTCTCGTGGCCAGTCACCCGCTCCTGCTTCTGCACAAAGCCATCAGATCAGCCACCCATTCGGCAACGCAGTTGAGCTACCCGCTGCTGCGGTCATGTCGCCGGTCTCCCACAGACCAAGCCACGAGACGCTGGGACGCGGCTCTACCGCCTCTCCTACCGCTTCTCGCGCGTCCGACAACTCGAAGACAACGACAACCTCTGCCACTGGCGCAAGCAGCAGCGCATTCACCGACTTCCAGCTCCCGGATCCTGAGCCCGTCGAGCTGTCTGCTGATCCGGCGACTCGAGCACCTCCTCCGCCGCCGACAAATACCAGCCCCGTGCCGCCTTTCAATCGCCCGGACCTGGCTGTGCGAGAGAATATCACCATGCCAGTCGTCGAGCCGAAGCGTAATTCGAAGCAGCCTCCGCCTCCGCCGCCGAAAGACGAAGCCAATGTTGCGCCGCTTTCTCCGCGACACAAGCAATCTGCTGATGACCTAAACGTCAAGAATCGTAGCCCGCCTGGTGAGAAAGTGTCGTCGCCACGTATGGAGACCAGCGCACCCATTATAGGCAAGCTTGCTGGACTCGAGGAGGTCAACAAGGGCTTTGACTTAGGGCTGGATGACCAGGCCGGTCAAGATGGAGAGAAGCCTCCAGTGTGGCTATAGAGGAAACGACACGATGCATTACTCGGTTGCTGTGTGGGTGAGGATGTCTGTGAGCGTTAAGACAAAGTTCTGGATACCCGGGCTGCGATAGTTGAGATCAGCCTTTGTTTGATTGTTTTCTTCCTCTTTTTGTACATAAGATTTTTGTTCTGGCTTACTGCTTTTTGTGAATGTCTAATACATATTTTCTCCGCTTGGAGACTCTTTTTTTGACACTTGCATATCTTTGTAATCACAATTTCATCTCAACCCCGGTCCTAGGGCAGCACTTCACGGGTCCTCGTCAGCCGGATAAAGTGGGAATTGTGAGTGGGATTATTGAGGGCTGGTGGTCCTTGAGAGATAGGGCAGCTGAGCAGCGTGAGTGGTCGGCTCGTCGATAGCGATACGACGTCAGCGTGAATGTGTCGTGCGTGTACAAGATTGGGCGAGCGAGACGAGGTACTATATCGCAAGTTGATCGTTTCAGCGACCAGATTGCTGGTACTGCGAGTTGAGTGCAACGGTCGTTAAGCGAACATCTACCATACGCTTGCTGGCCCGTCTGGATGTACGGCGGCGGCGGCTACGGTTCGGTCATAAGTCTGCGCTTTGAAGGTTCTTGGACTTCACTTTATTTGGACTCAATCGGTTTTGCTCTGGGAAGTCGGGTGTGAGGAGGATTCTTGAGTACGACTACTGCGTGGTTGGTGTCATACCTTTATTGCGCCTCATAACCGCTCGGAGGGAAGGACGGATTAGTCTAATCGGGTGTCGATCATGACTTCAGTAATTTTGCGGTCGTCTGAAGGATTGCTAATGAGCGTGGCGGCTGTATGGGTTTATCTCATCGTGAGCGTTGGATGTCGTTCAAGAAAAATTGTTCTTGATCGCTTCTGGTTCGAACTCTATGAATGTTCGAGGAGAATGATGTTCAACTGAATCGACATCTACAATCGTCGCCGGCTCGTCGGAGGCAAAGTCACGTGTCGATAAGTATGCTTGGCAGATGTTTCACAACGCCGGGACTATTCTTGAAGAGACGCTTGCAGGGATGCGGCATCGAGACTTCCAAGGCTGTGACACGCCAGCAGACTCCTTGCAATATCGCGACTAATCAGCTGCCGTCATTCTGTGATTTCGCATGTTGCGCCACTCCACTGCTGAAGCAGCCTAGCCGCGTGCCGGGCTGCTTAATTATCTGCAGGGCCACTAGCCGTGCCTTGCCATCCTTCATCTCGGTCGCTGTTGGTGTATGCTACAGACATGCGTGTCAGTGGGCCCCAGCAACATGTCGTGAATGGTCGGCGCTTGCAGCCACTGCGTGCGTTGTTCCATTCGACACCGCCGTGCTGGTGATCCTGGCCCCGAACATGCTGGCCCCCGGCCGATATTGACGGGACATCCCCTGCCTGCGTATATCGCTCCCGTATATCGTGGGCCCCCGGTCATCTTCACTTTCAGCCGTTGGCCAGGTGGGCCAAGAGTGTTGGCGGGTCGAGGCTCGACAACGCTTGCTGCTCGTGCGTCCTTTCTCTTCACGTTTCACGCTGGTCTGCTACAGCTATTTTGCGACTTCGATCCGGACGGCACTTGTCTTGTTGGCGTGAGGGCGTGTCATTTGCGTTTCGTATGTTTCCTGTCGCTCCTTTGCACATACTACCGCCGGCCTCCCTTTAACCAGACGCTGCGAACTTTATGGGCTGCGATCCCTCTCGACCGTATTGACGATACAACGCCACACCTTTTGCTTGAAACGCGACTGCGGGATTGGTCAGCCGCCTAAATCCATAGATATCGACTTAGACCACAAGCACCTGGAGTGACGATCAGTGCCCGGCGCATCTTGTGCAACATTTCTTCCTTCATTCTCTCACAACGACCCCGAGGCCGGCCGGACCATCATGGGCTTCCTAGAGCGTGCCATGAGCACGCGTGGCAGGCACCAAAGAACACGAAGCACGAAGGTCGACGAGCCCATGCCACAGAGCAATCCCTCACAGTTCAAACACTCCGCAAAGAGGAAGTCGATCTTCCCTGGACTTTCCTCCAACCCTCCCGAACCAACACGGCCAAGAGCCGCGACTACGAGCACACGCGCAAGCTCCAATCATTCAGCAGTAAACGTCAAGTCTGCTTCTCGAGAGGATTTCCCACAACCACCCAACACCAGCCATTACACGGGCAATGACAACTTCAAGTGCCCTTCCCCGGCCCTGGTGAACACCAAAACCAAAAGGACACCACCAACTTCTGTGGCCCATCTACCAACCATGCCGGACAGCAACGCAGCAATATTTTCACCAGGACCTAAGAGCTCGTCAAAAACCACGCCGCCAACCTGGAATCGAGCTGTTACAGACCCAGTCTTGACCACAACGCAGCGCGAGACCCTGCCTAAACAAACTAACACATGGGAGAATCCCATTGAAGGCCCGCAGCAGAGACCGACATTACGGAAGCAGAAGTCTGCTTGGAAATCGTTCGGTGATCTGTTCAGAGGCAAGCAAACCAGACAGCCCATCCCGGATCAGTTCTACAAAGTGCAGCCACCTTCAGAAGAGGCTTTAGGGCAGCCTAGACGCACGGCGCAAGACAAAATGGGCGTGCTTGATTCTCCAACGGCATCACCCGCAGTCAAGGACGAGCGCGCAGTCGCACGAGTCGACTCCGGCCGCACGTCGCTAGTACCGGCTGGTGCAAAGGGACTCAATGGCGCTTTACCACCTACACCGGCGGATGCATTCCCTGTCAGAACAAGCTCAAGAAACCCATCGAACTTCTTCGATCCACCACCCAATGAAGCTAGCACTGATCCGAGAAGGACACCACGCCTCGATATCAACATTCCTGAAGCAGGCTTTGACCGTTACAGTGTGATGTTCGAGAAGCTTCTGGAGCCGAAGGTGCCGCTGATCGAACGACGACAAAGCAAGCGCGTGAGCTGTCAAACCGGCAACTCACCCGTTGTCGGTCCTGACTCGCAGCCATCTTCTGCGGGCTTACAGCGTAGCAAGACCAGTCCAAGTCTTAACCGCAAGCCATCACTCACAATTCACATTGCAAACAGCAACTACACGGTCCGCTCTACGCAAGGCCAGAATGCGTACAACGGTCCCATAGCACACAGGCCCCGACCTCCGAAGCGTGCCATGACCGCCCCGTCGAACCCGCAGTCGCCATTGCCAGTACCGGTCGAAGTCAAGACTCCCATCACTGCCAGAGCCGTTCCTCTTCCCGAATCCACGACATCATCAAGCTCTCCTCGCTGCTCGATCCTGAGCGAAAACTCACTCCCACCGACGCCCAACACGGCAATTTCCCTAGCCTCATCCATCAACACAACCATCTTCGGATCGCCATCGTCTCCACCAGTAGAAGCGACAGCGACCTCAATAGCGAAGCAAATATCCACAAAAGACGACACATCGTCGCCTGCGCCTCCGATTCCTTCCAGATCCGAAGAGCGCCCTCAGCTGATACGCAACTACCCGACCGGCACCGAGCGCTTCAACCGACAAATCGTCCAAGTTAGTGTCGCGCGACAGGTCAGCGTGTCTAAAGCCCGGCAACGAGTCGCAGACGCAGTGGAAGTGAAGCAGCCGCTCCGGCCGCGAGTAGTGGAGCTGGGCAAGAACCGCAAGAGCACGCTCGTGATGATCGAGGGCGGCGACTCGTAATGGACGACCTGCGTTTGCATTGCACTGCCAAACACTCCTGTCTTTTCCCCCTCTTTCTTTGGTTTATGGGAATGCTTTCTTAGCGCTTTTGTTACGATCCGTGGCGGTTTTCTCTTTTCCTTTTCCGTTGGCCACAGACTGGTGCTGGGTTGTCCTCTCGTGCTTCAGGAAATGAGCTCTGGGCATTTGGGATGATCATTCGTCGGTGATACCATTTGTTTATTCGTTTTTTCCTATCTGTTTTCTTTTTTTTTCTTTTGGCCTTCAAGTTTCCTTTCGTTCTTGTGCATGAACACTTTCTTAGAGAGAGTTTGTTCTCCCCCCCACTCAAACCTTGCAGGCCGTGGTGTCATGCATTTCTACCTTCGTTCAAAACCTACTTTACATGTTTCGGTGGAACCGGGAGACTTCTTTTGTTGTACACTACGAGAATTGAAATGAGGACTTTTGGGAACCCGGATTGAACCGATATCTCTATGTTTCTGATAAGCTTGTGAGAGTGCATGCTGCTTGCTCGGAGAATGACCTGGATGAGCGATACAGTGCATGATTTGACGCAAGCTACATCGGTACTGTAAGCCCATTTTCGTTGAGCAGACTACATAAATACCCGGGCTCCGTGGGCCGCGACTCAGTATTCCACTTCCTCTTTCAGCACGTCCCCCCCC
>LJJI01000061.1:0-298821 GCA_001553865.1 Cladosporium sp. BSL10
CGGCAAGGGTGTTATTGATGGAAGGGTGTAGGGTGGACGGGTCCTTGTAGGCTGCTTGAAGCGTGGGCCTTTTACCAATTTTTTTACGCTTGAGATTGGGCCGGAAGGTGCCGAAACAGCCGAGGTGGCCTGTGCGCCGATCGTAGCGTTATCAATAGGGCTTCCGCAGGAGGGCATGCACTTGGGTTGAATGTCTAATGGACGAACATACATGTGTATGTACAGCTCTGCCGGGTCCAGAGATGTTGTTGATGCAGAAATTTGGCAACCTGACTTGTTATCAAGAATCGCTGTATCCTTTGGTGGCGTACGCGTAGCACTGCTGATCTGATACTGAAGACCCTTCACTTCCGAAATGGATGTTCTTCGTGTTCATGAAAGGCTTGGGCAATTTACAATGATGGCCTCTTAGCAAGACAACTCCGAGAACGCGATCAGCTTTTTCTCAGTTTGCTCAGTGCCGCCATGACACCATCGCTCAAGGGATCGTCATCAGGTTTGCGCTTCTTCGGCGGGGCACTTTGTTCAGCTGGAGCGGTCTTTTGCAGGGGCACTGGGCCTGATGATAAGGCGTCTGCTAGAGCCTCTTCGTCATCAGAGCCATGGTCCACCCTGACCTGCTCTGCGAGCCTCGATTTAGGCCGTTTATCAGCGTCGGAGTCTCCGAGATTTTCAGAGATATGAGCAGGTCGTGTCGTGAGGATAGATGAACCCAGTCCAGCGCCAATAGGCGCGGGTGACTCGGTGTCTGCTCTTGTGGCATCTCTGGACAGTGTCTGGGCGCGAGAGACTGACTGGCTAGCAAGGGTATTTTCTGTCGAAAGCCCACGCTTCCCTGCACGCTTGATTCTGAAGGGCTCGCTTACAGAGGTGCACCACCTCTCGACCTTCTTGTCTCCCCAGCCTGCAATACCAGCCACATCTTCGTGCCTCGCATTGACCGCTGTTCTGATGCTGCCGAATTGACTCACAAGACTGACAGCGTCGGTCTTGTTGACGCTGCGAGGAGTTGTGATGAAATCAACCATTCGGTCGGAATAACTTGTCGATTGATGCTGCTTGATGGCGGTCGGGGCTGCATTCTCGAATGACTTGAACAGTTCCAAGTAGCGCCCACCCTCGGCAGAGCTCCAGCACAGAACCAGAGTAACGCTGTTGATGAGACTTGTCTTGGACAGTTCCTTTAGTGGATCCTCATGGTTCTCAATATCAACCATCACCAGCACGACTCTTAGGCTGTATTTTCCTTGAAGCTGTTTGATGCGGTTGTATATGTACTCTGGATGCAGGCGATGGTACTTCAGACTAAGGAAGAGAGCACACGTGGTGACGCCAAGGATGTAGTCGGGTAAGATATCACCGTATTCCCAGGGGACTTGTTTGATGCCATTGAGAATAGGGTTTCCCTTCTGGCGTGGCGACACGATGATCGAGCTGGGTCCGGTACGCTTTGGGAGTGCCTGTGGTTTTGGTTGCACGACACCAGTTTTTTGAGGTGCATTGTTTGGAGCTCGGTCAAGCGCAGGTCCAGGTCTAGCTGTTTGTCCAGATGGTCTCCCATTCGAGACCGCAGCAGATGGCGTGGTTGTGGGTCTGGGTACTCCGATTGCGGCGAGGTCCGAGTCCTCGATCTCGTCCGCCATGACTGCAGCCGTGAGTGTCGATTCAATCAACGATGTGACCCAGCGACATCACAGCAATCGCGTGTCATTGTCGCTCTTCAGTGACTTGATTGAAAGCTCGAGTGAAGACGTCAAGTGAAGTGGCCGAGACAACGCTCGCTCTGATGACGCGCTTGCCCAAAGCGGACGAGCCAAACCTAAAGCAGACCCGCGCTACCGCGAATCCGGGACGAGCGAGCCCCAGCCGCTGAGAGGGAAACGAACATCACTCTGCTGCTTCTCGTCGCCCACTCACTCGCCATTCGCCGCCCAGCGAACCGCAGCATCCCCATCTCGCTCAACCCACGACTCCCGACACGAACATCCATCCGCTACATCGACGCCGCCTTCACTGGACGCTGACGATTGCTGGATGCGACTGCGGATCTCGGAGCGCAGCACGTGAGGCCGGTCGCTCGCTCGTCACCACCGGGCATCAGCCAGGCCAGCCAGCCAGACCACCTGCATACCTGCATCTCCACCCCCGAGCCGCCTCGCAATACCCGCCGGACAAAGCGACTCCAATTCAATGTCTGTAGACGAGCGGTCTCCCAAACGCCAGCGCCGCTCCTTCTCTCCGCCTTCGCCCGCCGCAAAGCTTGCCTTTGTTGCCGCGGACCATCCTCACACCCCACCGCCATCGGTGCACATGAGTCCCACATGGAATGCGCAATCTTCATCGCTTCAGAACGGAGGAGGTGTCACGTTTCCGACGCCACCGAGCACATCTGGCTACCACGGACATATGACTGGCAGAGGACCGAGCAGTGATGGAGGGGTGGAAAGCGGGACGGGTACGCCGACAGAGGCTGGGGAAGCGAGAAAGTACGGTGACGGTGATGTAAACATGGGGAGCGAGGGGAATGCGGAGCACAGGCGATCGGACCATGAGAGAAGCAGCGATGCGACACCCGCGGCTCCTGTGCCCGGGTTGTACAAGTTGCCCACAAAACGTAAGTTCCCTATGCACTCAGCATTTTTTTGCTCAGCGCATGGCTAAACCTTGTCTGTTGTAGCGATCGCGCGCCAGCGACCGCACCCGAACCAAGATCTGCTCGAAATGTATGGTCTGCGAGGCATTCAGGCATCGGTCCGGCGCGTGGACCCTGTTACTGGTCAGAAGGTCAACAAACTTCGCAAGTCCTACGAAGGCAAGCTTAAGGAGCTCAACCTCGATGGTAGGAACAAGGCCACTGAGAGCCCGAAAGAACTCGAAGGCTTGGTTGATCCTGGCTGGGACCATGTCTTACCAAATGGCAACACTCTCTGGCAGGAGCAGATGCCTGGGGCTGATACTGAAGGACCTTTGATTAACGACATGCTTGCGAACTTGGACGCGGCGCTGTCTTTCAAGCCCGGCAAACTCCCTAGGGATGAGTACAACAAGTGGAACTATCAGCTCGGTTTGAATGTCCCAAGCACAAAAGCTACCGGCAATACTAATTCTGCTACTCCACAAGACCGCAAGAATGCCACATCCAACTTCCTCAAAGCCAATACCGGCCCATTGGCCAGCAGATCTGCGCCATCTTCTCCAGCGAACGCCCGCCCAGATCGGGCCGGTAAAAAGAGACCCGGTAGTTGGGTGGACTACGGCGACTCTGGCGCCGAAGACTTTGGAAAGCGAAGAAGGCGCGACTGAATTTAGCTGGATCGATCTGTCTTCGACAGCAACCCGGGCTTTTCGAGTCACCCACACTGACACACACTCATTGACCGGGAACTCAACAACGGCTGAAGCACTTCCGCAGCGGTCATGTCCATAATCGCGCGACTTTGAACTTTATCTTTATTATTCCACTATACCCGCACACACCGGTGTGCAAACCTGGACGTACTCTCAAACAAATTATCAGCGGCCTTCTGGAGTTCTGGGGATGCTTTGCTCTATGCGTGGTTGGATTTGGGACGCGAACTCCTACGATTGCTTTTTGGGTTCATGCTCGGCGCTGGGATGTGTTTGTTTTTTGCCCCCAAAAACGAGGCGCTTTGACGCTCGCGACTAAAAAATGTTACCCTCGCGGTTTTGTGCAATAGAGTTGCTGCGTTTCTATGCTGCTTTTCTTCAACTTCTGCGAGTCTGCTCTGCTAGGGCCGAGGCGGAGCAATGGCGAGAATGCGTGTCAACAAATAACGAAATGTATAGGCAGGAGTGCAAGCTCATTTCTGTATGAAGACCAAACAATATCTACAAAGTTGCTGTCTCAGTCGTTTGGTGTCCGTATGGTGTTGGCATTACGATCAAATCATCGAAGGTAGCACGGTGCTTCTCCTGCGGTTGGTTGGTTTCAGAGGGTCATCATAAGTTTCACCTTATGAGGTCGCCTCTCACTAAGCTGTTTCACTTTGCACTTGAGGCACTGGTGGTCGGTGCATAGGGTTTGAACCCCTTGCAGAGAACGATCACAGAACGTGTTTCTGGATTTGTTGCAGACTTGCAAGTCTGGTCGAAGCCGATTGCGATCACACCACCCCAATCGTCTGGCTACTGTTCGCACTCAAATCGCAGAGCTTTCAATGTCATTGATGTCTGATCACTCCAGAGGGTTAGTAAATGGTCAGCGTTGCTACACCTGAGCAGTCATACCGACTCCTCCCCTGACAGCCCAACACGCCGAACACGATGCGGCCGTCCGCTGCGGTTCAATGACACCCAGCCAAAAACATGCTCCTCAACCTGGAAGAGGTCAGGAGAGCAAAAGAGATCGAACATGGTCAATATGGGGGTCGAACCCACGGCCTTGGCGTTATTAGCACCACGCTCTAACCAACTGAGCTAATCGACCTGTTTCTATGGAGCTGTCAGAGCATATGATGATATATTGCTCAAGCATTTCGCGTCTGAGCAAGATCTAGGAACCAACGCTCTCCAGGTCACCTTCTAGACAAATCATGCACAGAAGAATATCCTTCATAAAACAACACCCTTCGTGTGTTTGAAACTGCAATGTCATGTTGTGCCACGAACATCCAACGCCTTGATGCCATTTCTCGGAATCCCGGCCCGGAACCCTCACTTGCGTGTCCGCCTTTTGGCTTGAAGATGTAAGAGTCGGATTCTGACAGAAACAGAGCCACCACCGTTTGGAACTGTCGAGACGGAGCCATCAGATACCTGAAATAGTAATCGTGACTTAACTGTTGTCCATAAGATGTCTTACGCTTGATAAGTGTCATTTGACGTGATTTTGTCCAAAACACACCTCGAAGACATGGTGTAAGTAGGGTTAGGGTCACATTAATCTTTTCCCGATCAAAGTGTTTTCGTATCTGTAGCGAGCAGTGTTGCTGCCCTCAACCACAATGCAGGCTGCAGCCATAGACGAAGGCTGAATCTGGCCAGACGAGGTGTATGAACAGCTGAGAGGAAGGAGCGAGCTATTCTGTCCAACTGTTGTGATTCTTCCGAATAGGATGGCAATACATACTCGCACCAGCCTTTCAGTTTCCCATCTTGATGTCGTCAGCGATCTTCTCAGCCAGCATATAGACTCCGCTCTGCGGATGCCCTGGTGTCAGGAAAGGGAATGCGCTCGCATCTACCACTCTCAGTCCCTGCGTTCCGTACACTCGCGCCTTTGAGTCTACCACAGCCAAGTCGTCATCGCTACGTCCCATCTTGCAAGTGGACGATGCATGCCAGATAGTGATAGCGTCCTTCTGGATCCACCGCCAGATATCGTCATCGCTCTGCGTTTCAGGTCCTGGCTTGAACTCGTCGCCTGCCGTGATATTGCTCATTTGAGCCCAAACCTGGCGTGTACGCTTGAAAGCCGCGATTGCTTGGTCCTTGTCTCTAGGGTCTGTGAGCCAGTTTGGGTTGATGACCGGTGGGACGGAGGCGTCCGGCGACGAAATCGTGAGGTTGCCACGGGAATACGGCGAAAGCATACATGCCATGAGCGAAGCGTAGTCGTGACCATCTGCGGGTACCACGAGATCGGGATTGGCGATGCCAGAGTAGCCGTCCAAAGCCAGATATTCCACATCGGGCCAGTCGAGAGGGAAATCTCTCCTCAATGCGTCGACTGTGGAGTTTGGCAGAAGTTCGGGAACGCTGTCGACAAGACGCTCGAATGCAATCATGTCGACCGCTGAGGTGAGCGGACCGGTGCCGTTGGTCCGATATTCTTCGGCGACCGCCTTGGCATACTCAGGATCGTACTGCAGCCTGGATGCTGTTGGGATGTTCACACGATGAGTAACTCCGAAGTATATCTGGTCCATCATTGATTGACCGACACCGGGAAGATCTTTGACAACTGGGATCTCATATTGCTCCAGAACGCTTCGAGGCCCCACGCCGGACACCATCAGGAGCTGTGGAGATTGGAAAGCGCCGGCCGACAATATAACTTCCTTCTTGGCATTTATGGTGTAGTTCCTGCCGGTGGTTGTGACCTGAACTCCTGTTGCTGTGTTATCGGAGAACAAAACCTACGGGCCATCGTCTGCGTGTAGACTTTGATGTCAGTCGTTCTCAAGGCGTATTCCAAGAAGCTCGTCTGAGACGAATCCCGATGTTGATCCTGTGGAGTGATGGTTGTGAGAGCGTAACTCGAGCCTTGAAGCGAACCGTAATCGAGGCCGGATGATGCATCAACACCCACAGCTCGCAGTGCTTGCTTTGTCCAGGTGGAGAAGGCCTTGACGTAGTTGGCCCAAGAAACATGAAGTGGTCGATGGTAGGTAAGGTCGTTGTCGAATGCCATTTCGTCGTAGTCGATGGTAGCATTGTCGCGCAGAATCTTGTCACTTGGCGGTGTTATGTGCGTGCTTCTTTGGAAATATGGCAGCAATCTGTCAAATGTATACGAATCATCCCCGACTTCGTGTGCCCATTTATCGTAGGAGCCATTTGTTCCCCTGTGGTACAGCATGAAGTTGAGTGCACTAGAGCCACCCAGGGTCTTTCCACGAGCATAATGAATGCTGCGATTTCCTAATCCAGGCTGGGGCGTAGTAACGAACCCCCAATCGATCAATGGCAAGGAAGCTTTTGGGTCTGCTCCCACTCCCTGTTGGCCGCAGAGACCAGGGGTCACACTTTAAGATCATCAGCGTGTGAGATCGATATTTGAGACCCCATGAAGAACTGACCTTCCTTCTCCATTGTCGACCTGGTAAAAGCCACCGGCCTCGATCACCGCCATAGAGGTATTCCTATTCTCAGCCAATCGTGCCGCGATGGCAAGGCCTCCAGTACCGCCTCCAACGATCACATAGTCATAAGAAGCATTCTTCCCTGGTGTTCCAAACGATGTTGCGAAAGAATCCAAAGGACTCTGAGCTACCACAGCCGATACTGCAAGAGCGAGAATCGTTGTCGGAATATGCATTGTATGGCGTCAGGTAGAAAGTCCATTGGGGGCAAAGACATGTCGAAGCTGCACGCTCTCTCTTTTGTAAATCGGCATTCGCGATCGCGCTCAGTACCTCCTAGTGTAACGGCTCTGGGGCTCAGCATCAAGATAGTGCCCGAGTGGATATTGGACATTAGTGCCGGAGTAGGATTTACATCATGCCACCGAGCGATCCTCAAGCCAGCGGTCAGGGCTGTGTAGATCCATCTTCATTGAGAAACGCTACGCCCAGAAGGGGCACCGCATTACTTATGATATAGCAGATAAGCTGTTAACCGTTGAAGAATAGTGCGGTGAAGATGGGGCCGTCCGATCGGATCAGAGAAGTTGTCGTTGGGACAAAACAACAACTTTTGACCGTCAAGCCTGCGATGAAGATGACGTCAAAGCACAGAAAAACATGAAGCCCGGCCACATACAAAAACCAGACATGTTGGGGGTTGCGAGTGACTGAGCATACCTACACGTGGACATGGGATCTTATGATGGCTCCATCTACCTTTATCCAGTCTGCTACCACGCAAGCTTGGTCTTGTGACGCCTATTCACGCCGCATCAGAGTAAGACGAGGCAGATGCAACTCGCATGCAGTAGGCATGTACTGGAGCTGTGAACATGTGTCTGGCTGCACTGAATTATATGAAGAGCAGCCATCCCATGTCAGGTTGCCGAATATACTCACAATCTCATGATTCAGATGGAGATAGTGTCTTGCTCAAGATAAGCGAGTAGTTACGATAAGCGAATGGTGTCAAGACCGTGCGTACTCAGCTGTAATAAAATAGAGCGGACTTCATCCACTTCCTGCTTAGTCCAAGTCCCAGTAGCGAGCGACCAGGGCCTCCCTGACACGAGGACAATGGCACGTCCCTCAGAATTACTCAGCTGAACAAAGTACACGTTGTGGCTGTCTTTATGCCTTGTAGTTCAACTCCTCAATCACATTTTCCGTTTCACAACCATAGTAAAAAACCTCAGAACCATGCCAGCACCAGAGCAGCCATACCGTCCGTACATTGAGCGTTTCAAGGACCCACAGGGCGCCGGAGACCAGCGTCCAACGGCTGTTGAGATCATCAAAGACCAGAACGCAGAGGGCAAGTTGGAGGGCAAGGTCATTCTGATCACAGGTGGCACCGGCGGTCTCGGTCTTGAAACTGCGAAAGCTTTGCATTTGACAGGTGCGAAGATTTATGTTACCGCTCGCAGCGAGGAGAAGGGAAAGGCTGCTGTAGAGGCCATCTCGCAGAGTGGCAAAGGAGTGCCTGCCGAGTTCATCGTCTTGGACCTTGCCAGCTTGAAGAGTGTCCGAAATGCTGTCGCTGATTTCAGCGCACGAAGCTCAAGGCTCGATGTGTTGATCACTAATGCCGGTCAGTAATCTTGGCAACATTTATACCGTAATGAAGGCATTACTTACACTCAAGATAGGAATCATGGCAACCCCATTCAGCCTCACCGAAGACGGCCACGAACTTCAGATTGGCAGCAACCACTTCGGCCACTTCCTTCTGTTCCGCCTGCTGGAACCTATGCTCTCGCAATCTGCTACCAGCGATTCGCCCAGCAGAGTCATTGCCCTGTCCAGCGCTGGTCACCGTTTCAGCTCAATCCGCTTCGATGACATGAGTTTCGAGAAAGGCGACTATAATGGCTTGGTAGCATACGCCCAGTCAAAGACTGCCAACATCTGGATGTGCAACTCGATCGATCGCCACTACGGCCCAAAGATCCGCGGCCTGTCTGTCCACCCGGGTACCATTCTGACGACCGATATCACACGCCACTTCGATGCAGACACGTTGGGCAGTGCCGGTGACCTAGAGCACTTCAAAAAGACCGGATGCAACGTGCACCAGGGTGCTGCTACGACTGTCTGGGCGGCTCTTGAGCCACGATTCAACGAGTACGGCGGAGTCTACTTGGCTGAAGTTGGAGAGGCGCGGCCCGTTGAGGAGGGCGATGGGACCAATGTTCCGGCTTACGCGCCATATGCTTACGATGCTGAAGGAGAAGAACGTCTGTGGGATTTGAGCAACAGGGCTGTTGGTTTGACCGCAGTGTAGTTTAGCGATTACCTCCAGTACGGTGTAATGACGATGCAAGGGTTTAGTATACGCAAGCTGCCTGGCTTACTTCAAGCTTGGAGCCTAGCATCGCTGTATGACATTCTTACCTTAAAAACAACCTTGTGAGGTAACATTGTGTATAAGCCTTGCATTTTCATTTTGTCGGGCATCTGCGAAAGGCAAAAAATATTTCATGCGACCACGCGACCGACCGCATCGATATGTAGCGTCGATAATTAGACCTTCACATACTGAACTTCGCAGTCGCGCGCCTCCTTGACCGTGGGACTAGTCGCATTGGCAGTGTTGGGAGCAGCAGCAGCGGCGCCTTCACCGACGGGAACAGAGAAGCCTTCGATGTTTTGGCTCACAGCATCATCCCAGCCAGCAGAAGCACCAGCGCCGTCGGCGAAGTATGCACCGGCCTCGGCATCGCCGTTGAAGAGCCACAGCATCCAGTTGGCAGCAGCTTCGGCGAAGAGGCCGCCGTTGGGCTCACCATAGGTACCGCCATGACCGACGCGGTTGAGGTTACCCTTCCAGGCAGGGAGAGTCTCAGGAAGTGCAGCGTAGTCGCGCTCGCCCTGTTGATAGCAATCAGTATGTGTGCACAAGCATTCGTAGAACCAATCGATGGAACAGGCAAGCGCGGAGAGACTTACGTTTCCATAGGCAATGTCGTTGGGACCGCCAAGAGCATACATGGTCGGCTTAGTGATCTTGGACGCAAACTCGTAGTCGCTAAGGAGACCCGAGCTGAAGATGCCGATGGAGGAGACGGCATCATTGTCCTGCATCTGGTACGCTTCGGTACCACCACAGCTGAAACCAGCAGCCATGATACGCGAGCTGTCCACGTTGAGACCGCCCGCTCCGCCGACGACCCATTCGACAGCCTCGTTCATCCATTCGGCGGTGGTAGAGCCGCCGTTGCCGCCCGGTGTGCCTGAAGAGATGGCAACGAAACCGTACGAGGCGATTTGGGCGAGGAAGTTCTGCGCTGAGGTGCCGTCATCACTGCAGGCTCCGTTGCCCCAGACGAAGACTGGCATGGGGGTGTCGGGTCCAGTAGCTGGGGCATAGATGGTGTGCCGGGCCAGGGTGTCATCCGTGGTGAACGAAACTGGACCATAGGGTCTGCACGGAATTAGTTAGCATCAGAGCCCTCAGTTGACAGCGATTGAACAGTCTTACCCGTCGCCTTGGTTCTGGCGCTTGAGCACCGCAGCCGAAGCCGCGGTAGCGGAGAGAAGAGCGAAAATGGTAGCCTTCATAGTGCCAGCACAGGAAGGGACGAATACAAAGTGGGTATTGAAAGAAATGGGTTAAGGTTAAGGAGTGTTCGAGGTTAGGGCTTACATTCCTAGATTGCAGCAGCATGCCCTCATTCATATAGGAAGCATTCTCAGACGGTAGCGAACGGAAGCACCCACCGGTGACGATTCGCGAAGGCCACTGATACATTGCAGGCCTCAGCAGTAAATCAACGCGTGACAAGTATCGAGGAGTGGCCGACTTGGCGATGCCTGGGCGATGGGTCGAAGCGATCTTGAGCTCAGAGATATGAGAACATGACAAGTCTCAAGTTGCCTGAACTCGACATGGACAGCCAACTAGCGCTGTAGTTGATTAAGCTTGGCACATGATAAAGTGGCGCTCTCGGCGCTCTACAGACAGCCGGCCGTTTCGAGTTAAAAAGTTCTCTCCAGAAACGATCGCTGACGAAGCGATTCGCGATTTAATCGAAACAAACAAGCCAACACCATTGATTTGGCAGTCAGGCAGTCGGACTAGTTACATGACGATATCATCAATGCCTTGCTCCGCATTGCTAGATTGAGCGTGCTCCGAGCGATCTGCGAACGATTTGGCGCCTCGAGATGAACGAACGATCTCGAGACGATGTAACACAAGCCTGGCGACTGGTAAGAAACGGAGAGTCCTCCGGGGCCCAATAGTTTCCTGCGCTACCTCTCAAAGCGTGTGAACCAGCATATTTTGTGTATCAACATCTCCAGGGCGCGTAAGACGATGTCAGCTCCTTCACTTGACGATGCTAGCATGCTAGTTGTCGGAGAGCCAGAATTCTCGCGTACAAATCCACTAGTATGTAGAACCATCCGAGGAGCTAGATATAGACCATACTGCCAGCATGCGAGATTAGTGAGGCTGTTCGCTGTTGACCCACGAACCAGTGGGTAGCAGACTAGCAGTACTCTAATCTGTATTCATGGGCACATGACTCGGCCGAATTAATAACAACGGCCAAGCGATTACATTGTGCAGGCAGCTCGTTCGGTTCCCATTAGTACTCCAACTTGCGTCCTGTTGAACAGTGCAAGTCTTTTTCTCTTTTAACCGGATCTGCGACTTGCTTCGTGAACGATATCATTCGCGGCAACCATAGAGTCTCATGACCTCGGAGAAGACGACGTTTCGAGAACGTATTAGGTGCTTGGGCTTGTCTCGTAATAATCAGATGGCATGTGCTGCCTTCAGAATGCAGCGCGACCCCCGTCTACCTTCCCACCTTCTCCTCCACTAACTCGCGATAGATCCTCTTCAGCTCCTGCACATCCTGCTTCAATTCCTCGACCTGCTCCTCCTTCTCCCCAACCATCTCCAAACAAGCCTCGTACCGGCTCTTGACCTCGCCAAGCTCCTTCTCCACGGCAGCCAACTTGCCCTCATCCGTTCGCTTGCCCTCGACTTCTCTCATCAGAACCACAATCTCGTTCCTAGCATCGTCGCGCTGAGCCGACAAGCGAGCCAGCTCGTCTTTGTACGTTGCTTTCTCGCTTTCCAGACGTCTGACGGCGGCGCTCATACGCTCCACGAGCTGTACGCTCGGACCTGCGCCAGCAGTTGATGTGCTGACAAGGTCATTGATGGTGCGTTGTGGTGAGGGTGCACCGTTGTCTTGATACATGTCTGTGTCGATTTCAATGCTTGGCGTGGGCGGAATGTTGGCGTGATCAAAGCTGAGCATACTCTCTTGCCTGCTGAGTGAAGGAGATGCTTCTCGGTCTGGTGTGCCTGCGTAGCGAGCAGAAGAGAGGCCTGGTGTTGGGAAACCCGAGCTACGTCGCGAAGAGGGACGTTGTTCAGGGAGATGGACTTGCAGGGCGCTCAGGTCATTCAGGCCGAGCCTGCCAGACGGGCGTCTCGGATCATGAATCGATAGTTTGCGCCCAGAGACTGGACTGGAGTCTACACGTGAAGAATGCTGGCGCTGCCAGCGGCCTTTCTCTTCTTCGATGCGAGAAGCTAGTTCAGATTCCCATATGCGCTTCTGACGATCCTGATCAGCTTTGGCATCTGCCAAGGCAGTGTCTGCTTGCTCATAACTCTTCCGCAAATTTGCGAGCTCTTCACGGCACGTACGGAGCTCAGCATTGAGAGTCGAAACTTGCTCCGCAGAAGCCTCAACTTCTTCTTCAGCTTTGCGAGACTTGTTAGCAGAGTCTCGAGCCTTCTTCCTGATGTCTGCCTCGCGCTTGGTCGCTTCGTCTCGTTCCTGCTCAAGGGCAGATAGGCGAGCATTTAGAGTGCCCTCAATCGTCTCCCAGTTCTCTTTCGCAAGACTGTATTGGCTTTGCAAGGTCTCGACCTGCCGCATCAACTTGACGCTTCCTTCGCCAGCGACTCCACTCTCCGAGCTTGCCTCTTCTGCTCTTGCTCGCATAGCCTCCAGTCGCGAGTCGAGGCTGGCGATTTCGTTCTTGTACTCGAGCTCTCGCACATTGAATCGCTCACGTTGTCTGTTGGCCTCTTCTTTCACCTTCCGTGTCTCAGACTTCGCCCTATCTTCTGCGAGTTTCTTCTCTATTTGGGCGTCTTCGAGCTCGTTCTCTAGTTCTGCGACCCGGTTCTTGTCAGCTTCGGTGGCTTTACTGCTGGCTTCCTTCTGGGCTTGCTCAGCCTTCTTCTCCGCATCTTTCAATTGTGTCGTCAATGTCCGGATCAGCTCAGCAGCGCGTTCGCGATCTTCCTTCATCTCATCGACTTGCTTCTCAATGATCGCGATCTGCTTGATCTTCTCATTCGCTTGTCGCTCTGCAGCCTCGGCGCGCCGAATCTTTTGCTTCAAATCGGCCTCTGACCGTTCAACACGGTCAAGCCTCTTCCTCAGCTCAGCAGTGCTTTTCTCGTCTTCTGTCATCTTTGCGCGTAACTTTTTGATCGTCTGCATATGTCGCAACTCTGTCTTGCTGAGCTTCTCGCCTTCTTGCATGAGCAGAGCAATCTTTTCGTCCTTCTCTGCGGCTTTTGCTTCCAGACTGCCCGCAGCAGCAGAGGCATTTGCTTCCTTGGCTGCTGCCACTGTTTCTTTGGCGAGATACTGTAGTTTTGCTTGCAATGCGTCGATACGCTCTAGGTGTGCATGCATTTCCTCTTGTCGTTGCTTCTCAGCTTGCTCGTAATCTGATCGCATTTGAGACATTTCTGCTTCGAGCTCTGTCGCGCTTTTGCTTGGTGTGGCAGAGCCATTTGGCAGATCAGACGAGGGTCGCGAAGATGTGGACTCGTCAAGAGCAGGTGTGTCCAGAGATGGTCGGGCACTACTTTCTGTGGATACTCGCGCGGGATTGATAGGCAGGCCAGAGCTCAGAAGCGTGGGTGGTGTAGTCTGCTCGCTTGTTCGTAGAGCCTCTTCCACCTTCTTGGTTTCCTTGTCCTCGCCCTTGCTTTTCTCCTTTTCCTCATCTTTCTCCTTAACCTCCTTCTCGACCTTAGGCTCCTCAACACTACGCTTGACGTCGCTGCTAGGCCTTGGACTACCACTCTCGCTCCCAATAGCCGGACTACCAACCCTCGAAGGCACTTCGCTCGACAGTCCACTCCCTCCTTCTACATTCTTCTTCGCGGTCGCTCTAGCCAATCGCTCCGCCAACCTATCGTTTCCCGACCGTGTCCTTGAAGCCTCTTGCGAACCACTGCCAGACCTAGCTCTCGCGGCGCTTGCAGGTGTCAAGCTCCCCGAACCCGCCCGTTGTCTGCTCTTTGCATCTTTCTGCGCCTGCTCCGCGAGTCGTTGGCGTGCTGCTGGGTCGGCTTCGTCGGCTAGGATGGTATCGAGGCGCGACTCGAGGTTGGAGATGGCGCCGGTGAACATGGAGCCCCAGCCGCCTCCTGTGGCTTTTTTCGCTGGCTTTCCTGTGTTAGACATGGTGGATAGATATGCTTGGGCCAGTAGTATAGCGCAAGGTAGTCGTTGTTTTATCGTTGGATCGAATCGTGAATGCTATTAATCTTGGGCGCAAGTTGATTATTGTTTCTTACGGCGCCGCATCGCAGAGCTCAGTCTACCGCGCAGATGAGTGAAGACAGTACATGGCCATGCGGCAATCGTGGGTGTTCAGACAGCAGTGTGGCACAGAGTTGTAAGGTTACGTGGTTTGAAACAACGAGGCAAGCCACATATGCTTGAGCTCCAAGGGCCGAACTCGCGTCGGCACAAACAACGCCGGAGTGGCAAGGCCGGCGAGGTCCATCACATTGCAAAACTACCACCAGCAACCGCGTTAGTCTTTTCTTTGTAAAAAAACCTCAGCCGTTATCCGCTATAATTTCGAAATTGTCTGTAACACAGGTAACCGCAAACAAGAATCAAGCAGGAATTGTAGCAAAAGTCCGCAGTCGGCTTCCTTATTACATGCGGTATTCGAACTTGCACTAGCAGTGAGGACGCAACGGGGATCACAGGAACGCTTGAGCCGATACGTGACGCTCAACATGATTTATCTCGAGTAATATTCTCTAGTCATCGTACCAAGAATCATAATTCTGATTCAAAAGCACATGGACAATAGACGTTGCACGCCAAACATTAAAATGCAGATTCAAAAGCACATGGACAAAAAGAACACCATCTGTCACGCCGCGCAATGCCGGTACCGACCTTGTCAGACAAAGACCGATGTGCACGTTAAGAGTTATAGCCAGTATTATGAGCCGAAAGCTAGCCCACCATGGGAAACTACTGAATCTCAAGAAGAGAAGGCAGAGCAGGATGAAGATGAAGACACTGCCAAGTTGCCAAAGCAGGAACAAGACGGATATGTTCCTCTCGACTTGGTCACCCGTCTATATCGCCATAATGAGCACAGGGATCAGCCAGACTGAGAACGCCCGCAAGTAGAAGATGTAGCTCTTTGCCAAGGTGAAGCAGATCTGCGCCAACAAGGTCGGATTCCAGATCGTGATGTGCGATTGCAGATAGTCGAAGGTGTAGTCTTCTAAGGTTGGAACAGCTAATCTCTCGCGTATAGGTTTCGGCTCTAGCAAGATGTAACAGATCCACACGGATGCGCAGAGCTGGTAAGTCAGCTCTTCTTGGGATGCACCGCGAAGGAGAATGGATATATACAACACCAAGAAGGGCACACTGGACTTCAGTTAGCGATGGATAGTACACTACAACAAATCATGGAGCTTTTGAGAACACGTACTCGGAAATAATGGAGTTTACGCGCGGCGTCGCGTATATTAAACCAATTGGTCCTGTGAAATTCAAGCATGTGGTAATTATCGCACTATCTGCGCGCGGGAAAAGGGACTCTCGCTTGGTCTCAAGGTAGCGGCGAGCGGATAGGTGTATGGGGGCGACGACCGAGCTGTTCTGCCAATCTTTTTCCGTGTCCTCTTTGGTGGCTCTTGGTATGGATTCGGTGTCACGATGATATCGTGGTAACGAGGACAAAGGCTGCATGGGCTCCACACGTACAAGCCCTGCGCAAGAAGAAACAATCTCTTCTGCAGCAAAGGGAGCGTCGCCAATCCCGTGTCCTGAAAACGAGAGCGCTTGCCCAAGTGCCTTGACAGTGATACCAGTCTTAGCACAGGTGACCCACATCAATATCAACTTCGCACGCTGTGATTTTCGTGAGTCTTTATCGCCTGTTGCTCGGTCCCAAGCTTGGTCATAAAGAGCGTTCACCTCCAGAGGAGGATTCATCAAATGATGGTTGACATCCTCCACTCTAGAGCATTCTAGGATACGGTCGAGATGGAGTGATGCAAGTAAAAACCTAAGCCCACAAGTGATCTGAACAGAAATGAGAATTCCCGGGTACATCTGGTGGAGACATACATTTTCTTGGCCGAGTCTATGACCTTGTATAATATCTCTTCCTCGATAGTTGAAAAGGACGGAGAATTGCTTGGTTGTCCGAGGATCGCATCGTGGAAAGTCCCGGTTCCTTTTTAATGGAGCCTGGCGTGTATGAGGGTCCTCAAGTCTCGTTTGTGGGCGTTTATCACGATCTCTTGATGTTCGGAAAGCTCTGATCCAATCTCTGGTATGTTTCGGCTTGTAGCCAACAGTCTCAGCGCAGTATGTGGTTTCTGTAGCACGCGAAGCACCTGTCTTCGAAATTTGGGGTTCATTTCATCTAGCGCGTCCAAGAGTACATACGCGGGCTGCCCGTGACTGAGTCTCTGGTCAAGCCAATCTTCAAGCTCCTTCAATCTCGGCGCTCTTGGACGTCTCCAAGCCTGAAACTTGCGCGAGAAGCCATCGAAAGCTTCTTTAACGTTGTTGGGTATATCAAAGTTCTGATCGTCACGCTGCCAGAGCTGTACCAAGATTGAGCCAAGGACCATTTCTGGAGTCTGCATGTTCTGTTCTGCAGCGCGACAGTAGATCACCGCAAGACTGCACTTTGGCATACTTGATGACTGAAGGTGGTTGAAAATCTGAGCGACCAGAGTAGTCTTGCCAGTACCAAGATCTCCCCGGCACCAAAGGGTTTGCGGCGTCCAAGGGTCCCAATTGTCTCGCCAGGCTTGAAAGCTAGCGTCCTTGAAGAACCAGCCCAAAGGCCTGATTGTGACTGGAATATGGGTCGAGGGCTGTCAACCAGTCTAGTACTCGCCTCTGTTCGTGGTCAACGTTGTGGTAATTGTGGTAATTGTACACGTCGCCCATATGAACTGGTCACAATACGGCTGTATAACCGATTGGGCGCATCTAGCTGGCGGCCCTTTCCTTTCGTGCCGTGATTTGGCTGGCCAGGATCGTCAAGGTATTCGCCCATACCATCATTGTACGGGTGGCTTGAGTCGTCGAGTTGTGGTTCCTTTCCCTTCGAGCCAGGTTTCATCACTTTCGCTATGGGCTCCACATTGCGACTGCTACTGCCCTGCATCACGCTCCGCCCTCAAGCAGAGTTGTGCGGATATGGTGCTCAAGAGGGACTGCTCAATTCACATTCGGAGGCGCCATGAGATGAACCAGGACCTAAGTCAGTAAGGAAATTGGGTAATGCTTCCCTGCCCACTGAGGCTCAGCACAGCTGGCAGGGCGAAGGACGGCATGGCAAGGCTAGTAGTACACCGCGCATGCGGCGCCTAATCAGATGCATTGCACTTGTAATCCTCTGTGGTCCTATGCTTGCTCGCTTAAATGCACGATAAAGGCCAAGGCCACACTAGCCTAATTAGGCATGAAGCATCACAACAACTTGACCGAATCACCGAGACAAAACATGCCACAAAGGGCAAGGCAATAATGGTAGAACCCACACCATATGTAGGCCAACGCCTCAGCTTGAAGGGACAGACATGCACTGTTCGCTACATCGGTGCCGTGGCCGAAAAGAACGGCGAATGGCTTGGAGTCGAGTGGGATGATGCTTCCCGTGGGAAACACGATGGAACACACAATGGCACCAGCTATTTCACATGTAGGTCGAGATTCTCATATATCCTATTTAATCTTCTAATCCAGACTCTGATGCTTACCCACAGGCAGAAGCAAATCACCTACTGCAGCCTCATTCTTACGCCCCAAACAAACATGGGACGAATCGCGTACTCTCCCGCAGGCACTGAAAGAGAAATACATATCGCCTGAAGAAGCAACAAATGCAGAGATCGTCTACATATCCGGCAAACATGCTGAAGAGGTCGGGTTGGAGAAGCTCGCTCGGAGGCAGGCGCAGTTGCAAGGCATTCACACTCTTGTTCTGGATCGAATGTGCATACGCCACCACGACAGCGACCATGAGGCCGACCGGCCTGTCTCTTCGCTCTGCGCCAACATCACTTCGCTGGATGTTGGTGGCAACCTCTTCGAGTCGTGGGACGAGATTGTGCGCATCTGTCGACTGTTCCCGCGCCTATATTCTTTGACCCTGGACGGCAACAGATTCCACAGCCTTCATTCTGTCGATGCGGACGTTCAGTTCCCAAACATTCGATATCTGGGTCTTACCGACACTCTACTTGCTCCTGACGAGGTTGCCACGATTACGAAATCGTTCCCGTCACTACAAACCCTCATTTTTGCCAACAACGAGCTCGGAGCCTGGGAATCACGCTCAACCACCAGCAATCTCCCCGAAACCATCCACTCAATCGACCTATCAGGAAACCAAATCACAACCCTCGTCTCCCTGACTTCCCTCCTCACCCTCCCAAACCTCCATACCCTCCTTCTGAAAGCCAACAAAATCACCTCAACATCCGACCAAAAAATCCCCATCCTTTCCCAAACACTCCAAACCCTAGACCTCCGCTCTAACCAAATCTCAACCTGGGCCCTCCCAAATTCCCTCCCCACCCTCTTTCCCACGCTCCAGAACCTCCTCATCGCCTCGAACCCCCTCTACGCAACTCTCACCTCCGCCGACAACAAACCCCTCACGCCCTCCGACGGCTACACCCTCACCCTCGCCCGCCTGCCACAGCTGCACACCCTCAACCACAGCACCGTCACGGACAAAGAGCGCCTCAACGCAGAGACCTACTACCTCGGCCAGATCGCGCGCGAACTCGCGCAGACTCCCGCCGCCCAGCGCGCGCAAGTCCTAGCAGCGCATCCGCGCTGGCCCGCGCTATGCGAGGAGTACGGCGAGCCGGTCGTTGCTGCGCAGCGCGGGGAGGGCGATGTCGACCCGGCGAGTCTGGCGGCGCGGTTCGTGGATGTGACGTTCTACCTTGCCGCGTCTGGGAAACAGGCGCGTTCAGACCGACCTGAAGGTTGCGAGGAAGAGTGGACGGCGGACATTCCGCGATCTGCGAGCGTGTACGCTCTTCTCGGACGCGTGGGCAAGCGCTTGGGTCTGTCGCCTCTAAAGCTGAAATTGATCTGGGAGACCGGAGAGCGGGATCCTGTGCGAAGAGAAGGCGGAGATGGGGGCGATGACGCGCCGGAGTGGTGGGATAGTAGCGATGAGGGAGAAGAGGGCGGAGGGGAGAGCGAATGGGTGGCGAGGGAAGTGCATTTGGTAGCTGGGACGAGGATGGTGGGAAGTTACTTCGAGGAACGGACGGCGAGGGTGAGGGTTGAGATTGGTTGACAGATAGGTACGACGTACGCCTGCACGCTATGAGGATAAACGTGCGTTTAGCCAACATTTACCATTTCAACCCTTTTCCTGACCTCACATCCCCTTCACAGGAGCGAATCACCACACGATTTCGCACATAAGCTATTTCAACAGAGGATAATAGATCTGGGAATCAGTTCCAAGATAATATAAAAATAGATTACGTTCGTACTTGTATCAATTTCATTTCTTCCTCATGTTTTGATCCAATGTGTCAACAAAAAGTCGTTCATGCGTCAATCCGAACAATCAAGGAAGATTGATGTCACTTCCGCCTCTTCATCTCTTCCTTCTTTTACAGCCCATTGCTCTGGCACGTGAATGCGCCTCCGAACGATCCAAGCTTGTATCCTTGTATGATGCTGTCGACAGAAGCATACGTGCCGGGACCCAGGAACAAGAATCCGACAAAGATCAGGAAGACATTGAAGATGGCGCCGAACCAGCTCCTGAAGCCGCGTGCCTTGTAGAATTGAGGACCATCGTCGGCGCGGCGCATGCGCAGGTATGCCACGCCCCAGAAGATGAAGCCGAAGAAAGAGTCGAAGAGCGAGCTCATCAGCGAAAGCAGGTCGCTAAAGAAGGGGATGACCTCGGCGATGATGAAGGCAAACGCCCACAGCACAGCGAGGATGCCGGCCCAGCCTGCCCAGCCGACGACGGTGTGCGAGGTCATGTGGTGGGTGCCGGCGAAGAGGCGGAAGAAGAGGAAGCGTGCGGAGACTGACGCGTAGAGGACGCCGAGGAAGATGATAGTTGGAATCATGAAGCTGAAGCTGACTTTGAGATAGACTTCGTTGCCGAGGGAGCCGAAGGCGGGTGCTACATTGTACTGTGTGCCGGTGTAGACGTAGATGATGCTGCCGACGAGGGAGAAGACGATGACTTCGGCGATGGTCACGGCCCACAGGGCCTTGGGGAAGTCCCTCGGGTTCTTCATTTCGGCGATGAAGGAGGGAAGGGTGATTTGTCCGATGAATGTGTAGCTGATGTTCATGAAAGCATTCATGCCTGCAACAAAAGGTGTGCCTTGTTTCGCAACGACTAACCAGGTTGGCTCGCCGTAAGCCGGATACTTCTCATCAGCTGGGCCACCGGGATGTTCCTCAATACCAGCGAAGATAGTCGCCAATATGACGGAGATGAATGTGAAGAACGCCGAGAAGGTTGCGATAGTGGCAAGAGCGCTGAACGTACGTGGCAGCGAGCAAATCCAGGATACAACGGCAACGATGGCACTGAATGCGATGGTGCAGAGACCGCCGTTGGACATGGTGTTGAGGTATTTGGCGCCCGTGAGGCAGTGGAAGCCCATGATGAATGTGTTATTCAGCAGGAACATGACAGCGGTGAAGTACCATGCCCAACGCTTGCCCCAAAAAAGCATTTGGCCAATATCGCAAACGTCCTTGACTTCGGGATGGCGCATACAGAATTCCCTGCATTTTGTTAGAATCGAATTCAAGGTTATAGTCTTGAAGATCCTACCAGGTAGTCAAAGATGTGTAAAGCACCAAGCCAGCGATGACGAATGTCAAGATGAGACCAGGTACCAATCCAAGGACGGAGTACGAGTATGGAAAGGACATGATGGCCAAACAGATGTACTCGGAGAACAGCAGTGCTGCAGTCTATAAGGTCGTTAGAATGTGATTCTCGTTTGAAATGCATGAGCTGCAAATGCGATCATTGCCACAAAGCGCATCCGAGCAACAATAACCAGGCAACTACTGCAAGAAAGTCGTTCGCAAAAACGCGTGACGATTTCATTACGGATGAATTCATACGAAAATGAATATCTTACCTTTTGCCAGCTGCAAGTCCTGTACTTGATAGCATTGCCAGCTTCCTTCTCCATCTGCTTGCCAATGGAAACATCGGAGTCGGTAGCATCGTCATTGAGCACATTCTCGCCGCCGACAGACTTGGTGATGGGACCGTCGATGCGGTTCATCTTTTTGCGAGGCTTCCTGCCACCATGCTCGGCAGCCGTGGTGTCGGCGGCGAGATAGCCATCTTTGGTCACTAACTCTGGGTCGGTGACCTTTCCGGTGGAGGGCGAGGATATAGGGCTTGAGCTGTCGCTCTTCTTCTTGCCGAAGCCTAACGCCATTTGATTGAGCGGATGGAGCGGATGAGGACTCCGGTGAAGTAAAGGTCGAGCTTGTCGCCGGTAATGCCTGGCAGCATTGATTGCTGGTGTAGACTATGGGCGGTGGGTAAAGCTAGAGGAAGACGTCCAACAGAAGGGGACGAATGCGCTCGGGTGGCGAGAGTAAGAGGAAGAGGCGAGAAAGAGAGGACGAGCAAGTCGAGGGCCGCGATGTTTAATGTAAAGCGGACTACTAGACCAAGGTACGGTAGCTACGGGCTGAAGATGGAGCTAAGACGTGTGAGATAGCCTTTGACGCCTCTCATTACCCCGGGCGCCTTGTTAGTGGAACAAGAAGGGCGAAGAGGGTTCACCAGCATTATTGGCAGCCGGCGGCGAGCCCGAGGACGTGAGGGCGTGCGCGCGTGCGTACAACTGACGTGTGTACGTAGGTAGCTTGCCGTCGACTTGTGCATTATCAAGGCAAGAAACCAATTAGAAGCGGCGCGAGAGTGAGATGTGCCGGCAGGCGATGGGCGGGGCGGGGGTGGGCTCTTGACCAGCTTGACGATGGCTGTCTCGGTTGAGGCTGGCGCGTTGAGTTTGGGTAGCGGGCGCACGGCACGAGAGCATCTCGACAAGCACGTCAACCACCATCATCTCCAGCTTGTTCGCCTCCGCCTGGACCATGACTAAGAACAAGGCCGACCCTGTCATTCGCGTGGCCAGCACAGATGGAGAACAGGCGTTCGCCCTGCAACTCTAACATCACATCTCCACATCAAAGGTGCTGTCTGTCGAAGCTCGCAAACCCGTGCACATCTCGGCGAGAGCTTGCAGAGCCTTGTCATCCTTGTCAAGCCTTTGCCTGACCAGCCGCATTGCGTACGCCCAGGAAGGGTGGCAATGCCAAAATGCCCGCCAAGAGTGCTTCCTTCGCTCGCCTGCTCGTCTCGCTAAAGCCTGCAGCGCGACCCGCGTGCTGGGTTGTTGCGTGCTGGGGAGACGAAGCCTCTCGATGGCGACATCGAGGGCAAAGCAAAAAAGTACAATGCACGCAGACCACATATGCAGACGTGCCGATCAAAGTTCTGCGTCGTGATGAAGCACTTACTTCGTCGAGCTCTCGTCTTCGGCGAAACAGCATCGCAGTATTGCAATTGATATTGATTGCGCTCGACCCTTGCTCGTTCTCGTTGCGACTGCTATGATTGGAATACCGCACATTTTTTAAAACGCAACTCCGCGCAGGGCGCGCAATCTTTCTGAGCGTTTTTGGCGTGTGAATGTATCGTTGCCGTCTCTGCGGCGACGAATTGGTCTTTGCGGAAAATGGTGAATGTATTATTGACTTTGTTCAATGCTCCCTGTTCGCTCGAAGCACAGCATGAAGATGCCACCAGTGCGGAAAACTTTGACCCAAATATACGAACGACATCACGCAGTGGGAAAGTCATGCATGTATTTGACCAGTGTTTGCTCCGTCGTCTTCCCTGCTCGAACACGTTGCCTTCATGAGCTGCGGCGAACCAGCGCAAGGCGATTCAATTATTATCACGTGACGAAGGAAGCACGATCTGCTCAAGGTACCTTAGGGTCAGGGAGACTCCTTTGCCTTACGATCCGGCTCAGAACGCGCAATTCTGAATGAAGCAGTGCTGGTGGTACTCCCGTGAGGGGGAATAAGACATTGTCACATGCCTTGTTATAGTGTCGTTTGTCTTCTCGCAAGGTGCCGGAAAAGACGTTCGAGTGTCGAAAACGATCCAGGAAACGAGTCATTGACTCGTAATGATCTTGGAGACTTGAGGACAACGATACCAAATCTCAAAACTATTGCACCTATCCAACGTCAGGATCTTGGTTTCACATGTTGCGTGCCATTTATCGAACATATTCACCTACTTGGCAGTACCGAGTCGGAAAAATGGACAAATGAGGATAAAATTGGAATATAACCATGGTATAGGCAAGGAGGTCGTCCAAATCTAAGACTCTCGACAATGGCTCCACTGAATCAATATGTGTACAAGCCCTCTAAACAGAAACCAAGTACGCTCTTGAGCAGTACAATCAGCATCAACCCTCCCCTCATACTTACAACTTCGTACTCTTGACCAAGCCCTTCTTGATACCAGTCATCTCGCCACCATAGCCACCCCGGCCCTCGCCGCCCTTGTACACCGGCTTCATCGACGCCAACTTCTTCTTCTTGTCCTCGTACTTCATGCGCTTCTTGACGCGCGAGTTGCGGTTCTCCTTCTTGCGGTGCGGCGTCAGGCCCTTGTTCTTCTCGATCAGGTAGCTGATCTTGCGCTTGCCGTCCTCGCCCACCGTCTCCTGCTGCACCACCTCGCCGCCCAGCAGCTTCGCCTGCTTCTGCGCCTCGGCGAATGCGGCTTTGTCGCTCTTCTTGCGGGCCGTCTTCGACGCCACCATGTCGTAGTAGCCATTGACGTCGTCGTCGGCCGTCTCGCGGATGTGCTTCGCCTGCGCCGCGTCCTCGTCGTCGCTGTGCCCGCCCAGATCCGCGTTGTCGCCGTCGCCGCCCGGTCGGCGCCCACGCTTCTCTGCTTCGGCGTTGAGGCGCGCCTGGCGGTCGCGCAGGCGTTCGCGGTGAGGCACGTCTTCGTCTCCGCCGGCATCGCGACCCGCGGCGCCGCGCTTGTTGGCTTTCTGTGCGATTTGCGAAGTGTAGAAGCGCAAGCTCTTCTTCCTCTTGGCCTTCTCGGCGGCTTCTGCGGCTGTAAGAGGGGCTTCCTCGCCCAGGTCGGAGTCGTCGTCTTGTGCGCGAGGGAGCTTCTTGGTGCGTTTCGTGCTGGCTGCGCCGACCAGGGCGTCGAGATCGGCGAACCCGGCTTCGGCGCGTTGTAGGCGTTCGGCCTTGCGTTTTTGTGCGGCTTCGCCTCCTGCGGCTTGGGCGCGGGCGAGAGCTTTGCGTTGTTTGCGGTTGAGCTTGGGAGCGGATTCGAGCTCTTCGATCGATTCGTCCTCTTCATCCTCCTCGCTAGCGAATGCTTCCTGGATCTCAGCCGCTGAAGGATCCTCGGGAAGCGTGCTAACACGTTGCCAGAGGTCTCTGCACTGTATGAGGCTTTCCATTACGGGGTGATCCCGTAGCTGATTGGGAGACAGCGCAGCGACCTTGTCTCCGCCGATAGAAGCGGTCGATGTGAGCAGTGCGAAGTACATGGTAAGTGATCCGATGTATGCGGAAGCCGCCCTGAGTTTGGTGACAGCGTTGGGCACGTATGGGAGGGCTGAGGCGGTTGCCTCCTTTGCGGCGTCCAACAATTGGGTGTGCACGTCTCGTAGCTCGAGCAATTCTTTGCTCAGAGGTTCGAACTCCGGGTATCTTGATTTCAGTAGCTTCAGGCGCTCGGCTGGTGTCATGTCCTTCGCGATTTCGAGTTGAGGCAGGATCTCTGTTACTGTTGCCATATATTTCGCCTTGTCCGCCTCTGCATCGTTCTGCCATTCCGATTCATCGAAGCCATAGTCTGCAGCGGACATGGCCTGTAGCTGTTTCTTCTGCAGGCGCAAAGCCTCTGCCTCTTCCTCCAAAGCCTGCTCTTCCGTCTCAATAGCGTCGGCGCCGTAGAGAGCTTCCTTGGATGTGCCCCATGCCTCGTCCTCCTCCTCCTCGTCCTGCGCACCCTCGTCGCCCGACTGAGAAGCAGCATCGTGACCCTCCTCTGCGCTCTCAAACTCGTCATCATCCGAATCAGACTGGCCAAGCACTTCCTCGTCCGATTGCTCCAAGAAGGCCTCATCCTCCTGCTGCTTCCGCCTGCGCTTCACATCGGGGCGCTCCTCCAGCAAGACTTTGTCGTTGTTCAGGTGAAACTCATCGTCCGAGTCGGCAACGTCCTCGTAGGTGCGGATGCGTTTTCGCGATTCGCCAACGTCCATGTTGGGGCCTTTGCGCTCTTCCGCATCGCGAGCGGAACCCTTTCTCTTCTTTGCCATGACTGTTGGTGGTGTGTATATCTTGAGATCAGCAGCCTGCAAGCCTCACGCAACACCGGACTTTGCCTCGACTTTTTCCAGGCCCTGCCGCGGCTTCCATTCTTGCAGCAAGCGGCGAAACTCCGGGCTTATTGCTGCAGGCAAACGCCAAGCCAAGCCGAGCCGCCGACCGCCACCTGAACATCAACAACAACAAGTGAGGGCCGCTCAGCTCTTTCTCTTCCCTCACCACACAGTCGACAGTCAACACGCGAAGTGAACATGAGCACAGCCTGCACGTCAGGCCTCATGTCGTAACTCTGTAGAGCGCTGCATATCTCCTGCTTGAGCTTCTGGATTTTCTGTCTATCGCGCCCGCGACTGGTCTTCACCTTGGATCAAGCGGCCTTTGACTTGCGCCTTGTTATTCACAACTCACGCAAAGCAACTCTGAAGCTTTGCACTTACTTGGACACAAAGAAAAGAAGAAGAAAAAAAAAAAACCAAGAGAGAAGAGAAGAACGCTTGAACCGCAACTACAGCTGTCGCTGATTGCAGTTTCTCAGGCTTCTACTTACTTCATTACAAACACCGTCTGCCGTGCCACACGCTCCTCTGGCTGCGACCCACAGACATTCCATTGTCTGCGTGTCTGTCTGTCAAGAGCGTGGCTCGTTCTGTTCTGTTGTTGTTTTTTTGTTTTCTCGCATTGTCTTTTTCTTACTAACCTGCAAGCACAAGGTTGTATCGCCCATCATGGTAGCATCCACAGCCGCCTCGCGCACCGCGAGCGTCATGTCCAACTCCAGACCTCGCGGCGTTATCAAGCGACGCGGCAAGCCGTACAAGACCGAGCAGCAAAAGGTCGTCGCAAAGAAGCTGAAGCTCAATATCGAGGTTTGTTCACCATTTTTCCGTCATATATGCCTGCTTTGCAATACTGACACTGTTAGGACTCATACCAGAAGACGGCAAAACCAGGATACACGTTTCTTCCTTTCGGAACGCCTGATCTCGCCGATTTGTGCAAAGAACTGTCACGCCAGCGCAGTCTTCCCATGCACAATGTCCACGTCTGTCGCATTTTCATGCCTTCTTTTCACTCATCACAAGCACAAGGTCGCTAACCTACACATGTAGGCCACACCCAGGCACGAACACGCGACAAATCCAGCCAAAGTTTCCCACCACACTCATCGCATTGGATATCATTTCCGCTGTCAGGTAGTCGAAGACGCTTGCGAAAGATTGGGCTATGTTCCTTATGGTGGTATCTTCATCGCAGCAGCCGATCACGCGCAGAAGCAGTACGACAGTGTGATCGCCTCAGCTTTTGCAAAGCAGGGTGTCACCTATAACGGTGATCAAGCGAAGCGCAACAAGGAATCCCCTGAGCAAATTCGTGCGGCGATCAAGGAGTTGTTTCCCAAAATTCCGCAGTACGACCTCGATGAAGTTGTTGCTCATGCCTGGGACAAGAAAGCCATGCGTGTTGGCCGTGCTAAGAACCTTACGCTCCCGCAGCGCGCGCAATATGCTGTCGTTGCACGGATTAGACACACGTATACTGATTACGATACACTCCTTGCCGCCAAATTGGCAGACTGGAAGACCTGCCGTAAGGAGGTAGAGCCTTTCACCCTCGAAAAGGTCATTGAGTGGCGTGGAGAGACCGATGGCGACGACGAGGCTCTCGAAGAGATCGTCCGCGAGACCATTGTCATTGACGATGATGATGAGGATGACGATGATGCTCCGATTGTAATCAACAGCGACGACTCGAGCGATACTGGCTATGCTAGTGACACCAGTATTGAGATCAGTTATCGTCCTGCTACGGCGGAAGATCTCAGAGCTGAGGAAGCCTCTGAGCGTGACCATGCGTTCTTCCGGCGTCGAAATTCTGGCCGCATGCACCAGCGGACTGATCTCGCCAGGCAAATGATTCACAGGCACAGAAACAAGGAGCACAATGATCGCGCTTATGCTTACAATCAGACTGCCAGGTATCAGCATCCGCCGGCTGGCCATGTGCAGCGCACCTACGGCGCTTCGCTGAGTACTGTGGCGTCTCCAGGGCAGATTATCGTAGGTGGCCAAGTTATGCGTCTGGTGAGTTGCCCGTTTCTTCTGTGGAGATTTGACAGACTAATCCTGGATTGTACTAGCCTCCTGACGCTCAGTCATACGCACATCCGCCAGGCCAGCATCTGCAACACGATCGACCCATGCAGTCAATTGAGCGTGGAGACCATACATACATACAACCACCGCCACCTGGGTCATCACCGCTACCCGAGGTACCACCGCCACCCGGGTTATCATCGCCAGCATGGCGCTCTACAGACATACCACCCCCGCAGTCACCGCCACCACCGCCACCTGGCCCACCACCGCAAGCCTGGCACTCTCACACTGCGCCACAAGCTACACGTCTGGCGCAACCAAACTATCATGGCGCTGGCCTCGTCCAAGACTTCCCTGGGTATGCCCAGCCTTCGCATGCATTTCCACTTGATCAATACGACAGAAGACAAGCTTATCCCCAAGCGCAACTCGGTGGGAATGGCATGGACTTTACACCATCGCCACGCCGCGTGTGCGATCAGCGACTTTTAGCTCAGTCTGAGGTGATCCGTGTGATTGCAAGCGGTGACGGTCGGTATTTTGAGGCACCTACACAGTCCGGCTGGCGTCAACGCGAGCAAATCCCGTCGGAACATGCTTATCGTCCTGCCCAACCAACGGTACAGTACACATACTCAGCCCCTGGCGCGTACCTGGCTCCTGCTCCAGCCACAGCGGCGCCGCCGCGTACTTACACGCAACCTGTGCACGGTGCTCCGGCACCTGTGCAGCAAATGCCACGCGAGCTAGCTCAATCGCGCCCCGCGCGTCTCGCGAGGTACGATCACGTTGCTGCTGATCCGTACAGGCAGTCTGTGTATGGCGCTCCGCAGCACGCGCAGTACTACCCGAGGTGAAGACATGCCGAGAACGAGAGAATCGCGAAAATGACGCTGTGAAAAAGCCACGAAAAGAATCCAGAGGTTTGACCAATGATGATGGTGTTGTTGTTGCTGGGAGTAGGGACAGCAACATGGGATTTTGTACAACAGAGGAAACGTTTCAGCATGACGAAGGCCAAAAGAGACACAGCGAGGAGAGGGCCAAACAAGCAGCATTATAGTGTATGTTATCAAGAAGTATGAAATTCGAAAACGCCATTGTTGCCATTGATTTTGCATTCTACAAGCTGTTGCGCTCAAATTTGTGTACAGACTCTCGGTAGCAAGTAACGCTGCTTAGTCTCTCTGTGATCATTGATACTAGCACACTTGCCTTACGCTCTCAAAAGGTAGAACAAATAGTCTCTCGGTAGCAAGTAAGGCAGGCTGCTTAGTCTTTGTGACCATCGATACTAGCATACTTGCTTATGATCTCTAACATGCAGAAACAAATACCTGGACTCTCCGTGGCAAGCAAAAGCCAGTTGATCTCTCAATTATTATCGATACTAGCACACTTGCTCATACCTTAATCTCCAATAGGGAAGGACAAACAGTTTCTCTCACCAGTGATCGGCATTCACTTGAAAAAAAAAAAAAAAATTCTCCATATTGCCTATAGCATCAGCTGCATTTATAAGAAAGCAGCTTCTATACTACAGCTGCCACACAAACCTTGAGCGCAACAAGAAGTGTCTGTATTAGCGAGTGCTTTTTTTGTTGCAAAATTCGCTGCAAGAGTTCTGTGGATGTGAATGGGATGGTCGCGCATGAATGACACAAATTGACATGAGACCAATTCGCCGGAGTGGTCAGGAAAAATTGGAAAGCAAGGAGATTCGGTAAACAATTCATTTCTCTAAACATTTTCGACCAAAAAGCAGACGCAAAAGTTAACAACAAGCCAGAAGTATAACAATAGACAAAACGCTCCCCAGTTCCCCCCAAATTAATCCCTACTTTCCTTGGTCAAGGAATATGATAATCACACACTTGTCCGTCTAGTCTCATTGCTCTTCCGTTTCCCAAATTCTTCCCAATTGGTGGAGATACCTCTCCTCCCTCCTCCGCGCAGTGGTCATGCTTCGAGAAGCGACCCCTGCGTGTTGGTAACCAGGCTCGCGACAGACCGCCAGTCTTGCTCGGGTTTCACGAGCCAAGACCGACGATGTCACACACGGCTGAGATGTGGTACATAAGTCCAGGTGTGGTATGGACTGAAAAGATAGTATGCGGTCAGTGGCGCGAAGCGCAGTAATGTCGAGGAGCCCGTCTGACTTTACGCCGTGTTGGCTCCTGCTGTGGTGTGTGCCGATATCCTGGATCGTGTGCTGCAAGGATGGGCACTTGCGGAACGTCAGATTGATGGATCAAGGACGATGAAGGTTAATGTCCAGAGAGATTGGTGGGTTGCGAGGGTGAGCTCATGCAGTTCTCAGAGCGCATACGGGTTGAGCGAACGGATGGTCAAGCACCTGTGAAGAAGTTAGTTTACGCAAGCCTAGTATCAAGGGATTGTTGCACTTACGGTGGGCTCTTGGTCAAGTCGGTTTTCAGAATCACCGGCACGCGGGTCATCTCACGAACGTCCTGGATGAAGTTGCCGCCCTCCTGGCGCAAGGTGAACAGGTCAAGGTACTTGTCCCTGTTGGAAGACGCGTTCTTAATACGGCTGTCGCTCTGGCTGCGCTGGGGTGCGAGGCCGTTGCGCGAAGGGCTTGGCGGGCCAGATTGAGTGGCACGGTCGCCATTGAGGGCGACACCGGCGTGCTCGGCCGTGGTGTCCGAGGCGTTGTCATCATCATCGTCAAAGAGGGCGTCGACATCGTTGCTGTCGATGGTGCCGGCGTTCATGCGGCGCTCTGCATCCTGAGTCTCCTTGGCACGAGCAGAGGCGGCATCACGAGCCGCAGTCGAGGCACCCATGCCACGGCCAGCGGTGGAACCACCCTTGGGACGCTCATCCTCAGGAACGAAGCCACTGGAGGGCACGCCCTTCTCCCAGTAGAGCTCGAGCAGGCGAGTGTCCTTGTTGAACTCGGCCTTCTTGAGGGGAAGCTGGTCGCAGTGCACACGCTTCTCGAATCCATACTCGGGAATGAGGACATCGAAGGCACTCTCGTACACGCAAACGACGATACCGACGCTGATCAGGTCGGTCTTAGACTCCTGGGTGGTGGCGTTCATCTGACGGCAAGACTCAATGTGGACGCTTTGTTCCTGAGCAGCGAAAGCCGAGTCCTTCTTGGTGTTGCAGGCCTCGGCAGTCTTTGACAAGCTTTCCGCGTCCTCGTTGAACTCGATCGCACCATTGGAAAGCGCAGCCTCCAGCTGGCGGTGGACAACGATGTCAGCGTAGCGGCGAGACGGGTTGGTGAAGTGCGTGTACAACGGCACGTTGAACGCGTAGTGGTTGAGGCTGTTGTCTGGGATTTTGCTCGGGATGAAGTACTTGGCGCGCTGCATGGCCTTGACAACAAGCGTCTCCATGCCTCTCCTGACGTCCTGGTCCTCAATGCGGAAGAGGCTGTTCTGGAGTGCAGAGCTGCTAGAGATGTCAATCTCATAACCGATGTTGTTCATGCGCTCGGCGAACAGTGTCAAACGGCGCTGGTTGGGAGATGCCTGACGACGGAGGAGGGCCTTGTCAGGCATGGCAGCGTGAATCTTGGCGGCAACGAAAGCGTTAGTCTTGTGACTGAGCTCCTCGATCATCTCGTGAGATGGGCTGGAATCGAAGATGTTCTGCTCTACCGGCACATTCTCATCGTCCAACTGGTACATCAGACGAAGAGCCGGGATGTTGGACTCCTCGCCACCGAAGCGGTCCTGGCGGAAGCGTTGAGTGATGCTGTTGAGAGTCTTGATAGTCTCGATCTGAGTCTGATCAAGAGACGGGGAGCTGCTGCCGTTGATAACGGAGTCGACCTCCTCGTACGAGAGCTTGCCGGAGCTCTTGATGACACTCTTGCCAACCCAGGTGTCCTCTTCATAGACCTGTCCAGTGGCAGCGTTAACCTTAAAGACGACAGTGACCGTGTAGCGCTCCTCGCCAGGCTGCAGGCAGCAGATCTCGGCAGACAACTTGGCCGGGAGCATGTTGACGCTTCTATTCATCAGGTAGACTCCAGTGCCACGCTTCTTGGCCTCGCGGTCGACAAGAGAATTGGCCTTGACGAAGTGTGCAACATCAGCAACGTGGACACCAATCTCATAGATGCCGTCACCGAGATCCTTCAAGTGGAGAGCGTCGTCGAGCTCCTTGCTTCCGTTCGGGTCGATGGTGAAGGTCTTCTCATCGCGGAAGTCGCGGCGGTCGGCAAGGGCCTCCTCACCATCGTTGGCAACAGACCAGTCATCGTGACCAACATTCTTAATAACAGCGTCAGAGAACTCGTCGGGTCCGAAGTTGTTGTCGCGAAGCAAGGCATCGGTCTCCACCTTAAGTTCACCAGCTTCGCCAAGCTGCTCGACAAGAGTACCGAAGGGGTGCAGAGAGGTGATGGGCCAGCGCTTGATGCACGCAACAAAGATTTTGCTGGCATATTCCTGGTGGCGCTCCACGAAGTCCCTGGGAGCTTGTTCGGTCGGGATGGCAATCAAGGGCACGCGCTTGTCAGTAGGCTTGAACCAAACAATCTTGGGCCTGTCCGGCTGGCGCTCCGGCTGGCGAGCATTACCGCCCTCGCGAGCCTGGCGCTCAGCCTCTTGCTTCTCCTTGGTAGCTTGGCTGCTGGGGCGGAGCAAACCGAGAGAACCAGAGAACATCTGACCGGCAACGCGCTCGATGACAGCGACGACGTGGCCAGCGTAGAGAGGCTTCTGGTCATCGTTGATCTCATCCTCCTCCATAAGGAGCAGACTCTGACCCTCGACTTCGACGTCATCGTTCTTCTTCTGGGTAGGGCGCTGCTTCAAGCTACCGCGGCGGCGAATGCCACCTTCCTGGGCGGCAGAGGAGCTCTCAGGCTGTGTAGTAGCATCGTTGACGGCGTGAATGCTACCGCTCCTATCGGAAACATCCTTGCGCTTCTTCTTCTCTTCCTTCTCACGCTTTTGACCCCAAACCTCATCGACGTCAAGGAGCTCGATAGCGACAAGGTCACCCTCGAGAGCACGGTTGCGGTCCTTGCTACCACAGATGAAGATGTCGGCGTCGAGGTCGGCGGTTGTAACGTAAGCATCGCTGCGGTTCTTCTTGTTGACACGGAGAGTACCCGCGACAAGCTGGCCGTCGGCGAGGAGAGCAGGCAGAGTTGCCTGGGGAAGGTAAGGAGTGAAGAGCGTCTTGCGCTGCTGCTGTTGCTGGCCGCCCATACCGGGGCCCATCTGCGGGGCGTTGTGCTGGCTGCCAGTGATGGTGGCCAGGTTGGGCTGGATGCCGGCTTGTTGGTAAGCCTGGATCTGCGCCATCTGAAGCGCGTTGAGCTGCTGTCCAGCGAACATGTTGGGCTGCTGGAGGAGCACCTGGCCCTGAGGAAGCTGCATGAGCTGCGGCTGGGGCTGATACTGGAAGTTACCAAGAGAGCTGACAGACTGAGCCTGCATGGAGCCACGCTGGCGGTGACCTGGCTGGAAGGGCTGGGCGCTGGCGTGCTGGTTCATGTTGAAGTTGCCCATGTTCTGATGTTGCTGATCGTTGTTGGCAGGTGCCTGGGGCTGGGGTTGACGCCAGTTGCCATCAAAGTTGCGAGAGCTCTGCCTACCGTGGCCGCTGCCACGGCGGAGGAGGTCGTTCTGGGAGTTCGCTCCACCGTCTGGAGTGGCCTGAGGCGGAGGGAATTGGAAGCTGGGTCCACCACGGCCGCCGGACATGCTTGCCATGCCTCGACCACCAACAGCCATGCTCTGGCTGCGGCCGTGGCCACCGCGACCTGCCATACCACCTCTAGTAGCACTGGTCGGGGTTTGGAGCGTGTCACCTTGGTTGGTGGCAGGGCTCTCGGAGCGGTTGGAGGGAACGGGAGAAGAGGAGCTGGCGGCGGTTGTTCCAGGAACGGGGAATTGGAAACCGCTAGTCTTCCTCTTCGCCTCGGCCGCTTCAGCAGCCTTCTTGGCCTCGGGGAGGGCAAGCGAGTGTCTCCTGGTGTGGCCGCTACCTGCCGATCCACCTCCTCTACCTCCGCGCGGGGCGGTGTTTTCGCCTCGGTTTTGGCCAGCAGGGAAGCTGAAGTCGCCGGCACCGCCGAATCCAGAAGCACCGCTCGAGGGTGCGGGAGGGGGACCCATACCCATGTTGGGCATTGCTGACTGGTTGCGACGGTGGCCGCCGGCCATAGGGACGCCAAGCTGCTGCTGACCGATTTGGCCCATCTGGCCTTGCTGCATCTGGAAAGCATTGTTGTTCTGGTTGACCTGAAGATTTTGCATCTGGCCTTGAAGCTGCTCATACTGGGTGGGAAGCTGTTGCTGTTGCGGGATCATGCCCATGTTGACATATTGCTGGTGGGTTGCGGCGATTTGTTGCTGTTGTGCCTGCAGCATCTCGATCTGCTGAGCGAGCGCGAGTTGCTCCACTGGAAGTGTGTGTTTCAGCATGGGAAGGTGCGAGAGATGGGATAAGATCTATAGCTTGAGCAAGCTGTAGATAAGAGGATCAGATACATACTCATCAAGGGCGTCATTTCGGACGGACTGCGACGATGGGCGATGTGCAGGCGACGGCCGGCTGGACCCTGAGGTCCGGTCTGGTTTTGCTGATCCATTGTGTATTTCTGTCTGCGAAGCTAAGACGTCTGCTGTACAGTGAAGCTAATCACGTGGAGGTGGTGGTGTCTGAGGGTGGTATTGAAGACTCGGGGGTCTGTATTGCCGACAGTGGGTCTGGTGTAAGGGGTGCTGGTGAAGCTATCTGGGCTCGTGCAAGTCGGATGACGTGTGCAATATGGAGCTGGGCAGACTGCGAGCGGGAAATGCTGGCGTGGACTGTGTGTGATTCTGATTGTGGAACCGACGGGGACTTGGCCTGAGGCTGCTTGTAGAGTTGTGCGAGGGTGATGGTGCGGGTCCAAGTATGTTTTGGTGAGTAGTACGCGGGTGTGTCTGGTGAGTGTGAGTGTGGTTGTGTATGTTTGTGGGTTGCGAGCGGATGGGCTGCAACGGAGAGATCGTTGTTGGCCAGGCAGGCCAGAGGCAGGGCGATGCTGGGCTGGAGATGGAAGGAAGCTCTCCCTGGACGAGGCGACGACGACAGCAAGTGCGGGGGGGCCTCTTAAGAGCAAGCAAAGCCGAAGTGATGGAGAGAGCGGAGGGAAGGAATGGTGGGTGACGACAAACTCGGCGGGCGGCGGAGTGAGGGAGGGTGGCGGTGGAGGAGATGGGAGTGGTGGTGGTGGTGAGGGAGGAATGGAGAAAGGAAAGACTACGACGTGGGATGATAGCAGCAGCAGCAGCAGCAGCAGCAGCAGGGTGGTGATGCAGCGGCGGAGGCGGATGTGTGGAGACGGTAGAGGAGCTGATGCACGCACGCACGCACGCACGCTACGCTACGCTACAGTATACTTCTCGCGCGCTGCCTCGCTTCCGCTGAGAGAGAATGAGCGTGCGTGTCAAAGCGCATTGTCTGTTACGCAGGCAAGAGGCCTTCCAAGCCTTCCTTTCTTTTGATCGCGATGGCGGATGACGTCGCTTGTTGCAAGTGCTCCTCCTGATATCGGCAGCACATACGTGTCGCCATCGAGAACTGGCGGGCGTGCAGATCGATCAACGGCCGCGCTCGTTCATCATCAAGAAAGGAGGGCTGGCGGCAGCACATCGAAGCGATCAGAGCACGACCCTTCCTAAGCTGCTGTATTCTGCCTGGCATGTGCAAAAACCGAGCTCGAGTAGCATACAGTACAGGCAGACTGCAGTACATTCTCAGGCCATGTGCTCCCACGGCTGGCCGCAGTACGAGTATACCCAGCTACAATCTCACCTCCTTCCGATGTCGAGTACACGGCTACCTGCATCTATACATGTACGGCCTGCTTACACACAGCCTCGACAACTTTCAACGTCGTCAGCCCAGCGACCGTCTTCAGCTCAGCGCAACGTCCCCTTGATGCTGGTGCGTTCGTTGCTGTGCCGTCTCTCTTGACACTACTACTCAATCTGCCGCGCCCGTCCATGTTGGCTCGAGCTGAAACCTGTCGCTCATCCAACTCTACGTCATTGTCTATCATAGGAGGCACGATAAGATGAAGCCATCGAGGCAGCATCGTCTTGCCTTGTCGTCGTCCTCTGCGTCTTACCTGCACTTTCGTCCCAAGCGAGGCATCTATGTTGTGCATGCATGAGGATACCACGCTAGAACAATACTAGCAACTGCAAAATACTGTGCAGCGTAGCATAAGCATGGTGCATTATGTTTGACAGTACCTCGTAGTGCAGATACATACAAATATATCACATTCCGCACCTTCGTTGTCAACCATGATTAGCCTTCTCTCCTCTTCCCCAATCGTTCCCTTGAAGCTCTGCCATTGGAGACTTTCATGTGAAGAGGCGTGAGTTAGGGCTAGCCCCCTTCGACGCCCCGAAACTTTCGCCCGGCCCGCCCTTCGCGTTTCCGACGCGCTTTCTCGCCGCCAAACTACACGATTCATGCTGCCTTTGAAGCTCTCCCGTCCGACACTTGCAATGAAGCAAGACTCCGCAACAACGCCTTCACTTGTGCCGCGACTCTGTTGACCGGCATATTCAGCCACTGCAAATCGGGCTTGACTACTGCATCTCACAACACACTCATTCCAGCATAAATCTCCGCACAAACAAACCCAATTGTACACAAAAAACAATGAGCTCGCCCATCCGAAGGACCAACTCGAGGTCCAGTCCCTCGAGGCACACCCCGAACGGCCTCCGACGCTCACAAGCCAATGGCTTCAGCTCTCCCCTACGGAACAACATGGACAGCCCCTCGCGGCTCATAGAAGAGTTCAGCAAAGTCTACATCGACGACGAGAAGGCCTTTCGAAAAAGGCTCGACGAGCAGGCCGACGAGCAAGAGCGCCTGCACCGCCAAGCGTTGGAAGTCTCGCTCAAGGAACATGAAAAGGTACGCCAGAGCGCTGAGCGCGCGAGGGAAAAGTTGCAGTTGGAGATCGAGCGCATGAAGGTGCAGAGAGCGGAAGAAGAGCGGATTGCTTTGGAGAAAGAGAGGCAGAAGACGGCGGAGGCGGAGGCTGCTGCTAAGCAGCGGGAGCTAGAGGCGGTGAAGAGGCGAGAAGAAGCATTGCAGCTGGCGGCGCAGAAGCAGAGGGAGGTGGAAGAAGCCCAGCGACGTATAGACGCACAGAAGAAGCAGGAGGAAGAGGAGAAGGCAAAGCGCGAGGCTGAGAGATTACAGAAGGAGGAGGCGGATAGAAAGAGCCGCGAGGAAGCTGCTGCAAAGGAACGAGCAGCAGCAGAAGAAGCTGCGAGGAAAGCTGCACAACCCGCTCCAGTCGCGGCACAACCACAGCAACCAGCCCCGACGCCTGCTCAGCAGACCAACGGCACACAGGCGGTATCGGCAGTGCCGGAAGTACAAACATCCACAGCGACAGTTTCTGCGCGGACGAGCAATGGCGTACTTGCGCCTACAAGTATGCATACACCAAAGCAAGAGCGCGAAGCAGAACACCAGCGGTACCTGGATTTGCACAAGCAACTCAAGGTGATGAGGAACAGCACCCTGGAGCAAGCAAAGCAGATCGGACTCAAGAATCAACTGGGCGACATGAGGCGTGATATCAAAAAGATTATGGGCCAGCTGAACAAGGTTGATAAAGTTGCAAATCGTCAAGCTGTAAGTAGTCGCTACATTCCTGTGCGATCGTATGAGCAGAGCTAACCCAACTCGCAGATGGCAAAGGTCAAAGCAATCCTCGTGGAAGCTGCTAAGATGCAACAGATCATGGTCGACATCACGCCCTACCTGGTGAGTGTGCCGCCAGGACAATTACAGGAAGGCGGTGGCAACGCACAATACCCTGCCGCTCTACTATTCCTCCTCAATCATTTCGCAAAGGCAATTGTGTCTCAGCTTGCCCAAGAAGTGGCTCGCGATACTCATGCTGCAGACCCAATTGGTATCCTTGCTGTAACCATGTTTTCAGCTCCCGATTTCCTCTTCAACGGCCACTCCCTCATCGACATCCTTTGGGCCAAGTACCATAAAGTCTGCCCGGTCCTCTTTGGTATCCATGGTTCAGAAAACAGTGCCGCTGGCCGCGCACGCCTAGGCTGGCGTATTGATGATGGTGCCGAAGTCAGCCCCCAAGAGCATTACGACCATATGACCGGCTTCGCTGCCGGCTTCAGTGCGATCACGCTTCGCGACTTCACCAAGTCAAAGAACAAATCGCCCGCGCCAGTGCATCTCTTCTGGACGGCACTAGCGCGCATCTTGAGCACGCCGAACAACGAGCAGACGCCTACGCAGTACATCGTGCTGAACAACATGTTGAAGCACTCGGTACCTCGCTTCATTGGCTTTTATGGCGTTGCTGCTATCGCTGCGCTACGAACGGCATGCATAGGCTTCCCTTCTGGCGGCGGACCACCAGGTCCTTCAGGACAGGGATCCGACTCGACTGTTCTCGCTGTTCAGTCACTTCCGCATACCTGGCACAAGGAACTCCATCTAACGCTCTAGGACGGCTTAAGTGGAGCGATCCTTGAAGGCAGTCCTGCGATGCACCGAAGTATCAACGCTGCGGCATCGTCCTTCAGCGGCATTAGCAGAAGAGGTGCAGCAGGCGGTGCTAATGGCGGTCTCACCAACCCACCTACTATATTCGTACAATCACCTAGCCCTGGTTTCGCATCAAGTTCATTCACCGATTTCAATGTTAGAGGTGCGACGATAAATGCTTCGTCTTCTCGTACTCTCACCTCTCCGCCTGCCTTTGGCCAGGCAAGCAGCGTTGGGGGCACATCTTCTACTACCACCAAGACACTGCCAGGGTTTGGCCATTATAGCGCTCAAGGCGTTCCAGCATTTCCTGGCGTGAATGCAAACCCAAACATCAATTCGATCATCACTGGAACTCAGAGTCGGACGGCTGGATCCTGGTCTTGGACTAGAAACAATAGATAGGACTAGGATTGTTCCGCAATGTATTGTGTACGTGCGGCCCAAAAAAAGGTTCTCCGGACTCATGCTCTCCTCATTCGAATATTAAAGTATTATGCTAAAATTGCCTCTTCCATGCTCAGCATCAATAAGTTCCCTTCACCCCCCAATCATCAATAATAACACTCGCAGCCTTCTCGCTGACAATATAAATCGGCGCCTGAATGAACACGCCCGGAATTTTCGGAAACACACTCGCATCCACAACCCTCAACCCATCGACTCCACGCACGCGGAACTTCGAATCCAACACTGCCATCGCATCCCCATCCGCGCCTATAGGATTAGTACAACTCGCATGGTGCCCCCAGGCATTCTCCTTCACATACTCTCCAATCGCCTCATCGCTCTGCACCTCCCTCCCAGGGCTCTCCTCCTCGAAAGCACTCCCGCCGAGAATCCCAAACTCACGATACCGCCCCAGCGCCCTGCGGCTGATATTCACCGCCTGCACCAACGCCCTCAAATCCGCCTCGTCCGCGCCGCCTTCCGTCGTGCCGGTGTCGAAGTAGTTGAAGTCCACGACCGGCGGCTCCAGCGGATCCGCAGACCGCAGCCGCACCGTGCCCGCGGTGTTGCGCGTGTGCGCTTTCAGCGCGTACCAGCTGAAGTGGTGGTGGTCGGCCACCGCGGCGTCGCCCCACTGCGGGTAGTAGCCCACGAAGTTGATCGGCCCACCGAAGATGAACAGGTCTGTGTCGGGCGTGCTGGCGGCCGCGGAGCGCACGACCATTGCGGCGGCGAGGCCGTTGGTCGCGTAGGGCCCTCTGCGTGGGAGCAAGGGGAGGGGGAGGAGACTGGAGCGGTGAGAGGCCCATTGCGTGTAGCAGGCGTCGTGGGGCTTGGCGTCGAAGGTGCAGCCGTTGAGCAGGCGGAAGGGCCTGGCGTGGTTGACGGTGACGGGGATCTCGTAGCGGTCTTGCAGGTTCTGGCCGACGCCCGGGAGGGGTTGGATGAGTGGGATGGAGTGCTGGGAGAGCTCGCTGGCAGGGCCGATGCCGCTGAGTTTGAGCAGTTGAGGGGTGTTGAAAGCGCCGCCGCTGAGGATGACTTCGTTGCGAGCGCGGACGGTGCCTGGAATGCCGCCCTGGGTGAAGTTGGTGTTGCGGCTGAGGGGGCTGGCTTTGTAGAGGTATGGGCCTTCAAGGTAGGAGACGCCGGTTGCTTTCGGTTGGGAGCCGGGCTTCTCGTCGAAGAGGACGCGGGTGACGAATGTGTCGGCTTTCAGGGTGAGGGGATGGCCTGCGGCGATGGTGTCGAGGATTCGCTCTCGGACCTGTTTTCGTATCGCTGCGTCAGCTGCTGCAAAGAAAGTAACAACAACTCAAAAAGAAGACACGATCTAGTACTCACACTCCTCCTAGCCCCATTCTTCATAATCAACGGAATCTGGAAGAACCCCTCCGTCGAATCCCTCTTGGGCCTCCTGTAATTATTCGGACTCTCCATCAACAACCCTCCCAGCCCCGTCATCGCCTTCAACGGCTCGATCCCCCAGCCTTGCTCCGCAGCGCCGGTACACATATGCTGAGCAAGAGTAAGATCCTCCAGCACGATGGTCGGGTTCGTCGGCTCGACGTGTAGCCACTCGTAAACCTTTTCAATATACTGCTCCATCGCGTCCGCGCGCCAGCTGGCGTCGCCAGTGATGTTGGCGATGTGCTCCCAGTCCGAGCGATGCGGCAGGATCCAGATGAGGGCGTTGTGGCTGACGCAGCCGCCCAGGACGCCGGCGCGAGGGTAGAGGATACCCTTTGGCGTTGCGCCATCCGGGGGATGCAGACCGACGTATTCTTGGTTGTTGCCAATATCGTAAACATACTTCGGATCGCGTTTGGCGCGGTCGAGGTCTGGGTAGTGGTTGACATACATCTGGGTTTGCGAGGTTAGCGATTCTCATTCTATTTTTTTTCTTCTCTGTTTTTGTTCACTTCGATCGGGCGCACTTACGTCCCATCGGACCTTGGGATCTTGAGCTACGACTCCTTGAAATGCTGGGATCGAGGTGTTGACGTTGTCGCCTTGGTCGTTGCCTGCTTCGATCAAGAGTGTCTTGAAATTGGCTTCTGCAAGTCTGCAGGCCAAGGGACCTCCTCCCGCTCCGGAGCCGACGACGATGAAGTCGTATTCATCGTCATCGAGGGAAGTACTTGTTGAGATCTGCGTGAATGCGAAGAGAAACGCTAAGACAACGATGATGTTTCTAAACATCGCTGAGAAGTATGAAACGAAGGAAAGGGAAGTGAATGAAAGAAAGAAAGACAAGGATGTGGTATGACCAAAGTCTCCTTTCTCATGCAACCCATGCCTACTTGAAGTGTTTGCTTTGAACCGACCGCAAGGTCTATTGTTCTCGTACGCATCGGCGTCTATTTCAAGCCTGTACTCAATGCGCTGTCTGATAGTACCGGAATTCCTGCGCATGAGGCAAAGATCGCTCATCCAAACTATGCGAACGGATAGTCCAGACCGAGCCGACGGGAACACTCGGCCCACGGAGGTCCAAGTTGGTTGGAAAGCTTGGTAGCGATGGTTTCGGAATTGAACATCCAATTCACATGTCAACTGCGATGCTGAATGAGCACATTTTTTGCTGTTCGGATGGTCGTGTGGTATAAAGCAAAGGCCATTAGATGTCAACAGCGGTTAAAGGGTTAGGCAGAAAGCCAGATGTGAAACAGGCCGCAAAAACCCAATTTGGCCCAAGTCTCTAGACAGGGTAGATCCAACGACGATCCTGTCGACTAGAGGTGGCGGCACGGACGTTCTGTTACTAAAATGGACTATTTTGTTCCGGCCGTAAATCAGACGGGCCCTGCAGACTGCAGATCGCTTCCATCGCTTGAAGTCTAAGTTGACTTCGTGATCCTGAAGGCTTGAACTAGCAGGCGGAGTGGTCCCCGAGCGGCACGCTACAGGACCCATACCAGGGGAATGTGAAGACGAATATGTCGCCTAGTAAAGACAAACGTCCGCACACTCTGAGGATCTTCGGTACAGCACGGGCAAGTCGGTTTCGAGTGTACGACAGCGCAATCCTACGCGACCTTAGCGAGTCCAATCGAGGTGCCGCATGGACGAAAGTGTAGTTTTACGCGATGTTTAGTGAGCTTGAACGAGCTGCTAAAGCTCCGAAGTGCAATCTTACGCGATGTCGGTGAGTTATACCGAGGTATCGAAGTCTGAAAGTGCAATCATATGCGATGTTGGTGAGTCTAAGCGAGTCGTCGAAGTCACGACGTTCGAGCGTCGACACCATCGAATGCTGGACGGGGCAACAAAATCGCAGATTGTGACCGCGCGGCTCTGTAGCGCAGTGTCGCCTACTCGGCTCGATGTCACTGAGTTGTTGGCTCGAGAGGTTGAGTACACATATATATGCGCATCACATGTATGCTCCGATGTTGTACTGCGGTCAGCATCTTTCCATTCCTTCTGTCATTCTTTCACACTCCCTCTAAGAGCACTGCCATCATTCTTTTACTTCAAAATGCGTGGCTCCAGCATTCCTTCCATTGTTGCTTTTTTCGTCTTCCTGCTAGCCACAACAACGAACGCATCATTATTACCCAATGTGAAAGGTCTCTTCACGAAGCACGGCCCTCAAGTCAATGCCTCCGATGTGAGGTTCACGCAGTACCAGCGTCCAGGACCTGACGATTGTCAGTTCTTACTATGTAAGTCTAATTTTGTTCAACGACTAACATGATCTGAAACGACAGCACGCTCTCCATGTCCAGCACTGAACGCCATAGCGAACCACGGCTTCATCAAAAGATCAGGCAAGAACGTAAACCTTCCAGAGATTATACTAGGTCTGTTCTTCGGCTTGGGAGTATCCCCAGAAGTCTCTGGAGTCATCGGAGCACTAGGCATGGCCTCTTCAAGCAAGCCACTTACACTGGGCCTCGACTTGCATGACCTGAGCAAGCACATGTTCGCGATCGAGCACGACTGCAGCTTCTCACGCCAAGATGCCCTGATCGGAGACAACAATGCCTTCAATCCGGGGTTATGGGAAGTCGCTCTGGCGAAGATCAATGGCTCCGAGCACGTCAACCCGATCGAGATCGGACGAGCCAAGTCCGCTCGCATTCAGGATTCGCTTCGCCAAAACCCTCAGTCAGTCTACGGGCCTCGTGCAGCAGCCTTTGGATATCTTGAGCACGGTTTGCTGCTTACTGCGCTCGGCTCTCCTATTCCCGGCATTTCAAGGCTCGACTATATTCGCTGCTTCTTCGAGGAAGAGCGTCTCCCGTACCATCTTGGCTGGCGTCCGTTGCCGGAAGCGACCAATGTGGCCACTGCTCTAGCCGTAGGCGTCGCATCTATCGCCGGCGACTCACACATCTTGACCGATGCTGGAAGAGTCATTATAGGAACTCCCTCCGTATGTGTCGTCGAACCTGAGCGCAACCTAACGATTGCTAACAGAACGAACCAGGATCTCCTGCAGACTCTCGTCCCACCGAAGTATGACTTCCTCGCCAACCTCACCAGCATGATCACCGATCTTGGCTTCGATTCGAAGGTCATGACTCCGTTGAAGCTGCTTTTGGGGAAGATGTGATGTGAGGCATTGTGGCAGGCGTGATGATGTTGCTTCTATCGAAATAATGCGTTGGTGTGGAGCGATAGAAAGATTGGCGGTTGTGGATGCTTCCTCTTCGGCAACATGAGGATCGCAATTTTCTTCACCAGTGTACTAGTATTTGTTAGTCGGATTTTATTTAGTTTGCATACTTCTAATGATCAATTCGTTAACTTCGTTTGTTAAAATCCAGCCCGTGTCTGACTCTACTTAACCGGATGTTCACCGCTTGTGAAGAACGTCGGAGGATCGTTATTTAGCGCTTCCGCTAAGGCAAATAGGAAGTAATCTTTGGGATAACTGCTGAATCCAGGTCTCAATTGTTCAACGGAATTTTGCAATCTTTGAGAGAAGTAGTCTCGAGCTATACGCAAGATTCCGCGGCGGAGGATTCGCAAGTCGTGAGTACGAGAGTCGATCTGGTGCATCTTCGTTGTAAATGGACTACTGCCCATTCCGTTACATCTCCCCACAATTTACAACTCTTACTCATCTTGCCTCAAAGCTCCTCCATGCCATGATAATTTCGAGGCTTCGACTACTTCATATCTATTGCAATGTGAGCGAACGCTTGTAGATGCGATTACTAACACTTTGAGATGGCGACGATGATGATGATGATAATAGGTAGCATAGCTTTCCAGGAAAACCGATACACAACGCCTAAATAGTAATACAAAAAAGGCAACCATGAAGCAGATACTAGCTGCGAAAAAGAAGGAAATCAAAGCAACAATCCAAAAATGACATACAGCTAGTATATAGTAAAGACAAGCAAACAATTATGAAGCAGATCCAATCTGCTAAGAGAAAAGGAACCGAGAACAACAATGCAGATGCGGTAAGGAGCGTCGGGCCCCATCAAGGGCAGTGGTTGTGTCGAGTAATAGGATTGCAGATGGCCAGGCGTGCCGGAGCAAGGAGCCCATAACGAGGAATGCCGGATTCGGGGTTCATGGGCCGCGATATGCTTCGCCATGCTCGCTGGTAATGCTGATTCCAGAAAAGTTACTCAGACGCGAAGATTGGCGCATTTAGGTGCTGCTAGGCTGGGCCGAAGAATCGGCGGCGGGTGCTGCGTCGCTCTTGCTCGCGTCCTTGGCAGCCTGCTTCTGGGCCTGGTACCTGGCCTTGTCTTGCTTGTACTGCGCCTTCTGGCCCTTCATGATCTTCTTCTCGCCCTTGACCTTTGCCTTCCACTGCTTGTACACGGCCTTGTCGCCCTTGTACACCTTCTTGTTCTGCTTGTACTGCTGCTTCAGCTGCTTAAGCTGGTCCTTGGTGACGGGAGGTCCGACATCCTGTGCGGGTGCGCCATCACTGGTCTGAGCGGGTGCGGCATCCTGCGCGGGGGCGGCATCACCACCTGCGGAGGCACCTGCATCACCACCCGCCGAGGCACCTGCATCACCACCCGCCGAGGCACCAGTATCACCCCCGGCGGAGGCGGCACCGCTGGCATCCTGGGGCGGGGCATCTCTCCTCTGTCCGGGAGGGTACTGGGAAGAATCGCCAGCCGGAGCATGGTCGCTCTCGTCAGATCCATCGGCGGGAGCCGAAGAGTCTGGTGCACCAGTCTCAGCCGGGGCTGCAGTCGAAGCGGCGTCGCAGCCGGAGGCCGTGACAGTGACGGTGACGGTCATGGGTGCAGTGCCATTGCCACCGGCATCTGGTGCACCAGTGCAGTAGCGTTCAATAGCAGCGGATGTCTTGGACGCCGCCTTCTCCTTAGCCTTCTCCCTCATCTCAGCAATGCCGTGACCAATCTTCTTTCCCGTCTTCACACCTCCGGAAACGGCACCAGCCATAGCACCAACGTCCACGGGTGAGGCGGCCACCAGGGCCACCATGCTGGCGAAAATGATGCTGTATTTAACCATTTTGATTGTCTGATTGGGGGGTTGTGTAGAGCGAGTCGAGAATATAAACGAATGTGACGGAAAAGAGTGTTGGTGGTCGAGATGAACAACGGGCCGGCGTTGATGAGTTGAACGGAGTGAATGCGATGCTGAGGAAAGGTTAGTAGTCCACGAGCGCTGCGTGGTCTCTTATATGCCATCTTTAGGAGATGTGCAGTCTGACTCGATTTGAGTTTTTCATTGCCATAGTACCGCATAGTCGAGAGTGTCATGGCTCCGGTATTCGAGGAGTGTGGACGTTGGGCGGTGGAGTATGAGTTTCAGCGCCCTGAACCAGTCACGGGCAAACGCATTCAAGGGTGACGTGGTATAGTGTTGGTTGCTAGTCATGTTGGAAGCCTTACTACCTCTCACTGAACTGCTAGGGTATATCGGCTGTCTCATATTGTAGAAGATCTTGGCCGTGGACATTTTTGGGGTAAAGATCAGAGTTATGGTCCTGTGGAGCCGCGCAAAAAGGTCGAATAAGGTAAAGGTACGAACAGTGGTGCGGTGACGGTTGTGAAGACAGACAGATGATCTCCTTAGTTGGACAATTGAAGCCGAACTTTGCGGGTGGTCTGGACTGTCCGGAGGCGCTTTACACGTGGAGATAGATAGACATGTGTAGATACGACACAACGGTGGCGACTCGAATAGGACCAAGGGGTATTGATTCTCAGCACGACTTTCCGTGCTCGTGGCGATTCCATCTAGAATTGGCTCCCAGCTTCACGGGTAACCATCAGTGGTCTGCGTGTTTTAGGTAGTCGGTGAGGACTCGGGCGTCACATCGAGATCGACATTACCAGGGCATGAAGGACGTGGAGGTTGTGGAGATGTACGACAGACAGCTGTGACAGTGCCCAGCCTCCGCAAAGGGTGGAAGATCCGAACGCATGGCGCTTGCTCCGAGACTAGCACAGCTAGGGTCCTGTCACAAGCATGCTTAGCGAAGCACGTGCGTCTTCAACTCATGCTTGGTGAAAAAGTTACTCTTGCTGGCGCCGTCATGGTTCGACGTCGTGTTTCAAGAGACTAGTGTAGTGCACGAAGGAGGAGGAAGTTGAAACTGGACAGACAGATCTTGACCCTTTTTCGGCTAGCCTGCCCATCCGAAAGCTTGGCCAAGCTTAAACGGTTGCGTCGAGAGCCACAGCCCGGACGAAGCGTGCAGACTACCCCGGGGAGATTTTCGCAGGGGTGGAGCAATGGTGCATCCTCATGTCCTGCTGTTTCGGCAGACCGGAGCCGAAGAGATTCTTCAGCAATCAGAGCAGGGAGAAAAGATTACTTCAACGGCGAGGGATTGCTAGGCACAACGCGTCGTCGTCACATCATGGCCCTTGAAACACATTATCGACAGTTACTCCTGACCAATGCTTGCTACGGTATGCGTTGGCAACAAGATGAACACATTGCTGCCAGTCCGATTTCGCTGCTACATGGCTTTGTAGGGCAAAGCTTGGTCCTCAAAAACAGGCCGGCCTACACGCGTGAGTTGAATCGATCACCGCCCTACGTGAAGACACCTAGACTTCATGACTGAACAGATTCTGCACATCATGTTCACAATGCATCATCAAGATCAGTAACAATATCGATCACCACGCAGCTCGTTCCTCTACCGAGTTCCGACCCTATAAACCTTGCCAAGCCCTCCAACAATACACTGCGATTCGTGAAGGTTATGCAGCGCCTGGAGCCAAACATGTGGCTCCATCGACGGGTGCTGGCACCCGTCACAATCCCCGAGACCCCTGAGATATCGGTGACCTCTGTCAAGACTATATCGCGCTGCCAGAGGTCTGGAACCACGAGCTTCAAGGTACAGAGTCTCTCCGAGGCCACAAGTTGATCGAAGACTCCCAGCCATGCTTGCTCAGATCCGCCACCCACAGAGACCTCAAGCTAATTCGAGGTACTCGAGCGAAAGAGACGAACGCCGCAGGACCTCAATGAGGTCAATCATTCGTACTGTTACCCCAATGAGTGTCAGAGACTGCAGCTCTTCCAGCCTGTTCGCGAGCAAGAGATCGGCAGTCCACTGTTGCGCGCGGGTCCTGTCTCCTCGTACCCGACACTCGACTGTCGTATGTAAATGGATCCTTCTCAAACGCTGAGCCCCAGCAAACATCGCACGAATCACGTCCCAACGACGGCGTTTGCTCTTGCGCGTGTTGAAACCGTCCCGCTGAACCGGCGTCACCGCAATATCTCGTATTGTGGCAAAATTCTCCAGGAGTTCATCTTTGCGCCCCTGCAGCGCGTCTTCTAGATCTCTGTGGCGAAGACGATCAATACTGATGGTTTCGATAGGGACTCTGGTGGCAGCGATTGCGCGCTGCAAGTCGCTGTGGACTGCCCTTGTGCGAGGGTTGATCGGAAATCTAACATTCTCAAGTGGATTTCCAGGCGACAAGTTCAAGCGTAGCAAGCAGCCTTCTGTTTTGAGGCATCGCAGAACCCAGACCATAAGCGCAAAGTCTGCGATCCCTTGCTGCTGGAGACCGGCTTCCTCTTCAGACATATCGTATCGCACTATGCTTCCAGATTTTTTACCGTGCGACTGATTCAGCCAGTGTGGGATCACCCTACGATCGCTGGGATCATTTCTGTGATTGCGCAATTCTAGACCGTCTGCGGTCGTCGGTGAAATTCACAGTCTGTATTCGGCGAGCCAGTGAAGCGCTCGCAGTCACCAGATTGTGAACACGCTCCCATCGCATTGCGCTGAGAATCCAACAGCCTAGGTGAGCAACGTATGCATCGCAAAAGCGATCGTTAACTGCGGCGTGTAACCCTTTGCAGGTGAGGCGCAGTTTTGGCAGAGCCTCGTCGTCGAGGTAGCTCATTATATGCTCGAAGAGCTCGACAGGCAGATCGCAAAGTATTGCGTCTCTCTTTGAAGACATCAATGCTGTATGAGTGTAAGTGGTGTGGCTCCTGGCGATACTGGAAGGTCAAGTACTAGTACCAACAAGCCGCTGATGACTCGACATTGAGGGAGTCATCTCAAGCTTGTCGCTTAGGACGCCACAATCTACTTAGGGCGCATTCGTATGTTCGCACATACATAACGCAGCGTATTCAGGAAAGTGAGACACAAGAGCGGCACTTCCGGGATCGTCAAACATGTGGTCATTAATCGCGCGTAAATGTACACACGGATCTTGCAAACAGGAATGGCAGCAGAAGTCTCTCACTTATGCCAATGTGGCCTCACAGCCCTTTGAACGCTGCTCATGGTCGCCAGTGTAGTATCATTGCCATTGAAGATGAACAAGACTTCACGGGTTCCATCATCCTCGCTCTGCTCATCATCATAGGGCTGCTGCTGGGTGGCAGAGGTTTTGCAGAAAACATCGATGTCCATCACATCGTACCCCGTCGCGCAATGGGAGGTTCCGTAGAGCCAGAAGGGCTGTGGGGTATGGTCAGCGTCGTGGACTGACGTAAGTGTGCAAGTGATATAATAATGCGGGTAGGCTTACCGTGGTGGAGCGCCTTCCTGAGCAGGACGTAGGGTCATCTCAACCTATTGGCCATCTCTTTCGACATCCAGCCTTCTCTGCGCTTGGATGCGGTATTGTAAGATGGCGACTACTACTGAGGCAAGCGCCAAAACCGCACAGATGATGCTGACGACGATGGTTATCGAGTCTGTCGTCTTGTCTGGCGAAGCTGAGTTGGCAGAAGCAGATGCGACAGGGCTCACGCTAGTGACAGGCGTAGCCGTTCGGGACGTGGAAACATGAAGATACATGGTCTTCTGTCGGTCTCGAGGTCAATGAAGAAGGCTATGTGAGAGATGTCAAGAGAAAGTGATGACCCAGATGTAGCTGCACTACAGGAAAAACTAGGTGAATTTCCGTCAGACCTCGTTGCGTATTTATTCCTCGTCGCAATTACTGGCGGTCGGGAACGCCAGACTTGACGTAACACTAGCTCACGAGACCACAGAGCAGTCAACGGTGAAGGGATCTAAGACTCCAACAGGGATGGAAGCATACTGTGCATAGGCAGCGATTGATTTGCAAGGGCGCGCCAGGCTCGGGAGCGCCCTCCGCACATGTGCGTGCTGCGGGTATGGTGCATGAGAAACCGTGCGTACTATATTGTGGCGGGTGCCGTGAGGATGGAGCACTTGCCTCACGCGTCATCCCAAGGAAACCATGTTGGACCTGTGCCTGCTCGCGCCAAGCTAAGTACAAAGGAAAGCGAGATAGGACTCTCTGCGCGGTGTGGCGTAGCCTCGTCGACCAATACAGCGATGACCGAGATGATTTTCCAACATGGCAGGTAGCTTTGTAATATGTAAAACTCAACTATCTGAAGTTCCAGTCTGCAACTGATCCCATGCAGCAGGATTTAGGGTTGGAGTTGTTGCTAGACTGTACACTTGCGCCATGTATGCCATGTACCCTTATGCCATATGGGCAATGTGTGCAATACATGTGTAAGCCATTTGTACCGAGTATTGTGCACACTGTGCGCGGAAACTCGCCAGCAAGAGAAACTCACGAAATACATTGATTGATCTCACTGCAAGAGGTTAGCAATGATCCGGGTGACTTCATGCTGGCTACAAAGCCTGTCAAACATATCAGTACACTCATCAATCACGAGTCCCAGCAAATTTCTGTTGTCACCACTACGCGAATGAGATAAATATCGTGGGACCACATTGAATGCAATGCAATTATCAAGAATTATAAACCTACTCGTTCATACAATACAACTTAAAGGCTGCGGCAATCGACGCTCGTCTCACGGTGCTAGAATCTCGCCTTCGACGAAGTCTAACCCTGGAAAGTACAATCTCTACCTATACCATATACGCCTTCAGAGCTCAGAAACGATTCGAATGCTGACGAAAGACGAATTATATACGCTTAACGGATCATGAAAATGAACGTTCCTCCGACGTGTCCCTACCGCCGCCTTCCGGGCCGCGCTGCTTTGCCTCAGGGTGGTTGATAATAGTCTGAGAGGACTTCCTGCCACGCTTCAACTCGCCAAACACAATCGCAGCAAGATAAGCCAGACCCATCAGGCCAGCAATAACGCCGTACGCGATCACGGAGGATCTGCTAGCACCTGCCAGCTGCAGACCCGCGCCACCATTCGCAATACCGAGGATGATGCCAACCCGTCCCGTGAAGATGTGGCCGTAAGACCAGAGGGTCCTCTTCTGCACTTTCTTGTAAATCTTGTGGTGGATCGTGCCGACGATAGGCATGAAGAACAGGACGGCAAACAGAAGCAGGCCGATGATGGCATGAGGTTCATCCAAGCGGTCGGATGCGTTGGCCATGTAAATTCCGATACCTGCTGCGGCGATGAAGATGATGTAGCCAAAGATCTGCAGGCCACCATGGATCCAGACGAGGCCGCTGAAACTGGCCAAACGAAGAAGGATGGCACCAATGGGGAAGATGGCAACAAAGGCAAGGCCGGCGAGCGCGCCGTGAGCTTGTGCGAAACGGTTCTGAGACTGCATCGACATCTGTTGCCACTCATTCGAGCTTGATGATGAGTTTCTCATTGTGGCGCCCGCAGTGAAAGGATTCGCGCTGGAGCCTCCAGTGGCACGTGACAAGTCCCATTGGAAGTTACCGTGTCTATCGTGTTGAGAGATGACGGCGTTTGTGTCGTCTGAGTTGATTGGTGATCCCTGGTGATACGCATACAGCCAGTCACTCGTGCTGTCTTGAAGACTCATAGAGCCGGTGCTCCAGCTGTTGCAGTTTGCGCATCGGACATTGGCTGTCATCTTTCCGTTAAAGATTCCGGAGCCCTCCATGAGATACACTTCTGCAGCACTATTGTGAGTTGGCATGATATGTCCGGACGTGTTCCGGGCCGACAGCTTCACATTCGTGCCATCGGCTGAGCTATGCATGATGAACATGTTGGCATTATCCATAGCCGTGCCTTGTGCAAGCGCAACCCAGGAGTAAGTTGTTGGTGCTGACAACTGGAAGAAGATGTCACCAGATCCTGTGCTCGCCGACTGCTGAGGTACGTTGACCGCAAAACATACATCAGTACCCGGACAAGTACTCAAGACTGCGGCATCACCTCCAGATCCAGGTGTGGTGGTACCAGGGGCGTCTGAAGCAGGGCACATGTCCCCTGTCGTAGTGAACTTCTCGAATGGAGAAGTCAAAGCATCTGACTTGTAGAGATCCGGTGCCTCTGCGGTCAAGCATATTGCTGATGTCCCGTTGATTGGGTTCTCTGGAAGGTTGCCCATGTCCATCTGGGTGCATGCAAGAATGTCGTTCGCTGGATAGTAATCCACCCAAGCGAAGCACATCTCGTCCTCACTCGACTGTCCGCCTGGCACTGGCTCGGTATCGTTCATGGTGTTGTACTCACATGTAGTGATGAACTTATCTCCAGGCAGTAGTTTGACTTCTTCCAAACTCTTGGAAAACTGATAGCCATATTCGAAGTCACGAAGGGTCGACAGTGGTGCAAGCTCCTTGCCATCCCGAATAATTTGCACGCGCGTATTGCGACCGCGGAAGTGCATGTGGTGGAAGATCGAAACTGCTGTGATACCCTCAGAAGGCCAGCGTCCAGTACACTCAGGCGTGCATACTGTGGAATGAGGCACGATCTCTTTGCCAGGCTCGAGGAACCATCCGTTCACCTGAAGGTCTCCCAAAGTCAAAGTGCCGACCTCATGGTCCACTTTCTGGTCGGTATAAAGGAACTCGTAAGCTGCCTTGTCTTTCATGCCCTCGAGCCCTTCAGGGTTGTTGTAATGTGTCTCTAGCATGGCATACTCAAAGAGGTCGGAGCCAAAGGGCTTGCCAAACCCTGGTTCGAAGGTGCGTCCGGACATTCCAGGAGCCCACTCTGTAACGAACGAATTGCAAGGGTTCTGGAAGGTCTCCCAGTCACAATTGGGCTCTTGCCCGACCATGGCTTTGGCTTCTTCGGGAAGATTGTAACACCCATAGAGAACCAGATGGTGCAACAGCTTGCTCGACTCTGCAGGTCGTTCTCCAAGAAGATAGTTCCTTTTTCCAGCTGGGAGTTTATGGAGACTGTAGCAGTAGGTTGTTTCGGCAGTGGGGATTGTAACTTCAGGTTGTTCAACTGTGAAGTTCATGCTGCCAGGAATATCGCGAACGGCATTCACCGAAACAGTTTTGGCGTTGGCCAGCTTGACATAGGCTTTGCCGTTCTCACCGGGTCCATGCTGCGCAAATGTGTTCTGCTGAGAATGTGCGTAGATGAACCATTGCCAGGCTCCGATGTCTGCTTGGGTCTCGAGGCAGTCGGCCTTGTTCTGCTTTTCGAACACGAAAGCAGTGACATCGTCCGTCTGGTTGCCTCCCTTGAAGCGCATGTTGTTTTCTTGGTCTTCAGACATTTGTGGAGTGACAAATCCAGCGGCGTGACGGTTTTCAAACACGAACTCGCCGTTCTCATCTGTGTATCCGACAGCCATGTCAGCACCTGTCATCGCACCAGTCTGACTGAATCCCAAAGCGAGATAGCCACTGGATCGAGATGCGACGCCAAATGTCGAGTAGTTGTCTCCAGTCTTCCAGAAGAGTCGAACATTCCCATTATCATCGAGAGTTGTGTTGCCGTCGAATTGTCTGCGGTCAAAAGGAACCCAGCTCAAGTCATCATTGCTCTGTGCGACCACAAGGGGAAGCAGTGCACTGAACAGTGCTGCACACCGTGACAACAGCATCTTTTTGTGTTGAAAGATGGCCCCAGGTGCGAAGACGTAAGTGCCAGTGTGAAAGTAAAAGCGGAACTACAAGAATGAGAGAGTGTGCAGTTGCCCGTATCACGAACAGCACGTCCTTTAAATACCTTCCTCTGCACATCACTCTGTCGAGCCACCCATGTTACCACACCTCTACGCCTGGCCCAATGAGCCATGAGTAGGAAACAGCCAAGATATGGTCTGCGTGTTCATGTATGAAAAGTGCGAACTGTCCAATCAGATGTTAGCGCATCATGGTGCCTAAATTGTGAATCCTACACAAATGCACAGCGCATGCGGGTCGATCCCATGGCTTAGACAAGACAGCTCGGCGGCAACACTTCTCCTCCCGACGGCATGCTTCATTAATCATATTGAGCTGAGAGTAGCGAGATGGTGGACCGGTAGACCAGGCCCATCAGGGTATCTGTGCCTCAGGATTCACTCAAGCTGACGTTCCGGCATCACTCCGAGCCATCATGGATCATAGAGGCGTTGCGTTCTTCCTTTCTTTTTGTTCTTCATGAGGTCATTTGATGCATCTTACGCACCATGTAGGGTCTGTACTGCTGCACATGTAGTTCGACTTGTTGGAGCAAGGAGATCCTGGAGGCTGAGGTATCCACATCAGACGTCCCGACCAACCAGACGCCACGAGCTCTTAATAAGCGGCATGCAGCGATTGGCTCGTCCGTACAATCAAACACTGTGGGCTGTACGAAGGAATGCCGACAGCTGACAGGATTCTCACGCCATGGGCGAAGCTCAAGCATTCGACTATGCATCTCTGCTTTATTTCTGTTAGCGCCACGAGACAACAATTTCATCTTTGGTCTGCGGCAGCCGGGGCCTTCAATTGGACCAAAAACCATTTCCTGCAGAACAGCGGAAGTGTGAAGGTCTTTGGTCCTGTAAGCATCAGATATCTGCATTGGAAGTCGGGTAAAGGGTAACTTACAGTGGTATGCCACGAGGCTGTACCGTTTCACCAAACCAAGCTGATAGGACCTACCTGGTACTTTATAGCGAAAGCGAGACCGCGCCCTTGTACACCGTTACTCGTCCAATCGTAAGATGCACTGCCACGCGACAGCTTGGCAGTCTCTCGCAGCAGGGGAATCGTTCCACCGCATCGTAGGTATCCTCAGCAAGGCACGCACGTTTCGAGACTGCATGAAAGTATGATCCACCTAGGGCGAAAGCGCTCGTGTATGGGAGGGCAATGTTGACCAATTCTCGAGGCACTCGATCAGATGTGTGCGGATGAACTTTCATTTTCAAGAGGAGCGAGGTGAACAATAATATGGCTTGCGATGAGTGACGAGCTTAGCAGGCCCTTATATACCGACGGCGATGTCATCTTCATTCTATGGTGCGTAAATTTGAGCATTTTGCAGAATTCCGTACATCGGAAAGTACAATTGGGCCCTCATGCAGCCACGGCTGCTTGCTGTGTGACCGTGCTGCTGACCTGAGGATGCCCGAGGTCAAAATGAGAGTGTCAGAAGAACTAATGTGGTTGGTGATGAGACGCCCTGAGGCCACTTAGGCAGTGAAGCGTTCAGCAGCACTGGGCCCAAAATCTCGTGCCTGTTGTACCCAATGATTGCCGTAATAGGTGTAGATAGATACCTCTAGTAAGTCAAGTGTCTAACGCCCACTGCTCCGGAAAATATTGGGTGTAGGTCATTAGAAGGTAAACATCGATTATCTTTATGTGTAGCTGCGTTTGTAGAGTAGATGATCTCAAGAATACACAATTGCTCATGTACCGATACGCAGTCGATATAGCTGGTGAGTGCCCCGTCACTTCCCTCTGCGACACGTTCAACGACCAACAATCGGCTTTATTAGGCGAGTTAGGGTTCCTGGAAGGGAAATGGCGTTATTGTAAGCAAAGAATTGAAGACGGCAATAGCATATAGGCTTATGGACCGATGCAGGAGCCTGGGCCATGTTGGCAAGTTATCTGGCGGGATGGAAGTGGGAATGGGATGGATCAATCGACTAGCGCAAAAGGCCAGCGTATCGGCTCGAAAAGTTGCACCACAACATGCGTTGTACAATTCCGATCACTGCTCTGTCTGAGCGTTGAGCAAAACGCAACCATCAGTCCACCACTTCGATCTGGATCTAGCTTCGTAGCCTGTGATAAGGCTTGAAACCAGTGGCATCTCCCACTTTCCTTCCTCTGTCAGATTCTTTACTTCGAAGTCGTAATCTCCGTCGCTTGTGTGCACGTAATGAGCAACATACCAGGGCTAAAAGAATAAGCATTTGGTAGTATCATTTAACCTGTTGGGTGTACCAAGCCTTGCGTGGTTGTTCCGATCACTGTGTTGCAAGTGTGTCCGAGTATCAGGACATCTGCAAGTACTCATGTTATGAGGAATTGTTGGAGCACGACTTCCACAATATATCGAGCATTGCTTCAGCATTGCAATCAAACTCTGAGTTTCGTAGAAACACCATGAGGCATGTACTTCCGCTGGTATGCACACTGGTAACATGCTCTATCCTGTCGAGCGACTAAGAAATGTCCAAAGCTCCCTCAACACAATTCAAAAATTGCTCCCATAAGGCTGCTGATTGCCTCTTGCCATCTTCGCGCGCTCAGAGAACTGCTTGTACTCTGCTGCCCAAACTCCACCCCAATGCCCAAGGTCCTCCATAACACCGTCTGGACCCCTCGTCCACATCCAGAGACCAGCGATCGCAAGACTGGCCCAGAAAATGATGCTTGTCGCAAGGCGGAACCAGAACATGACCGTGCTGAGCAGCATGTTGAGGATCTTGAGCGAGAGGAAGATGATGAGCAGCAGCAGGGCTATCGTTGCCAGGTCGGGCTTTTGTGTCACTGCTGTGATGAGAGGCGCGGTATACGCCTTGATGATGCTGGTGGAGGAGAGGAAGGGCAGGATGTATGGGCGGAAAGGATTGTTTGAGGAGAGCAGGTAAGAGCCCCAGTCTGGGAATGTGTCAGTCGGGGCAATTCATGCGACGGCTTGTGGTAGTGTGCATACCCTGAACGAGATCCATAGCAGGCGAGTCTCGGTGTTGTTTTGAGGGTTGGCGGCGTGTTGCTAGCGGTGTCCGCTTTTTGCTGTAGGTAGGATTGTGTTGGAAGAAAGAAGGTGGGAGGGGGACAAAGGATAGGCAGCTTATTTGTCGTCCGTTTTGATACAAGGCTAGGTCGCAACTCTGAGCTCAGTGATTGGCGGAGCACTGTTTGTACGGTGAGTAGTGAAAGTGCCTCTGCGTTGCTGGTGCACGGGCGCTTTCAGACCTTCGACCCTAGACCCTGGTGTTTCACTTGGAGCTCATTGTCCTTATCGATTGCTGCCTAAGGCGCGAGCGCGGTGGTTCTTTCTGACGCTCATCATGACTCTCTCGCTGCGGTGTCGATACAGGTAATAAGTGACTGCGCTCGTATAAAGTCTTTCATTGTCGCGTGTTGTGATCGACTCTCTTCTCACAGCCACCACTTGCAAAATCGGATCTTTGACCACTACTATTCAGCTGCAAGGACTCTTGCCAAAAGATCCAATCACTCGTTCTACTTGCCAATTCGGAATTGATCAACGCAACAAAGAGAGAAGGCATCAAACAAGAAAAAACAGTAGACTGCTACGACAGCAACCATGGCGTATCAACACGAAGCTCCCTACAAGGCACAGGATCCTCATGAAGTCTCCGAGATGCTTCGTGGGCTCGAAGCCGCCCAGGGCAGAAGCAGCAAAGACAAAGGCAAGGCCGGATTCTCTGCCAAGAAAAGCACATTCGCCGTCCAAGGCTCCAACATCACAGTCGACTCCTGGCGCATGCAGGACTGGGACTACAAGAAGCCTAACCTTCCCACATACGCTCGCGGTATCTTCACTGCCATCAACCGCGATCAGCAACCTGAGATCGTCGTGAGAGGGTACGACAAGTTCTTCAACCAAGATGAAGTCAACGAGACCCAGTGGCGAAATGTCGAGCACAACACGAGAGGTCCTTATGAGCTCAGCGTCAAAGAGAACGGATGCATCATTTTCATCTCCGGAATGGAAGATGGCACACTCATCGTCTGCAGCAAACACTCGACAGGACCTCGCACGGACACAGAAGTCAGCCACGCCATGGCAGGCGAGAAGTGGGTCGACAGACATCTCGCCACTGTTGGGCGGACTAGAAAGCAGCTCGCCCAGACACTGCGTGCCATGAATGCGACCGCAGTAGCCGAGTTGTGCGACGATGACTTTGAGGAACACGTTCTTCAGTACAGACCGGAAGAAGCAGGCCTCTACCTTCACGGCATCAACCTCAATCTCCCAGAATTTGCTACGTACCCTCATCACCTTGTAGATCGATTCGCAGATGAGTGGGGTATGAAGAAGACGATGTACCTCACAATGAACGACATTGGTCAGGTCAAGGCGTTCCTCGATAAGGTCGCGGAGACTGGAAACTACGCCGGTCGTGACACTGAGGGCTTTGTCATCCGATGTCAGTCCAAGGCAAACACCAATGTCTGGCACGACTGGTTCTTTAAGTACAAGTTTGAGGAGCCCTACCTGATGTATCGTCAGTGGCGCGAATGCACAAAGGCTATCATTGGCAATCGTCAGCCCAAGTACAAGAAACACAAGCAGATCACGGAGGAGTACATCAGCTTCGCAAGGAAACAGCTTCACGGCAACCCTCAGCTTGCGGAGGCATACAACGCCAACCACGGCATCATCCAGATGCGCAACGACTTCTTGGCATCTCGTGGTCTCAACGGCGCCGATATCATCCGCCAGGAGCGTGAGATTGGCGAGGTTGCGAACGAGGACGTCACCAATGATGTTGTGTTGGTTCCCGTTGCCACCCTCGGGTGTGGCAAGACTACTGTCGCGCTCGCATTGTGCAAGCTCTTTGGCTGGGGCCACGTACAGAACGACAACATCACAGTCAAAAAAGGCAAGCCTGCTATGTTTGCTTCGAAGTGTTCAGACGCTCTGACCGAGAGCCCGGCCATGATCGCCGACCGCAACAACCACCAGCGTCGTGAGCGCAAGCAGATTATCGAAGATGTCTCGAAAATCGTTCCCAACGCGCGTTTCGTAGCATTGCAATATGTGCATGAGAGAGGCAACTACGACAACATCCGCAAGGCCACACGTCAACGTATTGTTGCGCGTGGTGATAACCACCAGACTATCAATACCAGCATGAAGGACCAGGAGATCATCGACATTATGGAAGGATTTATGCACCGTTTCGAGCCCCTCAGCCCAGACACCGCACCTGATGATGGGTTTGACACCATCATCAATCTTGATGTCCTTGCGTCCTCGCGCGAGAATCTCGAGACAGTGATCACCAAACTTTACACCGAGTACCCTAAGCTCTTCCGGGACCAGGAGATGCCTACTGCTGCTGACATGGATGGTGCAATCGCCGCCGCTCTCAACAACTATACAGTCGAGATCAAGCATCAGATCAAGGGCGGCAGCGGCAACAACCCGACGAAGAAGACTCAGCCCAATGGCGCACCTAATCCATCTCACAATGCTCCCAAGCAAAAAGAGCGCAAGATCGAGTACTTCGCTGTCCAACTCCCTGCAACTCGTGTCGCCGCTGTTCTTGACGCCGTTTTTCACGACGCCTCTTCCGAACAAGCACAGATGTACAATACACTGAAGGCGTCCGGCCGTGTTCAGCCCGAGTTTCACGTCACACTAATCCACCGCGCCAGCTCCACCCAGCACCCTGACACCTGGGCGCAGCTTAACGACGTGTACACCCGCGCTGCTGCTCCCACGGCAGAGCGTGCATACAGCATGGCGGATGCAGAACTCGGTCTGGCGAATGTCAGGCTTGAGCGTCTGGTCTGGGACAACCGTGTCATGGCTTTCGTGGTGCGCCTGGCTGGCACTCAGGGTGAGACGTGGCCTTGCGCCAACAGGACTGCTCACGTCACTGTGGGCACATCATCGCCGGCTGTGAAGCCCAAGGAGGCGAACGACTTGCTCGAGAGGTGGCTGAATGAGGGCAGCGGAGGCGCCAGTGGCATCATGGAGGTGGCGGTCAAGGGCAGCGTCGAGCTTGAGGGCGTTGTGAGAGGCGTGTTGGGAAGATAGACTGAAATGGACGTGCGCGTATGGATCATGCCTGTGAGACGACCTTGATATGACTGCATCGGATGGACAATGAGGTTTGCAATGGCTTGTGGGCAACCCAGGTCATGGAGTTTTAGAGGATGAAAGGAGACCATTGCATTAGCTGGTAGAGATTAGAGCGCTTGGGCTTCAATGCATGCGTTGTTTTCCGTCATCGATGATGTATTGCAAAACAAATTATCTCAAAAAATACCACATTCGCACAGCAATGGGGATATCCATGTATATCAAAGAAAATACACGTCGATCACTGGCAGGATCACGATCGGTGGGTCGCCTTCTTTTGAAGGGCTCGCGGGACGGCTGAAGCGTTGCTACGGGCTGGTGCGTTGCTAGGGATCTGTTTGTTAAGCGGCTCCAGCTTTGGAACTTCGTCAGTCTTAACAAACGCCCTGAAGAAGAACAATCTACCACTCAGCTAACATCGCTTAGCAGCCGTTTACTGTCTCTACTACTTCTCTCCTTCGTCACAGCATTTGCATTGGTCGCGTTTCTCTTTCTAGGCGTTCTGTTGCTCACGTGTCTCGTGTCTCGCCGCATGCTGCCCTAACACCCAGCATTCCTACCGTTACCGCCTCGACCACCACCAGCTCCCAATCTGAGCCAATTCGTCCACCTGGCCGACCATGTTGGGCAGCCAGGGTCGGGCCATGATATCTTCCTCGTACATGTCCGAGGATCAAATGGGTCAGCAGTCTCATGTATCTCCTTCAATCCATGCCCGCCGCGCTCTGTTTGGGAGCTCAAGATCATCGGGAGAATGTGCAAGCGTGCAAGAGCAAGAGGGAGACTCACACTCGGTGCCTACAGCCAACTACCTCAAAGACCTTCGTACCAACAAGGCCCGCCCCATAGGCTCGCGACCGCCGCCGCCTTCGAAATTCGGCAGTCTGAGGCGTACCGAGACGGAGACGACGACTGCGACGAACACCACTGCTGCCAGCAGTGACCGCCCAGCTCTACCGCAGAGCAACAGTATGCCCACGATGATTCCTCAGACTACGTCGCATAATAGGCCGGGCGTGGCAGGCCGTAATAGCCCTTTCGCTGGGCGTCCACTTGCGAGAACACCTTCAGCCACCCCATCTAATCTCATGAAAGAAGAACATGTCGGAAGACCTGGTGGCAGCAGACCGCAGAGTGGAGTGTACATGGAGCAAGGCACAAGGTGGATGGAAAAGCAGGAAGCACAGTCGTTGCGGGCGGCACTTGAGGATATGGATCTCGCTGAAGAGCAAAAGATACACAAGGATGCGCAAGATGAGGCGGCGGAGCTGGTGTGGAAGCACAGGAACCCGAACTCGCCTTTCGCAAATCCTGAGGCGCCGTACATGAATCCGGATATCAAGAAGGACTACACATCGCATCTGGAGAAAGGAAGCTACAGAAAAAGCCACAGTCGAGAGCCTGCGCCATTGGCATCTGCACGAGGATCGATGAGCAGCAGTCATCGTCCTTCGCTGGATGCCTCTCTATCGAGTAAGAGGACGAGCTTGGACAACACGAAGAAAACGAGCGAGACTACGGTACCGAGTTCGAGCTCAGCCTCAGGAAGCTCATCCGGGAAGAATTATGGTGACCTCGCGGCCGCGGTCAAGCAAGATATTGATAACGCACGTAAACGGACAAGCAGTGGCAGCAGACGCGTTCTCAGCGGAGAGAAGAAAATCTTCATGCATCCTGATGACAAAATCTTCGAGGATCCGCAGGAAGAACCTACTCCTCCGAAGAAGCAACAACCTGTCATCCCGATCCCTGATCTGAGACCAGTGCCTTCACCCATACAAACGGCGCCCTCGCTTATTCGGAAGAACCCTTTCGCTCGAGTACGAATGCAACAAGAACGGTTGGACCGATTGGATCGTTCGCAATCAGAGCCAGTCCTGCCTCCAGCTGTCACGAAAATGAATCGTACCGAGATTCATAGGAACCCACCAAGCCAATCGCGCAATGCAGGATATACGTCCAATGAATCACTTCCGCTCACACCAACTACCCCCGCAGCAAATACGGATGACGATGGTACATCGCCTCAACCATCGCCTATGAAAGACGGTAAAGAAATCAGAAGCGACGATATCCGTGCGGCTACAAGCAAACAGAGAAGTGCCCGAAGTCCAAATCTGCCTCAGCCTACTGCAGTGAGTGATAAGCTTGGTCGGCCGATTGTGAGTTTCGATCAGAGTTGGAAACAACACAAGGAAATCGTGCTCGAGGAGACGAGGGTACCAGCGGCAGCACCGACACCAGCTGCCTCTTCGACACCTCTACGCCCTTCTAGCAGGGTATCAGACTCTCCCAGATCTTCGCCATTCAACAGGCCCATCCCGAAAATTGAGCCGCCTCGTGAGAGTGTATATCGGACATCACATGTACCAACTCCAGCTGTCAATGCTCCTGGAAGGCCAACATCGCCAATGCCTCCGATACCGACGATCATTGTTCCTGATGACCCAAGTGTTCCAAGCGTTGTGCTACCTGAAGAGCCTGACGTCGCATCTGCGGTTCCATTGTTCCCAGCTGCACCAACGATCAACGTGGAGCCACCGATGCCTGTCAAGAGGCCTTCGGTAGGTGCCAGTGTACCATCAGCAGTGGGCGGATCTTCAAGGCGACCTTCTCGGACTGCCCCACCCACAATCAACTTTGATCCACCCTCACAGCCTACAAGATCACCAGCGCCTCAGATCAGCGTCAATTGTCCAGGTTTCTCATCAAGGCCTATTCCGTCTCTACCACCCAGCACCGCGTCGCATCGCCCGCTTCCGACACCCACCCAGCAAGCACCATTGCACCATCACGCGAATACATCTCCCATTCCAAAATCAACGCCCCACTACACTCCCTCCCTTCGTCAATCTCGCGCCCTCTGCGCTCACTGTGCCCTTCCAATCGCCGGCCGCGTTCTCTCGGCGGCAGGCCAACGTCTTCACCCATCCTGCTTCAACTGCCACGAGTGCGATACAAATCTCGAGCACGTCGCCTTCCACCCCGAACCCGACTCCAAGCGAATCGCCCGCCTAGAACGCATCGCAGCTCGCCACACTGGCCATGTTCCGGAGCACATCTCCCACGAGGAACTCTACGAAACTGAAGAAGCCGATGGCGTGCCTTCGCTCCGCTTCTACTGCGCGCTCGACTTCCACGAGATGTTCAGCCCACGCTGCAAATCGTGCAAGACACCGATCGAGGGCGAAGTCATCGTTGCCTGCGGCGCTGAATGGCACGCCGGCCATTTCTTCTGTGCGCAGTGCGGCGATCCATTTGATGCCAGCACGCCTTTTGTCGAGAAGGATGGCTATGCATGGTGTTGCGACTGCCACACTAATCGGTACAGTGCGAAGTGCCGCAAGTGTCGGAAGCCGGTGACGGACGTGGTGGTAAAGGCGTTGGGGAGCGAGTGGCATGCGAACTGCTTTTGCTGTTTGGTAAGTTGATTCTCTACATCTCGAAGCCGAGAGCTGTTCGATATTGCGATGACCGATGAGTGCTGACTGTGAATGCGTATAGGAATGCGGAGGCGAGTTCGAAGATGGGAGATACTTCCTGCGTGGCGAGAGCGATGATCCGGTTTGTGTGAAGTGTGAAGAGAGGAGGCTGAAGGCTTGATGAAGAGAAAGAGTTGGAGGCGTCACAACTTATATGTTTTGTAATGAGGTCGTTGTTTTTGGCGATTGCTATTTAGTGTTCGGCGTTACTGGTTTGCGGGTTTTGCATGGTGTTGGGGTTGTTTATCACAGATTGGATTCTACTTGTCTTTTGCTCAAGACGCAAATTTTGGCTACTACTGTCTTTCGTTTCTGTCGCAATGTGATTTGGTTGTGATGGACGTTTTATGTACGACGTATAGTCTATTGGTTTGAAGGGCAGGCAACTGAACGTCTCCCGGCAAGTCAAATCTCTCGGGATATGCGATAAGTCAACAACTGGCGGCTACACCATGTACTGTATATGCACGAGAGCTACGAATGGTATAGGTCATAAATTTACCTTTTGCGATGCGTTGTGTTTCGCATGAGGCGGGGACTGGACCGTGGACGTCGCTTCCGCTGACATGTGATTCCAAGGCTCCCCGGGGCATCTCTTTCCATCGTTCCTTGGTCCTGCCATTCCCTTTCTCACCTCACCACATGTGTGTACTGGATACATGTATGCACTTCTCCTCGCACGGCAGAAGCTCCCTTGATTCTTTTTGTATTACTAATTAATTATACAGAAGCCGCCTGGTTTCTCGTCAGCCATCTATGGGGTGGTCAACGGATAACATGGCACAGGGCGTGCTGGGCTTCCTCCAAACGTGCTTCTCCGTGATCTGGAAGATTTGTCTGTATTGGAAAAATGTGAGCGAGGACAAATGCGATATCAGAAGCAATCAGCTGACACAGCACTCATGATAGAAACTCTGGCAATGGTTCAACACAAAGACCCAGAAGCAACTTCTCATCGAGACGCTGAACGAGGCAAAGCAGTTCGAAGAATGGTATGGCGCTGCCCGCCAACTTGATCACCTCCTTGGCAACGAAATCTGGCGCGGGTTCGCCATGGCTGCCCAGATGAGCCGAAAAGGCGAAGTCAAGTATTACGACTTTTACCTAATCGAGACGCGCACAAACATCTTCGAAGACGCGGTCAACAAACCAGACGTCCTGGAAATCCATAATCAGATCCGGGCCGGCCTTTCACGTAACATTGGAGGCATTTTGAACCCAAAGCTGTACACAAAGGCCAACGCGGGAACCAAACTCCTGATCGAATCGTACGTCCAGCATGTCAGTGACGCGATCAAGATGTACGCCGACTGGCCCCTCACACCAGAGTTGTCTCTTACGGCTCAAGACAAGATGAACTTGCTGCACGACACACGCATGGCCTATGGTCGCACTGTTCTGGTGCTGCAAGGCGGCTCCATCTTTGGCTTGTGCCATCTTGGTGTTGTCAAGGCAATGTACGAGCGTAATCTCTTGCCTCGCATCATAGCTGGAACTGGAACCGGTGCTCTAATGGCAGCTTGGGTCTGCGTTCACACCGACGATGAGATGCTGGAAATCCTCAGCGGCGACAAGTTCGACCTCAGTGCTTTCGCAGCGTCCTCACAACGTGCTGCGGCGGAGACTCAGGGAGTTGGCACCTGGCTTTGGCTGCAGACTCTGTACCGTCGCGCTCGTCGCTTCATGAACTCCGGTTTCGTTCTTGATCCTCAGGTGCTCGAAGAAGCAGTCCATACCAACGTCGGTGATATGACGTTCAAAGAAGCCTACGACGCAACAGACCGCATTCTCAACATCACCATATCTCCATCGGGCCCCGGCTCAATAACTCTACTAAACCACCTCACCGCTCCCCACGTGCTCATCTGGTCCGCCGCCCTAGTCTCCAACTCCAACGACCCATCCCAAAATTCAACCCGCCTGATGTGCAAAGACGCCACCGGAAACATAATCCCCTACGACTCCTCCGGCATCCGCACAGCACACTACAACCCAACCTACCCGAGCACCCCTCAAGAAAGCCCCCTCTCGCGCCTCGGCGAGCTCTTCAACGTCGACCACTTCATCGTCTCGCAAGCCCGCCCCTACATCGTCCCTTTCCTGTACCCGACGCTCCGCATCTTCAAAACCAGCTTCCTCGCTTTCTTCACCCGCTTCATCCTGCAAGAATTCCAGCACCGCCTGCGCCAGCTCGAGATCCTCGGCGTGCTGAACCCAGGCATAAAACGCCTGCTCATGGACGAGGTTGTGCCTGGGCCGGCGGTCACCCTCGTTCCTGAAATTAGATTGTCGGACTGGGCGCGCCTGCTGCGCAATCCGACGAGAGATGAGATCGACCATTGGATCGAGCGAGGTGAGAGGAGCGTGTGGCCTAACGTCATACATTTGTGGGTGCGAACTGGCGTTGAGTTCGAGCTTGAGAAGGCGTATCAGAAGGTTCGGCGGAACCCTACTAGGAGTATGGAGTCAGACGATGGGCCGATTGCTAAGCCTGTCAGGAAACGCAGAGGCGAGCGGACGATTGCTGCTAGTTCGCGGGCTGGGTAGTATGTTGTTGGGTTAGTCGATGACATGTTTAATAGACATCTTCCTTGGTGTGACACAAGCATCAATTTCATCGTTGCCACGGTTTAGTCCACACGCTTCTCTCGGAGGGCTTGAACGATCCGATGTCATTTCCAGTGCCACAACGCTTCGCTAATAAACAACACGATCCCTATCAAGACATCACAACAAAGTAAGAAGAAAACCCACAGGCCAGACCTAAGCAGTCTTCGCCAAAACGACCCATCAGAAGATATTTCCAAACTACAAGACATCCATCTCATCCGCACCACCCACAAGCGGGAAGCGGCCTTGCAGAATATCGCTCCTGCGATCCAGCTCCGCCGAGTAATCCCTCCTGACTTCCTCCAGCGTCACAAGCTTGCGCTTCTGACCGGCCTGGTGCACTCCTTCGATCGGGTCAGCAAGCAACCAGCCTTCACCCTCACCACAGCACGCAAGGGTGTTAATGAGCAGCAAGTATGCCTGTAGCGTCGTCTCGTCTTCAGGATCCTGGTATTGGCGGGCCTCGCCGAGGCGCAAGCGCTCAAGGTGTTCGTAAAGGATTTCGGCTGCGCCACGGAAGTTGCCGCGTTGGGTGCGGAAAGCGTAGAGGATTTGGTGATGAGGTTTTGTGGCGGAGGAAGTGGAGGCGAGAGACTTCTTGGCGAGTGCGAGAAGGGTGGCGTCCGCGTCGGCGGCGAGCTCGGTGCTGAACGGCAGGGCGAGCAGAGCCGGCACGGAGTCCTGCTTGATGCATGTTTCGACAAGCAACTTCAAGTTGGCCTTTCGGAGGTCCTCGTTGCACTTCTGCAAGGCGTCATAGGCTTCGCGGAAGCGACCAGTCTTGACGAGAGCGCTGAAGAGATGGCTGGCGATTTCGCTGCGAGTGTCTCTAATCTTGATGAGCTTGATCTCCTTCATAGTATCGTCGATTCTATCCATGGCGGGGCTGTCTGTTATGCTCTTCCGTCCGTCGATCTTTGCAAGGTCGTCATCCAGACTCGCGACTCCGTGGACATTCTTCAGCGCCTCAGCGGCGAAGTCGGCTACGTAAGAGTAGACTCCAGGCTTCTGGAAGACAGCAACAATGTGCTGGTAGTATTGTGAAAGTCCAGAGCGGAAGAAAGTCTGCTCTTCGGCGCTGAGCAATCCAGCCGTATCGAAGACGCTAATGGACTGTCTCTCAGGCCGTGCCAAGCCATTCTTACTGTCCGCAGCTTCGTGGAACCTCATAGCAGCCGTATCGTACTCACCGAGCGCAACATCGAGTCGCGCCTGCATATAAGTAGACCACGGAGTGTCCGGCATGAACTTGACAAAGTCTGAGGCCAAGTGGTACAGCTCGCTCTGCAATAGCATTGAGAAGACATGCGAAGTAGCACCATTCCAGTCCTTCTTAAGGTCGACAGCGTATGCCCAGCGTTTGCTCCAGCGTGTGAGAGCAGTGGGCATGTCATGGTCGTCTTCGCCACCAGAATTGCGTTTCCAGTCGCCCGCGAAGAAGCTTTCGAGAAGCGTGGCTTCGATCTTGGATGTAGTTCCGTCGAGCGAGGGCTCCATCCGGGTGTGGCTGGCCAAGAAGAGGCGCAGGCTGGTTTGCTTGAGAAGCTCCATAATCTCGTGGTACACCTTGCGTGGAGAAAAGTCTAGGTGCAACTCGCTGGGCTCGAGGTCACCAGACATGAATGCGATCAGTGCAAGCATATCGAGCAGAATGGTCTCATTGCGTTGCAAGCTCTGTTGGGCGACGGCGACGTTGAGTCTGTCGCCATAGCGGCATGACTCGAGAGTCTGAACCTGCTCCGAGCCAATCTTGGTATTGTCTAAGCGCCGGAGGACTTGCTGGAAAATCTTACGATCTATGCTCCCAAGGCCCTCGAGATCCTGAACATCAAGTTCGAGAGCGCTGAAGATCTCTTCTGACACTTCAGCTCCAAGATCACACCTATCGTAGAGCCCATCAAGACCGGCTCTGTCATCGAGATCTTGGCACAGGGCATCCTGGTAGGCAACGTGTGTGAGTGTCTCCCTCGCTTCTGCAGGCAGAGACCGTCTGAAGTTGCGGGCAGCTGTTATCAACACAGTCACGGAATGCGCCATGACGTCTTTCGGATCAAAGATGGACTGGGCAATATCCGAGTCAATCCGTTCCAGTTCTTGGTCTTCCAGCAGGTCGGAGTTCAGAAATAGGAGCTCCAGGTCATCATTTGCGCGAACTGGTGCAACGGTGTCTGTGCAAACTGACCAAGGCTGTGCATAGTCGTAATCAAATGCAAGATTGACAGATTCGATGCGCTTCCTGTGTAGCTCCTCGAGAATGGAATAAAAGCCGGTCCACTGCGCGGCCACATCCGCTTGGTATCCATCGTAGTCGGGCTGATTGTTCGGGGATCGTGCCAGGATGATTTTGCTGGTCACGGAAGTGACGAGTCGCGCCTGCAGAGGAGCCTGGTGAGCATGTGACCCTTTGGCGGACAGGCTGGCCAATTTGCGGCGCTGACAGTAAGTGTGTAGAGCAGCCTCGATGCTCGATGCCGAAAAGCGCCCAGGAGAAAACAAGTAAGACATCCATCGCTCCGTGGGGGTGATGAGCGTGTCTGCGTTAGCAGAAACTTGGGCTGGGAAATCATTGGCTTCTCTTAGGCGTTCGGGTGTCAACGGACCATTGTCGACGACTGTCCATCCCTTGCGAAATGCTTTCATTAGCTCCTCTCGGTCCTCTTCGAGTAGATTGAAAGTCAGAGTAAATGTCTTGCAAAGAGCACCGCTTCTCGCTCTAATCCACAGCTGTGTTTCAGTCCAGTTTGGTGATGGGTGAGCGTGGAATTCTTCGAGGTGCCAGATGTTCGTGTTGAGTAGTTCCTCGACTGGAGGGATCAGCGTCGCTCTCGGTTGCAGGTCCTCAATTCTCGGTTTGTCGCCCTCCACTGTTGAGGTGGACCTGACCTCGTAAACCTTGAATTGATGGTTCTTCGGCGAGTAGACCCAAACAACGTAGTTTCCATCCTCGTCCATCCTGGCAAGAGCTCCATCGTCTGCTAGTCCCGGCGCTCGTGCGATTTGCATAAGTTTCCCTTGTTCAGCCGTCATGACATATGGCGCCTGTCGCCTCGATCCATCGCGGTCGCTCTTCTCATGGAGGAGATCCATCTGCAGTGCAACCCGCCCTGTGTTCGCACTCCAAGCTTTGAGTTGGTGATCCAGTGTCACTGTCCATACAATGTTCCCATCCGGACTTTTTGCTAGATCCACGGCCGAGCTGGTCTCGAGATCCAATTCGCCGTATCGTACTGTTTGCCGCCTCTTCAGTGGGTTGAGCGCTTTCAATGTGCCACCCCATCCTCCCTCGCTGTAGAAAGTCTCGCGCCACTGTGCCGCGCTCTCGTTCGGCTGTCGCTCAAGTCGCAGCAGACTGCCATCATGTAATGATACAAGAAGCTCCAAGCTGTTCACGGCGATCATGCGATATGGGTAGCGGAAGCCAAAGGAGCTCGGCGAGTACTTCTTGACCGCCGTCGATGGGTCGAATTCGGAAGGCGGACTGTCCCTAGCCAGCAGGTCCGCCTTCAATGTGATGGTGTACAAATCGTTACCAGTGGTGAGCACAAACACCTCCAGCGCATCCGTCTCTTCAGAATCCGCGAAAGCCACTCCGCGCCTCACGATCTCCGTAGGCAATTCAATGTGGAATGTTAAGGAGCCCTCTCTCTGTAGGTCATCTCTTTCGTGCACCAGATCCACGCATTGTACCTCCAGTAGTCGTCGATCGTCCAGTACGCGCCAGAGAAAACTGCGCGGGTACTTGCTCTTGCGGCGGAAGTATACTGAGGCTTCTGAGGCCAGGTGTTTGCGCGCATAAGACTCCTCATCTAGCTCGCTGATCTCATTGTAGCCGCGTTTGCGTCCGGCTCCGAAAAGCGTGACTGCCTGAGAGTTGTTGCCGGTGGTGTCGATTTTGAGGATAGAGGCCGGTGAGGCTGGCAGTGTCGATAATTGAACCTCCTGGTATAGTGTAGGCGTGACAGCTGGCCGCGCCATGATTGCAATTATGTGTAGGTAGGAAGTTGGTGGAGCTGTTGTTGATTTGATGGGTTGCGCAAAGATTGAAGGTTGCTTAGTCGCGTTTCCCGCGTTCGAGCTCGCTCGGACCAACTAGCGCGGTTGCAGTATTCACTTGAGGATGATGGGGGGAATTGAAATGAAAGATCCACAGGGATCGTTTTTGATAGAGCAATGCATTTGTCCAAATGATACTAATCATATTATCTTGAAAACCAGAATCATGGTCAAAAGCCTTAAAATTGGGTATCAGAAAAGTAGCTACAGAAGGTAAACACGCAAAGCAAATGCACGAAATCGCTTGCCGCCCCTCAGGGCGAGCGTCATGCGCCATTTTATGCATCCATGCATCGTAAAGCCATCCTTCCCGTCTCTCGTAAGGTCCACTTCGTGCCCGTAACACACATTTGAGTCCGAGAAAGACTAAAACTTGTCCTCGAGATCCTTGGGCGACGGGTCGCCAATACCATCCTCATTGATGGCGAACATGCAATCACTTTCAGGCAAGCAAGGAGAGTCGTAGATCTTGCAAATTCTTGTCTCGCCTCTGCCCTTCTTCAGCGAAAGTCTGGTTGTTGACGCGTGCGCGATGATGTTGCCACCAATGGGCTTCTTCGGGTCAGGGTTGAACATGGCACTGGGACCGCCATCGACTTGGGCGACGACCTGGTTGGTAATCACCACGGCGATACCGAACTCGTCTGCAAGTCTTTGAAGTGTACGCATGAATTTGGCCAGATGTGTCTGTCGACTGCTCAGTTCACCACGGCCCATGAAGTCAGTGCGGTACAGCGAGGTAGCACTGTCGACTACCAGTAGTGAGAAGCGAGTCTCGGTCATCATTTGCGCGGCCTGGTTGAGTAGTTGCAGCTGGTGATCCGAGTTGTAGGCACGAGCGTATGCGACATTGTCCAGGACCTCTTCACCAGACAGGCCGTACCGGTTTGCAACGGAAAGCAAGCGGACGGGTCTGAAAGTTCCCTCAGTGTCGATATACAAACATTTGCCTTCTCCTCCACCCATGTCGAAGGGCAGTTGACAGGTGACTGCGAGCGTGTGGCAAATCTGGCTCTTTCCTGTCCTGAACTCGCCGAAGACTTCAGTAATACTGCCAGTCTCGACGCCACCAGCGAGGAGGGTGTCAAGTTGCTTGGATCCCGTGGTGATTGAGATGAGCTCAGATCTTCGCGCGTGCATTTCCGTGGCCGTCGTAAAGCCCATAGGTACGAGTTTGGACGCTGGTAAGGTCAGTCGCGACAAGAGATGAGGAAGCAGCAGGTGGCGAACTGACCTTCTACGAGAATCTTGGTCGCCTTCTGCTCTGACACGCCCTTGATGGTCTCAAGAAGCTTCTTTGGTCTGCATTTGATTAGCATTATTTCTGCAATGGATATCTTCCGGCATCTTACGTGTATGCAACGCTTTCTACGGTATTGTAGCCCGCATCGACGAAGAGTTGAATGTCACGCTTGGAGAGACCGGCGACACCCTACAAACTTGTTAGTCGCAACCAAGTTGATGTTTCGAGGCGCCAACCCACCTCGAGTGCAGCAAGTGGCGTGGGCGCACCCGGTCCGCCAGCTTGCTCATCGTAGCCCGACTGCGACTGCTGATCTTCTTCGGCGCTCATGGTGTAGGATGTGAGTTTGATGGCGTACTGAGGTGGCAAATGCAGTGAGGCGGAAGTCGGTTCGATGTGTGTTGCACAAGAGACGGCCAAGAGCACAAGGGTTGGGAGTGATGGCGAGGGAAATAAAAGCAGGACTTGGGTGACGCGACGGAAGGCGCGTGAGTGGCGTTTCTGCCTACAGCACAGGGTCCACAGACTTGTAGGCAGAGATGCAGAAGTGTTCCTATACCATGCCTTCGCATTTGGATGTCCCGGTATTGAACAACGTGAAGGCACTACTCACGCGCTGACGGCAATGTCCTTGCTGCTCCACCATGCTATCCATGGGATCCTGTATGCTGGGCCATTATCGCTGCAAGGATCTGCCACGCCACAGATATTCGTATCGGGATTTATGCACTTCATCTCCACAGTACTTCTTATGCGCCCAAGCACGTTGGCACGTGTTCCTTTCCACTCCACTACCGAGGAGAAGGTATTGTTACACGGTTACACGCAGGATTGCACACATTGCATGCATTGGATATGCCTAAGCGAAGGTGGCGTCACCTACCTCGACACATGACCATCCTCACACTGCTACAAAACATTCATGGTGACAGGCTGAGGAGAAATACTCGCGGTACCTATCGCATAATAATTCGGAGAAATCGCCCGCTCTTACCCCGGAAGCACTTTCGGTGTGTGGGTTGCATGACGCGGAGAACGGTGGAGAATCATGTGAGCTCCGAGTCTCACTGGGAGGGAGGGAGCTTATTAGAGTGTCAGTACCGCATGTCGACCGCCTCGCCCTTTCTTCAATCCGCTGTAGAATCGTAACAGGCGTCCCTTCCCTTCCACCATCACTTTCTGCAATATACACCTCTCCGTGACATTTCAATTGCATATATCTTCTGTCTTACAACATGGGGGAAATTGTCGAGATGGGCTCTGCTAAGCATCGTTGGTGGAAAGAGGCTGTCGTGTACCAGGTACGGCTGCCATTGGTCATTGTTACACACTTTTGTTGATTCTGACATGACCTCAGATCTACCCAGCATCCTTCCAATCGACAGGCTCAGGTAGTCTTCCTGGATGGGGAGACATTAAGGGTGTCGTCTCGAAGCTGGACTACCTCAAACACCTGGGCGTCGATGTGGTATGGCTGTCACCCATCTACAAATCGCCACAGGTCGACATGGGCTACGACATTGCCGACTACAAGGACATCGATCCACGTTATGGCACTCTAGAGGATGTAGATGAGCTGATTGCCGGCCTGCACAAACGTGACATGAAACTGATGATGGATCTCGTTGTCAACCACACTTCCGATCAACACGACTGGTTCCTCAAGTCTCGCTCTTCCAAGGACGACCCCAAACGCAGCTGGTACCATTGGCAACCTCCCAAGTATGACGAACATGGAAATCGTCAACCTCCGAACAACTGGGCTATGATTTTGGGCGAGGCCAACAGCGCTTGGACTTGGGACGAGAAGACACAAGAATATTACCTCGCACTCTTCACTCCAGAGCAGCCCGATCTCAATTGGGAGAACCCAGAAGTCCGCGCTGCTGTACACGACGTTCTCAATTTCTGGCTGAAGCGCGGTGCAAGCGGTTTCCGCATGGATGTCATCAATCACATCTCCAAGACCCCAGGATATCCGGATGCGCCCATTACGTCTCCTGGAAGCAAGTATCAGCCCGGCCACAAGTACTACGCCAACGGCCCACGCTTGCACGAATGGCTGCAGGCGATGAACCGCGAAGTTCTTAGCCGGTATGACACGATCACGGTTGGTGAGATGCCTTTCGTGCGCGACAAGGAAGAGATCCTGAAGATCGTTGGTGCTAAGCGTGGCGAGCTCAACATGATCTTCATCTTCGAGATGGTCGATATTGACAATGACGAGTCTGGCTTCCGTCTGACCCTTCGGGACTGGAACACGAATGAAATCAAAAAGATCATGAACAAGTACCAGACCCTCATGATCGATCGCGATGGATGGAACAGTTTGTTCATTGAGAACCACGGTACGATGTTCAGAATGCATGATTGGACATCCACATACTGACAACAGATGCGCAGACAACCCTCGCTCGATCTCCCGCTACCTCAGCGACAAGGATGAACATCGCGAGCTCAGCGCGAAGCTCCTGTGCCTCATGCAGACCACTTTGTCTGGAACGCTCTATGTCTACCAAGGAGAAGAGCTCGGTCAGCGCAACATGCCTCCGAGCTTCGAGCCATCCGAGTATAAAGACATTGAGACCATCAACTACTGGGAGAAGGTATGTCATCTCACCGGAAGCAACACCGACATACGCAGCACCGTTGTACACAGTCCACTGACCACAGCCGTCTACAGATGAAAGCCGCCTACCCTGACGACGAAGAGAAGCTCGCCTTCGCTCGCAAAGTAATGCAACGCAAAGCCCGCGACCACGCCCGCACACCCGTACAATGGACCTCCGAGTCCCCCAACGCCGGCTTCTGCGACCCGAACACCAAGCCTTGGATGCGTGTCAACGACGACTACAAGACCGTCAACGCCGCCGCCCAGCGCCAGCACAATGACAAAGACTCGCTCTCCGTCCTGCAGTTCTGGAAGCGCGGCCTGGAGCAGCGCAAGAAGCACAAAGACGCGCTGGTCTACGGCGACTTCCACCTGCTGGACCCCGAGGACGGCCACGACCAGATCTTCGCGTATGCGCGTCGCGGCGAGGATGAGACCTTTGTGACGGTGCTGAATTTTTCTGGGGAGAATGTTGAGTGGGAGTTGCCTGCTTCGGCGCATGTGCAGAGATGGGTCGCTGGTAACTACACCGCTGGTGCGCCGGATGCGGCTACCAAGGGCAAGATCTCGCTGAGGCCGTACGAGGCGTTGCTCGGCATGTCTTGAGGAATTATTCAAGGTCCAGGCTGTTACAAATGACTCTGCATGCAGGGAGTACTTTTTCTTTCTTGAGGGCATGAAAGCATGCATGCGAAGTGGCAATTGCAAGGCATGAATGGGATAGTCAACATGGTCCACACAAAAGTCCAGGAATAGCAAAAGTCATCTTACCTCCCTTGATACCTCCTGGTTTTCCAAGCTGCACATTCAAAATCAACAAAGAGGGTACCTTCCGATGATACGTGATTTTTATTCGTACAAGTATTTTCGACGCTAGTGATTCGCGGCTGAGGGAGACACGCGATATTCGACACAGCCCAGCGTCACCCAGTCTCACGCCAGAAAGAGAGTGAGTAGTAACAAGCCAAAACAAATATGCACTTTCGTCACCCAACCACCATCTTCTCGTGCACGGATAGCCCACCCCGGTGAACTTCGAGATGGAAAAGAAACGCCATTTGCAATAAAACCAAATGAAAAAAAGACTCCGACGAGAGCAATGCACCAAAAGTTTCATCTTCAACGTTGGTTGTGCTTGTTTGCGCCAAACAGAATGCTCCCACATGATTCCCCGTCTGATTCGCTTTCCAGAGGGGCAAGGTAATTCAGGCTGCCTTGCCTCCTGCTCAGACATTACTCCAGACCGCCATGCAAACAATCGAGTAGTAACAGCAATTCCAATGTGTCTTCAAGTGTAAGAAGAAATTGCTTTTCTTTCTTCGTGCAGAACGCTCAGAAACATAGCAGGTAGCGGAAATTCAAAAAGCAAAAAATTCAGAGAGTCAACAGTCCTTTCCACAGTAGCGTGGGCGTCGGGTCTATCCATCATTCAGGCCTCCGCGCAGATCCTATGCTGGGAACTTCGAGTCGACGTCCATCTTATCTTCAGCCTTCACAGTGCCGGGCGACGCGGCAATCGGCTTCTTCTCTTCAACAGGTGAGGGTTCCTTCTTAGCCTCCGAGGTGTCGCCATTGGATGCGGAAGGTCGCGATGTAGTCTTGGGCGTAGCGTCCTTTCCGGCAATCTTGACGTACATGTCTCTCAGCTTCTTTCCAGAGACACGCTTGCTCTCTTTGGTGCTTTGCGGCCAGTGACGATCGGAGACAAAGTCCCACAGACCATTTTCGAGCGAAGGGTTATCCTTGATGTTGGGATGGTTGAAAATGTGGTTGCCAATGGCGACAAGACTGACTTTGATGATCTTGAGACGGGTCATGTCGTCAGGGATCTTCTTCTTCTGTGCACCGTGAGCACGTGCAAGGTGCTCGTTGATGGGAGCCAAGACGTGTTGTAGCTTCCTTTCGTGCTCTGACAGCGGCTTACCACCATTGGTCATTGGTGAGGAGTTCACGCGTTGGTGGCCGGGACGAGGTTGTTCGGCCTGACGCTGTCGAATGCGCTCACGGTCCTCAGAGCTGATCTTTCTATGACCGTTGGGCGAGCCATGAGAATTTTGACGAGCCAGGCTGTTCCGGATATCAGACTGGTGTCTGTCATGGTGAGAGTTACCTTTGCGAGAACCAGGCGCGGGGCTAGCAGAGCCATTTGGTGTTGCGAAACGACCGTGGAAGCTGCCAACATGCTTGCGGTTGTTGCGGTGGTGGTTCTCCATGGCTCTCCTGGCCTGGCTGTTGGACCCACCACTAGTCTTGTCGCGAAGCACGCTGACCAGGTAGCCAGCACGACGGACAAGGTGGACTGCACCGGGAGATTTTGTCGTCTTGACATCGCTCTTCTCGCGCTCCTCCTTCTGGCCAACACGGTGTTCCTCAAGGAAGAGCTTGTGGCCCATATCAAGATCGGGGTCGTCGCGAATGGCAGCCCAAGCACCCATACCATGGCGTGCGATACCGACAGTGAGCATGCCGTCCTCTCTAGCACCCCACTCGCATGTATATGAAGCTGGCTTGGATGCCTCTGCGATACGGAAGTTTCTGGGATCCTTGCTTTGAGAGACAAGGTCGCGAATCATACGCATATCGATCGGGCGCTCTTTGATTGTCTCCGCGTTAATACGCTTCACCCCTCGGAAATCGTAGAGCACAGTTTTGCGTTCCTTTTTCGTCACTTGCTTGCCGGTCGTGCGCTCCAGTTCAGCAAGGCGGTCAGCCTCTTCCTTGAGGAGGCGATCAGCCTCATCGATGACAGCTTGCAGTGTGTCGCGGACGACATCGATATCACGACTGAGCAGACGAGCTTCGCGAACGATTTCGTCGGGCTTCTCCTCGAAAGCACCAAACCTCTCATAAGCCCTGATGAGATTCCGGCACTCCTTCTCGCCAAGTGGCCGTTTTGGATCACGGCCGCGATCGGTGTCGTCGTCATCGTCATCTGAACCCATGTCGGCTGCAGCTTCAGCAGCAAGGTCGCGCGCTCTCTTCTTAGCAGCACGCTGCTCGCGAGCTTCGTCGACAGGCGCCTTCCTTTTACGTGGTTGATTCGCCTCGATGACGCTCTCAAGGTAGGCCTCTTCTTCCTTCTTGCGCTCCTCTTCCTTGATCTTGTCGAGCTCGGCCTGTGGAATAATCTGGTCCCACTCTAGGTCGACCTTGACGTCAGTGTACTCAAAGCTGCGCAAAAACTCTTCGCCACCGTCGGTAGTCATGCCTTCTGGTTGCTCAGTCTTGTGCTCTTCTGCATTCTCAAGCACAGCATCAATGTCCAACTCTTCCAGCTTGCGCTGGTTGTTTGTTTGCTCGAACATCTTCTGGCCGCGCTTCTTGAGAATTCGGGAGATCTCATCAGACGACGTCGGCTCGACGGCCTTTTCGCCAGCACGAGCCAGTTTCTCCTTCATGATGCTGTTGTCCTTGTCTGTCACACCACGCTGAATTGTGATGAACTCGAGCATGAGCTTGTTTCGCGCGCGCTCCAAGACTTCTTCTTCAACTGTGTCCTTCGAGACCAGGCGGTAAATGGTGACAGGCTTCTTCTGTCCAATACGATGAGCGCGTGCCATGGCCTGCAAATCGGCCTGAGGGTTCCAATCGGAATCGAACAAGATGACAGTGTCAGCTGTCATCAAGTTGATACCTAAGCCACCAGCGCGGGTGGAAAGCAAGAAACAGAAGTCTTGACTGTTCGGAGCGTTGAAATGGTCGATCGCCATTCTCCTTGCGCCTGCAGCAATAGTTCCGTCGAGCCTCTGGAACTGGTGACCGCGAAGGTTGAGGTAGTCTCCAAGAAGATCGAGCATCTTAACCATCTGACTGAAAATCAGGACACGATGGCCGTCCTTCTTCATCTTTGTCAGAAGTTGATCGAGCAACATCATTTTGCCACTGCTGGTGATAAGTGCCTTGAGCTGCTCTTCACGTGTGCCGGACGTGCCTTCCAAGATGCGCTCTTCGGCATTGGGGAACATGAAAGCATGGTTACTTGCTTTCTTGAGCTCCATCATGATGTTGAGCAGGGACGCTTTTTGGCCTTTAGAACCAGCATTGAGCGCGGCGTAATTGCGTGTGAGAATGTTCTTGTAGTATTCAAGCTGAACATCAGCAAGCTCAACACGGATGATCTTTTCGGTCTTTGGTGGTAGATCGCCTTCAACCTTTGCCTTGGTACGTCGAATCATATAGGGTGAGATAGCATTGGTGAGCTCGGCAATTTTCTCACTGGCATGCTCAGAGGTCAGATCAATGTCTTCATCGACTTTGACCTTGCCAGGCATCAGGAAATCCATGAGCGCTGAGAGTTCGCTGAGAGTGTTCTGCATTGGTGTACCGGTGATCAATAGCCTGCTGGGGGCACCGAACTCCATAAGCTTTGCGTAGAGTTGCGAATCGCGGTTCTTCAGGCGGTGAGCTTCGTCGACGGCCATGAATTGCCATTTCAGCTGAGACAGGAAACCAGCATCGGCCAGAACGTATTCGTATGTGGTGAGCAGCACATTGAACTTGACCTTCTTGTAGTTGCGAGGGTCGACTAGCAGCTCGTGCTCTCTGATGATCTTGCGTGCTTCTTCGTTGCCGTTGTAGACCACGTAGTTGATGTCAGGGGTCCAGTTGTCGAACGTGTCGGCCCATGCAGGCATGGTGGACAACGGCACAACAACGATGAACGGTCCCTGTTGGCCGCGCTCATGCTTCAGCCAGTCGATGAAAGACACTGTCTGCACAGTCTTGCCGAGGCCCATTTCATCCGCAAGGATGACGTTGTTTCCTTTACACCAGTGGTGAGCCAGGAAGTTGAGTCCATGAATCTGGAACTCTCGAAGATCGCCACCTTTGATGTATTCTGGCTGAGTACGGAAAGGCTTGTAGTCAGATCTTGTTGCAAGATTGGCCTCTTTCTGGTTCGTGACAGGTGTCTTTGACGTTCTGTCCAGGTACCGGTCAATCTCGTTCTGCGCAAGCTCGCTGATCAGAGATGCTGACTCCCAGGTGCAGAAGTCGTATGGCAGCGCCTTCCATTTGACGAAGTACTCGGTGTCTTCATCGCCCTCTTGTGCACTGATGATGCGCTCGACCTTCATGTACTCATTCAGAGAGTCCAGATAAGTCTCACGATCAAGATTCCATTTCTCCTTGTCCTCAAGAGCGGTGTCTGGGTGGGCAACGTCGAGCTCGAGGGTGATGACCTTGCGGTAGTAGTTTTCCACGCGACGGATGCCCTTGTAGTTTTTGAGAGTATCCCATGGTTCCCACGTCGCGTGATAGTGTGCTTGGCCTTGCCATTTGATCTGTAAGAGACGGTGTCAGCATATCGTTTGCCCGATAATGGGTGTGGGTGACTTACGTAGTACTCATAATCTTTCTTGGTAGGATTCTCTTCATCTGTATCCGGTCAATTAGCGGGCTGACATATAACTGAAGATGGAAATAACATACCTGCACCGTCTACCAACCTGTGGTTGAGGACCGTGTCCACTGCAGGACCCGTCTGCTCAACTACCCAGTGGTTCGGCGTGACGTTCTCGGTATCCTCTTCGCTCAGTCCATAGTCGTCCTCCTCATTGTAATTTGTGACCTTTGCAGCCTGGCGCGTAGAGAAGCGCACTTCACCCAGTTGAGGTGTACCAGCACCGGATGCGGATGCTTGCTTTTGTCGACGATGTTTTTTGGCGAAGGAGCGTCCTTTGGCGCCGCCGTATACGTCGTCTTCGTCGGAGCCATCATCGTCAGATGAAGGCTGAATAGAAGAGTTGTTGCCTGTCCGTGTTGATGCTGGTACAGTCAGCATCGGTACTGAAATATGTAGGACGACTCGATTGATGAGGGAATACATACATGGGCGCGTGCCAGTGGTCTTTTGGCGCTTTCGCCTGCGACTGGTGTTGACATCGTCAGACTCATCCTCCTCATCGCTCGTCTCGACCTGTATCCCCTATTAGTACAGCGTTCAATGGATATGGGAAAGCGCACGTACCACTCGATGCTGAGGTCTCGCGCGGCCCTGTGAGGTAGTGTCAGTATATCGGATTCATGGTAGCAAAGAGAGCAGACAAACACTGCGACGAAGCCCATATAGCTCGGGGTTCTGCTTCATGTATTGCTCGTCATCCACAGCACCCCTTCGCTTGCCAGACCTCACTTCCTCTTCTGACGATGATTCGTCGTGTCGCATTCCGTTTGTTCCCTCCGGCGGCGGTGTCTCCTCGTCAAAATCGGCATCCTGCTCCTCAGCGACTTCATCTTCCTCCTCTACCTCAGAGGTGGCCATGTCTTGCATGGCATCGTCGTCTGAGCCATCTTGTGTGTGATCGTCTATGTGTGATGCGGTGGTGGTAGGGAGGTCATTGACGTCTGAGAGAGGGCTTTCGCTGCCAGCGCGACGCGGCGAAGATTCGGAACGGTCGTCATCGTGATCATCGGCATATCCGTTCATGTTGGACATGTCGTCGAGGTGATATGTATAGGGTGGGAGATGTATTGGCCCCGCTACACCAAAGGGCAGTCAGCAGTGTATCTATGGCTGTGGCAGTCGGAGCGGGCTGAGATTTTTCACACGGCCAGCCAGCATATACGCGACCGGTTCCCCCACAAGAAAGGACCGTATCGAAGCAGAGAACGCGACTATACAAGGTCCGACCGGTAAATGCGGCCTCGTGATGAGATATCGATGGAGTGCGCTGGCGGTTGTGGTGGGCGGTCCGACGGGAAGGAGTCCTTACAGGGCAGTCTGACAGCATCAAACGTAGTCGTAGAGGTCGTTCTCGTAGTTCCAAGGTGTTTCTAGGGTCGCCAGTGATGATATATGTTCGGTGGAAGGCTCGGACGATGGCTGACCGCGAGGCGCGATGCGCGTGGTGTCGCGGCCAAAGCGCGCTGAGAACTACGTAAAGAGCGTGAGAGGTGATCGGTGACAGGCCATGCGGCGTTTGGGGAGAGTGGGAGTGAATGTAGGCAGTGGTGGGTTTGGGTGGTGGTAGGCAGTGGTTGGTTTGGGTAGATGGGTGTGGGAAAGAGTAGTGCACTAAGCGGAGACTGGAGAGTGAAAGAGGGCCGCTTGCCCTCCGCCCGTCCACACCAGACACTTTGGACGGCGAGGACGGCAAGCTGCAATAGCCTTTCTCGCCTTTGTGGGTGCTCACGGTTGACATTTACATTCACTGTCGCACAAACACCGCCAACCATCGCAAACAGGCTTCACAACGATTGCTATCAGCTTCATTGTTTCAACTATATGATCTGCTATACTGTATGTGTCTCTGCGGCAGCGTTTGCCAGAAAAGTATGTTCTTGTATACAACAACGAGAAGGATAGGCGCTGCCAAAGACATCGACCCGGCGAAGACATATGATATGTGCTCTTTGTGTCATGTCATAGTCATGATTGGCAGGCATTGCACTTGTACGTTGATCAAAGGGCGACCATAATTTCCGTTGTATTCGTCTCGATGCAATCATGTCGCTTGTGACAAGAAGATGAGTTCCGAGGGGTGTGATCACTAACCTGAGCGAAGGACGCTCGCTAGACCAACTGACACATGGTCTTGAAATCTTCGTGATGAGGGATGAGGCGTCGGTGAGTGGAAGGAATGAACGATCTCCGATCTCCGCTATGGATCATCGTGCAGTCGTCAAAAGTTCGCTCTGATGGATCTGAAAGGATGGCTGGGGTTCATGTATGCTCCCTGTCTGAATGGTATCTGAGTTCTGGTAACCCGGCATTGTCCCACTATTGGTAGTATCTCAATGGCGAACCACCACAAAGTGCCAGTCTTCAATACCCTCCCTCCATCTGACAGTACTATACATGGCGTCTCAAGACTTCTGGTACCAATATACATGTACGTAGGCTTGAAGATGGATGTCTGCTCGAGTGTAAACTCCGGCCTATTCTCTTGCTCTGGGTGGCGAGAACGACAAACTAACATCTAAAGGGCAACTTCATGAGAGCCTTGTCAGTATTTGCATTGTGAATGACAGCCTGCGCGAAAAAGGCAGACATCGCAGTTCGCCAACAATCGGGTTAGGGTTGGGGCTACCGTGTTCGACAACATTGTTGCTAAAATTGACCACTGGTGCGCGCTACAGGCGATACAAGTGAGATCAAAAGATTAGAAGAGGATTTTTTATGGCTGGGGTGTGGTGCGGCATCGGTGGTCATACTGGTCGTGGGTTATGTCTCGATTTCCTGTTTTACCGACTTTGGCAACGAAAGCAGTTGGCGAATGCGTCGATGTCACTGAGACCCAGTCGTCAAAACTGCTACTGGTATTGCCAGAAGCGGCATTTCCTACACATATGAGACGAAAAAGAACAGACAGATGTCATTCAATCATGCAAACAGTGGCGTAGAGTACGACTACCACATCTAGCAAGGACCGAGAGCAAGAGAGTGGCCGGTTAGGCACATGTAAACCGATCTTTGTCCGACCTCATACATGTAATGCCACGTTGTTTTCAAGCACCCCCGACGATTTCGAAAAAGTTAGCGACCTTTTCGCTTCGTATACATGCATAGAATAACAAGTCAAGTGTTAACAATTATTTCATGTCCAAGAGATAGATGTAGCAAAGAGGCGTGCAGACGTACCCCGCCTATCCTATTAGGGTGCGATATTATGCTTACCCAAAAGCCCCGCACTGTTCGTTCATTGGATGACAGAATTTCAAGGTTAACAAAGCGAGTCCTACTCTGGCTTCGCTTTCCACCTCCAACACCGCCTCTTCCACTCGCTACATTCACCATATACCCGGCCTGGTGGTAATAACCGAGCCAAACATTTGCAAAGATGTCGGACAAGCTCACCCGGTGAGTTCCCCTGCCGTCTTCCCACCTGCGCAGCGTGGGCGCACAGTCATCGTCACAAAAGGAAAAAGGACACACAAGCTCATTCTCTCCCACAGTATCGCCATCGTCAACTCCGACAAGTGCAAGCCGAAGAAATGTCGCCAGGAGTGCAAGAAGGCGTGTCCCGTCGTCAAGACCGGCAAGCTGTGTATCGAAGTCGACAGCGCCAGCAAGATCGCCTTCATCAGTGAGCGCCTGTGTATCGGATGCGGTATCTGCCCCAAGAAGTGTCCCTTCGACGCCATCCAGATTATCAACTTGCCCACAAACCTCGAGAGTCAAGTCACACACCGTTACTCCGCCAACAGCTTCAAGCTGCACCGTCTTCCCATGCCCCGCCCTGGTCAGGTTCTCGGTCTGGTGGGAACCAACGGTATTGGCAAGAGTACCGCTCTCAAAATTCTGGCCGGCAAGCTGAAGCCCAACCTTGGCCGCTTCGAGGATCCGCCAGACTGGGAGGAGATTTTGAGGTACTTTCGCGGTTCTGAACTGCAGAGTAAGAATATTCGAGGCATGGACACCAGGGAGGGACAAGCGCTAAGAAATTTGCAGACTACTTCACCAAAATTCTCGAGGACAACCTCAAGGCTATCACCAAGCCGCAGTACGTGGACCAGATCCCCAAGGCTCTCAAGGAGAAGAACAACAGATCCGTTGGCGGATTGATCACCACAAGATGCGATGTGAGCGACGAGAGACTGAAGGAGATCAGAGAGACACTTGGTATGCGCAGCCAATATCAAATCCGACACACTTTGCAGACCGACTAACGCGAAACCAGAACTCGATGCTGTTTGGGACCGTGATATTGATCTCCTCTCTGGTGGTGAGCTGCAGCGTTTCGCTATCGGCATGGTGTGCGTGCAAAAGGCCGATGTCTACATGTTCGACGAGCCTTCTTCCTTCTTGGATGTCAAGCAGCGTCTTGCCGCTGGTCGCCTGATCCGCAGTCTGCTCGGACCTGACAGCTATGTCATCGTTGTCGAGCACGATTTGTCCATTCTCGACTACCTGTCAGACTACATTTGCGTTCTCTACGGTAAGCCCGCCGTTTACGGTGTGGTCACCGCTCCCTTCTCCGTGCGTGAAGGTATCAACATTTTCCTGGACGGTAACGTCCCCACCGAGAACTTGCGATTCCGCGACGAGTCCCTTCAGTTCCGTATTGGAGATGCGAGCGACGAATACTTCCTGGACAAGTCCCAGGATTACAGCTACCCGGCCATGCAAAAGACCATGGGTAACTTCCAACTCAGCATCGACGCCGGTACCTTCACCGGCTCTGAAATCGTCGTCATGATGGGTGAGAACGGTACTGGTAAGACGACTTTCTGTAAGATGCTTGCAGGTGCCCTCAAGCCCGACAACGACCAGAAGATTCCTGCCATGAACATCTCCATGAAGCCCCAGAAGATCACACCCAAGTTCCAGGGTACTGTCCGTCAGCTGTTCTTCAAGCGCATCAAGGCCGCCTTCATCAACCCTCAGTTTCAGACCGATGTCTACAAGCCCTTGAAGATGGATGACTTCATCGACCAGGAAGTCCAGAACCTGTCTGGTGGTGAATTGCAGCGTGTCGCCATCGTGCTTGCCCTCGGTATGCCCGCAGATATCTACGTTATCGACGAGCCTTCCGCCTACCTCGATTCCGAGCAGCGTATTGTCGCATCTCGCGTCATCAAGCGCTTCATCATGCACGCCAAGAAGACCGCTTTCGTCGTCGAGCACGATTTCATCATGGCAACCTACCTTGCCGATCGTGTCATCGTCTTCGACGGCGAGCCTTCCATCAAGACTCACGCCAACACTCCTGAGTCCCTGCTCACCGGCTGCAACACCTTCCTCAAGGCCCTGGACGTCACTTTCCGTCGTGACCCGAGCACTTACCGCCCGCGTATCAACAAGCTCAACAGTGTCAAGGATGCCGAGCAGAAGGCTGCAGGAAGCTACGTAAGTCATGAAATGAGCACACTGACCATTGTAGAAGTTCGCGCTAACAGAATATCAACAGTACTTCCTGGAGGAAGAGGCCTGAAGGGCATCACCGAAGACTACGACAGAAATGCAGCAGCAGGCTGCAAGCTCAGCGTCCAGTCCTCGCATCGGGCTGGGACAAAACGGCGCCGTGTGATCAAAAGCGGCGCAGACGAGCTGCTGGATCTTGAGCGCGCCGAGGACGACAAGGACGACAAAGGCGACCTGGCGGACAGCACACACCACCGCCGTCACGACTCGAGCATACGAGAAAAATTTGAGGCACTCGCGATGGTGAATTTTCCCCCGTCGACTGCCAGGCAATGGGCACCGACACCCGAGTCAAGTCACGCTTCCCAAACCCTCCTATGTTGTCCCGAGACGCATCTGCTGCTGCTTGGAAAGTTTACCCAAATTAGGCGCATGCATGCTACGAGGTTATGGGCAATGACAACGACAATATTACAAAAGCGTGAAGGGATTAGGAACCGGATGCTATTACCGGTACAAGGTTTCCATGGGCAAAAAATTGAAAAGCTTCATTATTACTCACACGAGGATTCCGTTTGTTTCTTGTACACTGTGATTTCCCTTGTCTTGTGATATGTTTAGTTTGTTTCGCCAAATTCTGGATGGATTGCCTTGTGTTGGCGCAGTGAGCAAGGCAGACTTACTGGGTTGACGAACTACATTTGCTCGACAGGTATCAAAAACAGATCGGTCTCCTGTATGGCAGCATTGATTGTTATATGTTGTTCATGTGTCAAAGGAACTTACAAATATTGCTTTGATCGATCAATCGAGGCCGTGGGACCGAAGTGGTGTAGCTGTAGGAGGAAATCTCAGTCTCTGTTTGCAACTATGATTACACGCAAGACTAATGCCAGAATTTCTTGAGAAAAGAGAACACGTACACCGTGGTGGGTAGCAGCCATGCCAGTGTTGTTGAGTGGTCTTCGCTGTTCGGCTCCGATTCCTTTTCGTCCCGAGAGTCAAAGATTAATTAAGAGCTTATTCAGCATGCTGCCATGCGGTTGCTCGCTGTGCGGTCAACTCCACTCTTTCCTACGAACAGTCCAAGCAGACTGGTGGGACTACGTGCCTTGCCTTTCCATCACTCTCATCCCATGTCCAGCTCCGGGTGCATGTTGATCGTAACGTCCCAACGTGAGTCGTGCTAGGCGTCTAAACTCGCCTTCCGCTGCGACCGAGTAGCTCTAGGAGGCGGGTTCATCGCAGAGGCATCCTAGACCTCTTCGATCTCGCCTTCCTCGCTACCACTCTGCAGGGCCACTTCTTCCTTGTCGACGGCCATGGCGTCGGGGTCGGGCTCTTTGCTGCGGCGGGATCGCTAGGAATAGATATTAGCTCATGTTCCGATTGCTCAGAGGGTTATGTTGCTTGTAGTGGATGGTAATAGATACCGGAACTCACTTTGTTGTCACGTCTGCTAGACATGCTTGCATCCGAATCTCTGCGCTTGCGCACACTGCCTGGCCTGCTGCCCACAGCGTCCTCGTCACCGTAATCCAGCATGGCGTTCTTGCCTCTGTCGCGCGGGTCTGCGCGTGAAGCATAATTGCGCTCGCGCTCCATCTCTCGCTCACGCCTTTCGCGCTCGTACATGCTCTCGTATCTGTCTGATCTGCGTTCGCGAGGCGGCTCCCTGTCCCTATCCCTGTCACTGACGTAGCGGTCGCCATCACGGCGATCACGCGGAGGAGGCGTAAGGCCGAATGAAGCCTTGCGGTACGAGCGCTCGCGATCAGCTTGCGCCTTGCGACGGTCAGCTTCGTAAGCGTCAATCTCAGGAGTGCGGGTACGGTGGCGGCCACTGCCACGGTCGCGGCGGTCATCATAGTCGTAGGAGCGGCGGTAGTCACGGTCACGGTGAACAGAGCGATCGCGGTCACGCCTAGACTCACGGCGCGCACGCTCCCGCTCAGCATCCTCGACCTTCTCTTGCAGGCGACGAATGTACTTGGAGAAAGCGGTTTGTCTAGCCTCGTCGTCGAGATTTTGATATTCCTTGTAGCTCTCCAGTCTCGGCTTGATGCTCTCGAAACTGTCGTCAATGTTGACTGGCGGCTCAAGGTGTTTGATCACTGATCTGAGGCTGTCGACAGCCTTCCTCTGGTCACGCTCAGCAGAAGCCTTGTTTTCCTCGGCGCGTTTGAGAACCTTGTCCATGAGTCTATCGTGGACAAGCTTCATTTCCTGGTGCGACCATCTAGATGCACGCTGATCCTTTTGCATTACTGCGGAAAACTCATCGAGGCTCGTGTCTGGAGTCATCTCGTAGCGTCGCTCGTCAAGAATATCGAGAGCCTCGTTGCGCTTAGAACGAATCTTACGCTCTTCATCCTCCACCATATCCCAGAACATGTCAAGTGGACCGCTGCCCTCAGTACCAAGAAGGTTGAGGAAGCGCTCGTCGTTCTCGATCTGAGGAACCAGATCCTGCCACTTGCTACCAGCGTAGATTTGTCCGACCGCCAATTTCTCTTGAAGCAATGCTTTGAAGCCATCGCGGGCTTGGCGATCACGGCGCTCTTTGAGCTTCTTCTCCTTCTGGCGAGCATCATTGATGTGGCGTTCGAGCTGCTTGATGTGCTGCTCGAAAGTGTGGAGGACGTCGACCTTGTGTAGCGACCGGAAAGTCTCATCGTTCGTGAAGTTCTCGCTGTTCATCACGGTAGGCTGAGCATCTTCCCATTTAGTGTCAGCATCAAGTACTGTGGTCCTCATCAGGTCAGAGAGACGGTCCAGTGCCTGTTTGCGAGCAGCCACTTCCTGTTCCGCATTTTGCTTCTTGAGCCCCAGAATGTACTCCTCAAACAACTGCCTCCGTTCTTCGTCTTCGCCAGCATTGCGGAACACAGCCTCGCGCTCGATCATAGGGCGTGCAGTCCTCCAGCGAGTGTAGTGCTTAATCTCCTCATGCGTCTTCAGCATCGCACGGAATTCTTCCCTCAGCTTCTCGCGACGCTCCTTCTCCTTGTTCCTCTCTTCTTCTTTCTGCTCGACACAGTAGTCCTCGTACGCGCGCTTCCTCTCCCTCGAGTCCTTGATTGCACGGTAGTCGCGCTCCTTGACTACAATCCGTAGAGCGTCGGTCCAGGGAGTGTCGTACTTGATGTTGTTCTTACGCAGAAGCTTGAAGAATGCCTCCTTGGCCTGCTCGGTGCTCGCAAAGTCAGGCTCGTCCGTCTTCGCAACAGCACCTCTGAAGCCGTTGTTGTCTCCACGGCCCTCCCAAGGCCTGCCACCTTCAAAACCAGGCTTCTGCGGCAAGCCGTGATCCCGATCATCCCTCCTGTCGCGACGCGCTGGAGGTCCGTAACCGCGCTCGACCAAATCCTGAGGCGCGCCAGCAGCGTAGGCTGGTCCACGAGGCGCAATGACAGGAAGGTCCCACTTGGTCTCCCGAGTGTGCTTGTTGTAGTAGTAGACTCGTCCGTCGGGTGTCTTTGCATCGGCCCAGCCTTCATCGAAGTGCGCCGGAGTGAGTTGCGAGGCAGGACCAGTGGGTGGAGCTGGGGCGCCGTTCATCTCTGCGGGTTTGTCCCATGTGGTCGCCTGTGTTTTGACATTGTAGTAATAGACCTTGCCCTCGGGCGTGTTGGCCTCTTTCCAGTCGCTCATGGCGAAGGTGTGATGATTGGTAGGGCGAATGCGAATGCGCGTGTGGATGGGAACTCTGCGCTGGTGTTTGGGAGATGTCGACGGTTCAATCGCAATATTTAGCGCGACCCTCGAGGCAGCAAGCACTGACTGAGCTTCAAAAAGCGCGACGTTCTTGCCTCAGGCAGGCACGCATGGATGAGGCTGCCTTCACTGGGTAAAGTGTTACCATTTGACCTCCTTCAACACAGAAGCGCGCAATATTCCTCAGTCTTCCATGTTTAATTTGAATTTATGTAAGGGAAAGTAAGGGAAACCTGACTTGGGTCAAAACAAGAATAGCACCGCATCAAGGCGACAGGAGGCAGACATCCGTGTTAAACAAGGCCTTCGCCGAAACAGATATTCTATTGGAGATCACGTTCTCTCATCGAACCTCGTCCTCTTACTCATCACGCTTGATCAGAGCTACGGGACCGTCATACTCATATCTGCCCTTCACAAGGTAGTATACCACAGCAATAAACAACACACCACAGAATATCACGCTAGCCCAGTTCATCGTCTCTGCTGTTACAGGTGTAGCTATGGGCCAGAATGCAAAGAACCACAGTGGTAGGATGAAGCACACGGCCACAATGTTAATCGCCAGTCCAAATTTGCCCAGCGACCATCTGCGAGGAAGAAGTGGCGCACCGTACAGTCTTCGCCAGATCAAAGTGCCGATGACCACAAGATAGGAGCTTAGGATAGCGACGGCGCCGAGAGATGAGATGGATCGAAGTGCTGTTCTGGATCCAATATTGATGCAGGCAAGTGCCGAGACGACAACAAATGACACCATCACAGCACGAACGGGAATGTTCCAACCTGCTTGGACCTGAGAGTGCGTTAGTCTTGCTGCTGCCTGCAGTCAGAGGCATGATTTTGCATACATGTGAGAGCCATGAAGAAGCCGGGAACCCCCCGTCTCGCGCAAAAGACCAGAGCTGGCGGCTTGACGTTGCCACTTCGCTGAAGCAGCAAGAGCAGAGAAGAATGACAACGATGGATGCCATCACTGTGGCTGCTGCTTTGCTTTGCGTCACATCGTAGAAGATCTGGATGAATGGCTCTCCTGTGGGCGTCTGCATGATGCGTTGCACGTCACTCGATGTAAAGGCCAGGGTAACGATGACCAGCAGTCCGAGAATCGCATTTGGCGCAACGCTCCACATGATCGCTCGAGGCAGGACCAAGCTGCTGTCCTCGATTTCCTCGGCTAAAAGTTCGACATATCAGCTACTGATTTTACGTGAATTTTGCTTGATGCTGTCATGGAAACTCACACATGTGGACCGAGCAATCGTACCCGATAAGCACGTTCAATGGAGTCACCAGTCCGATGAGAGCTGCAAGACCCATCGAGTCCCAGCCCCCGAGATTCTGATAGTCCAGGAGTGCTGTGCGAACAGGAGCTCGAGGTCCCATCACCCAGAGTGGCACCTGCAGAACGAAGGCTACAGGTCAGTATAAGTTCTCAGCCATGATCTCGGGACATGTCATTTCGTCTCGTACCACAATGGCAAACACGCCACAAACGTGTAGACCGAGGAGGATGCCTTCAATCAGCGGAAGTTTCACTGCCAAGAATGTATTGAACATAATGGCGTTAAAGATGATGGCGATAGTGATCATCGTTCCGTGCCATCTTTGCGGCACGTAAGACTCGTCGTTCAAGGCGATCATGCCTTGGATGATACCGCTGACCATGAAGCACACTCCTGCAAGATACACTTGCCATCCGATGGCAGACAGCCAGCCTGCATGTATGTCAGTCAGAAATATCTACACTACAGTGGAAGGTGTCCACGCACCAACAAAGTAGCTCAGTGGCTTCTGCACGCTAACTGGGCTGAACTCAGAGACCCAATCTGCATTAACATTGTGAGCGATTGTGTGTGATCTCTTTCGATGACGACCAATACTCAAGGTATTGACCTCCCGCAGTAGGCGACCTGAGAGGCTGTCAGAGGGACAATTACTGGCTCGGCGGCACGAGAGAGAACGTACATGGAAGCCAGCTCAGCAATACTTGCGTAAACGAACAGCATGCCGCACACATTCACAATGAACCCCCAGAACAGATTGGGAAAGCCGCCGGTCATCAGGGTCAGTTTGAAGAGTACCAGAAGTACTTCCCAACTAGCCATAACCGTGCTTGCGAATCCAAGCATGGTGATGAACTTGAAGTTCCTCTGCATGATTGGTTAGCTTATATATTTTCCATATCGACTAGTCGGCCTGTCTTACCCTCAGGACTTGTTTCTTCCCAAGCATGGCCATGTCTCGTCGGTCGGCTGCACGATTCAATAATGATGGCCTGGTAGGAATGCGTCTTTTGGATGTACTTACCGGCAGACCCTCGATACTTGGTTGGAACGGATCTATCCACGTCATATCCTTTCATATCTTCCTGTTCAAAGGGCATAGCGGCCGGCTTTGTCTGCCTTTCAAAGTCCATGTTGGCAGCAATTGTCTCCGGAGAGCATACGCAGAAACGGAGTACAGTGCTTACAATATTTCAAAAGGAGAATTGACAACGAGGATTGAAGAGAACACCTCAGGCCTGCAAAATAGACACCTTCGCTCCAACGACTGCAGATTGACGACCTACGCGAAATGCAAGCGCATAGTGAGTGCCATTAGTTGCATAAACCGCACACGAGATCCTGGTATAGGGTGCTACTCGGACGCAATCCGCAATCCATGCCGGGCCGCGTAGCCACTCACTTGCAAGCTGCAGAGATTGACCAAGACCTTTAAAGTCCATGATGGTCAATATATACTTCGCGTAATCTTGGCCGTCGATCTCGGTAACGTTACTGTATTCGGGGAAGGAAGAAGGATTGAAGCTTGAAACGCCATCTTCACGCCCCGCTCGCGAAAGAAGTTGATCAGCAACACATTCGAAATCCTATCGGCAACCTTGGTCTCCCCTTCCATGCTGACAATGTCCCTGGGACATATATATTCGCATCGCAGACTGCCAAAAGCCCCTGCTACGACCAGCCGCTCTTGCATTGGCAGTTACTGCAGGGCCTGTGAGAAGAGCGCTCGAAGCGACATTGCACCTTTATCGCGTGCGTCGAAGCGAGTGGCACAGCAACACCACCTGCATGGATTCCGCAAGCGAACCTCATCGGCTCAATCTCCAAGTATGTAAAGGCTCCTTGCTCCCTCCGGAGGTCGGTTGCTGCATCATAGATGCCGACAGACGCGGTGAGGACGCGCATCCCCTGTCGCTATGTCGTCTCCCACTTCGGTTGGACAATTTGTGTCACTCCTCCATACTTGATCCAGAAGGTCCCTGTCGCAAAGCAGGAAAGACTAGCAACTTACTCGCATCGCTTCGACTGGACACTACGCGAGCTCGTTCTACGAATTCGGGGTTTCATCTGGCTGTGACGCGCCGTAAGTACAAAGTTGGAGGCGACAGCAAGAATGATTGCGGCGTAGCGAACAGTGTCGACATATCGTATTTACACATGGCACTGGAGTGGTGAGTAGTATTCCAAAAAATCACGCTATGAGCTACATACTCCAGCCCTGCCCTGGTCTGGCCAAAAGACTCAAGACGATCACCATCGAAGTTAGAGAGTGTTCTGTGCAAATTGCCTTTTTCGTTATTCACTTGAAATCCATTTCATTCCTTGCCAAAACTTCTCCCAAACGTCCATATGGAAGAACTCGGAGTGCCCCCAGGTTACTCACCACCGCTCGCGACGGTCAACGACAATGATCGCACCGCTTGGGCGTTCATCACGACCATATTAGGGCTGATATATTCTTTACTTTTCGGTCTGATCAGAGTGTGCGTGTCTTGGACAACAGGAAGAGGAAGACTGCAAGCGGATGACGTTGCACTCATGGTCTCAATGGTGCGTAAGCCCTGATGACTACACGTCGACTGCTGCGACCAACCCTCGAAACCGAGCTGACGCCTTCGCTCTAGGCATTTGCCACGGTATAGTGTTCTGTTCTCTTCGCGGCATGTTCAGCGGGCTTTGGACAGACGTGGCCGATGGTGCCAGAGCATTCGTGCGACAAAGTTCAACAGGTCAGTATTTGTAGCCATGAGCTTGCGTGCCCTGATAGCTGACCATTTTAGCCATTCTACGCGAGCTCCATGCTCTTCATAATGTCTCTTGGGCTGTCCAAGATGAGTGTCGAGCTTCTCCAAGCCAGACTTACGGCAAGCGTGTCGCAAAGGCGGATATTTAGAGGCTTCGCGTCCTTCGTTGGTACCTGGACAATCGGCTCGTGTCTAGCGCTAGCTTTCCAGTGCAATATATCACGACCCTGGCTCTTTGTAGGCCAGCATTGCTACGGTACGGTATGACTGAACGATTATTGTTATTTACATGGTAGAAGCAGCATTGACTGATGTGTTGCCAATTCTCAGGGCCTCCGATGGACCATCATCAGCGTTCTCGACATCATGACAGAGGTTGTGATTACAAGCCTGGCTGTTTATCTCGTATGGAACCTGCAGATGTCCAGAACACGAAAGTGGGCAGTCGTGTCTGCGTTTGCTTACCGGCTAATGTGAGCGCTGCATGTTGGATATGTTTAGAATAAGCGCAAACACTGACGAAGGGTCTTAGCAACATCATCCTGGTCGCTTTCCGGCTCGCGACATACGATGCGGCGGGACTCACCGTCGATCGACCTTCAAAGAAGTTCTGTTTGTGGTGTGGACTCAAGTCGAGCTGCATTTCTCCATCATATCTGCCACTATACCGGTATTACGGCCGGTAGCCAACAACCTGAATACAAGCTATAGCTCTCTCGGCCCTGTTGTTTCTTCGAGGGTTATGCAGGCTCAAGCAGTAAATATAAACTGTCCACACTGAAGTCTGCATCGAAGATGACGGGTCGTTCTAACGCGCCACAATCGAGCAAAAGCGCCCCTTGGGAAACGCCGAATGTCGGCGCTGGGTCTTCAGCGTTCGTGAACCATGGCACAGAGGCCGGGAATACAGGAAGACGTGCGACCACGGAGACAGACAGCATTGAAAGTCACAGCAGTGAGCAGATGATCATCCGCGAACAGATATCGTGGAGAGTCGAACGTGGTACTTCAGAGAGTCCTACTGAACAGAATTAGCACAGATTGTTTGTATGATATGCGGGAGCCGTAGAAATCTACCTCAACGTTTGATGCAAAGGGAGGCCTGCAGTCAGCCAGCGTTGTGCTCGGTCGCTCCTTCCTCACTCACCTGTTTGCCACCCAGCTGCTTCCAACTTGCAAAACAAACGCCACGCACTCCAGCCAAAAGCGAATCCATCCACACTCGTCATACCCACTTGTTCGCAACACAAATCGTGACTCGCACGCACAACCCAGCCATGGACGACTACGAGAGAACCAACGCGAGCGAATGGGATCTCAACCTCAAGGGTAAAGGCAAGGGAAAGCAGAAAAGTCAGGAGCAGAGTGACAACCCAACCAAGCACCAAGGATCTTCTAGAGGCCTTCATGCCACTACGCAACACAATGCACTCACCGGGCCATCGACACAACGAATCGCACGAGAAAGGCAGCCAGTCAATCAGCCTACGCCCCGTACGCCATGTGCAGCTGCGCGTGGTCGTCGCCCAGCATATCACACCGAGTCTGCATGGCTGATCGCCGAAGGTGTCAAGAGACAGGAACAGGGTCACCGCGAGCCGCAGCCTTTGCTCGTTGACGTTGGCGACACCGCAGTCAATGCTGCTGAGAATGCATGGCGCAACCACGAGCGACCTGGGGCCAGTATCGACGTGCCGGAAGAGCTCATATGGCGTGATCAGCAGCATGAGATCATTGCAAAGAAGTACGGGACCTTCGTCTTCAGTGATGGCCACAACAAGGGTGGCATGATCCAGCTCAACATCTGGGGCGAGCCGGCCAACGTCGAGACTACAAGACAAGCGATCCACGACTGGAAGGGGCGTGAGATGGCATCTAAGCGCCAAATGGGAACAATGTCATTCTCAGCGCAGAAGTCCCTTCTGCCTCAGCAGCGTAAAAGCGAGGAGAAGAAATGGCACCGTGAGGTCATGCGCCAGCGCTTCAGGCGAGCACCTCCATTTGGTACGCAGTTTGGAGCAATCGGCTACTTCCATTGGCCTGTCAAAGAGTCTCAGCCTCACGAACTTCTTGGGAATAGCTACGAAGCATTTGATCCGATCCGCATGGAATGCTCTTCTTACGTTGTCTTCGACCAGACGGTCCCGGGCTTCCAAGTCATGGGCGAGGCTACTGCTGTGAAGCATGCACTGCTACGCATCCGCAAAGCCTGTTTCCAGATTACTGCTCGCCAGGTGACACCCGTGAGGAAGTATTTCCTACACCTCAGCGAATCAGAAAGTAACATCCCGACACACGTGATCTTGGAGCAGTATGAACGGGTCAAGCGCATTGCGGCAAAAAATGCCACTGTCTCACAAGATCACCCAGGCTGCTCACCCAAGGGCCATGCTGAGATCGATCTGGACCCAGAGGAAAAACAGCAGAGCCATGGGATGAGTACGCGAGATGCTAAGATCGCTGGTAAGACGATCATGCGTATGATTGCCAAGCTACACTACTATCGAGGCCATCTGAAGTTCCGTATCAGACTTGGCACCTTCCTGGCCACCCACTACAGGGCGACCGAAGATGGGAGATACGCAGTGGATGATTTTAGAGACATGTTGCAGCAGTCACAGTTTGTAGGCGAAGTGACACCTGAGTGAGTGTGGCCCAAGACAAACCGAGTCGGTAACAATGCGCTAACATAGCGCTAGGTTGGGAGACAGATATAGCGAGACGACTTCGTTGTCAACGCTCATAGCCGCGGACGACTTGCTGGATCCGCGAGACAGCATGGTTCACACGCTGGACGAAGTCGAGCCAATTTACACAGCAATATTCATAATTGAGGACAACGCAGGCGATTTGTGCTTGGAGATATCCTGGAAAGAAAGAGCCGACAGCTCTGGCTCTAGTCAGCCCGAGTTTGAAGAGCTGTCCCGAACCTGGACCCGATTGGACCGTGGAACAGCTTCTCAGTCTTCACTGGTCGACATCAGCTTGCTGAATCTCAAGAACAGCTCTGCATGGCATTTCGAACTCTCAGCCTCGAACGCTGCCGACACCAATAGACTTGCCCCTAAATACCACAACCTGGCCAATTCAATTCGTGCCAACATCCACGTCGCTCGCCAACAGCGTATAGACGCGCCGTTTGTGAGGTGGTACCAGCACGTACATGTAAAGATGCTGCAGCAACGTACGAGCTATCTGTTCGCTCTCAAGAACTCCAACTACACATTGGAGCTCACGCGATTCCAGGACCGTGTCTTTGCCGATCGGATACACTCGCACGATGAACCGAAGTGCGAAACCTACGAACCGCGATGGAGTCTAGAAGTCTACCACAGCATTTGGGACACTCTGCTTACTAGGAACGAACACCTTTCTGTCGGCGCAATGGTTGACTGGGACGACGATGTCAAGACTTGGTTCCCCGAGGACGACGACATGGAAGACTTTGCCCAGGTGAAGGGCGAGGCGGGCTTCGGACAGCTGGTAGCGAAGCTGGATCAGGTCGAGAAGCTCGTCTTGCGATCTGAGTCTGAGATGTTTGGTGGTATGGAGATTGGTTGAGAGGTTGTTGACTTGGAGAGTTGGTGCCTGGCTGATCTCTCCAATCGCTCGCCCTCTTGGAAGCGAGGAAGATCGCCGAAAGGGTAAAGGAATCCTTGATCGTCGACTGTGGGAGAGTATATGGCCAATGGGCATAGCTGCCAATGTCAGTGAGCAGCATATTCAATGCACTCATAGTACTTAGTGATGAGGCGGGTCAGCTTGATTCGTAAATCGCGTGATACCTATCCAGAATCTACGAGTTGTTGTCTGTACGTCCGACCTGTGTCCAATGTATTTAGCATGAGTACTGACAACCGAGTCCATCCCTTTGAATAAAATCGTGATGTAGGCATGCGCATATGCAAAAATAATGTGTATAATACATATAAGCGTATATCTACTCTAAGAAAAGTTGAGTGTAGATGTACAAGCTCCGCCCTTACTCTTACACAAGCGTCTCAGCCCTTCTAATCATCTCTTCATACACGGTCCACGCCAGCGCACTGCTAATAGCTTTCCGCCCGATCCTCAAACTCAGCCCAGCGAACATGCTCCTCACGCCTTCTTCCCGCAGCATCATCCCCGCGGCTTTCACCATGTTGCCATACTTGGCCGGCATGAGCTGCAGACGCGTCTTGATCGCATCGAACGGGTTCGTGAGTGTTGTTGCTGACACCGCTGCTATCACGCCAGACACAAAGTTCGTGCCGGCTGCGCTCGTCGCTGTTGGCACGTGTAGTGCTTCGGCTCCGCGCTCCAATACGGTTGCCGCTTGCTTCAGCTCGCCCAGCTTTGCTTTCGCCTGCTCGTAGACCAGGACGTATAAGCCTGCGTACGGCGCATCGCGGACCGCCGTCGCGCCAAACCCAGCGAAGAAGCCGCGGGCGCCTTCTTGCGCGAGGATGTGCCTTGCCGCGCCAGCCAGAGAAGTATAAGCGTAGTACGAGCTCTCGTAGCGGACCTTCAGCACCGTGACGGGATTCATGATAAAGCCAGCAGCCACGCGCGCCGCAGCGCCAGAAGCCAAATTCGCGACATTGCCCAGCTTCGGCAGCGCGGAGGATGTGTTGCTGCTGCCTGCGCCGACGCCTGCGCCAGCGGTGTTCGTCAGGCCTGCTGCGACGGGGAGACTGGGCAGGCGGGCGGCGTAGGAGCGCATGCTGTTGAGCATGCCGAAGTAGAGGGCGCTGCCGAAGCCGGTGCGGATTACGGAGGGGGTGGTGCCGCGCCAGAGCTGGCGGACTGGACTTGGGCCATCGAGGATCTGGCGGAGGACTTGGGTTATTGTGGTAGAGCGGGAACCGGACTGCTGGACGCGGGTCTTGAGTAGGTCGGCGGGCTGGAGGAGGAAGGCGGTTGTGCAGCCAGAGCCGAGGCCTGCGAGGAAGTGGAAGGCTGTGGTGAAAAGGGTGTTAGTGTGAGGTCCTTATGCATCATATTACGTGGTATAGCTGTATGCACTCGTGCAGTTTCGTGTGATATACAGCTGTGTCAGCATGGTGTAAGAAAGTTATGGCACGCACCCGTAGACGCCTTCTTCCGCTCCTGCACTCCATTGGACATGGCAGCTTGATGCTCAAGCCTTCATGCTGCTACTGAAAGGTCGATCGAGTATTCACGGATGCATCGGATGGAGAGAGTATGTCAGAGAGTCAGTGCAGTCAGCGGGTGGCCTAGGAGCAATGCGTACACCGGCGGCTTTTGGAGAGAGCTCGCGTACAAAATATCCCCATAAAACGCGAGAGACATGACGTTGACGTCTTCGATTTAGTCCGGTCTAGCGTCTGGCATGTGAGCGAGTGCAGGGGAAGTGCCTCCGGTACGGCCGAGACACGGGTATATACAATCATAGCAATCGCTGCGAATGCATGAAGCGATCTCAATGCATGCTATCCTAGTATCATTGACAAATGCGACAAGTATGTGATAATAGGACTAAGTAAGATGATGGCTTGTACAAGCAGCAAGTAGCAGACAACTATGTACGAAAAAAACATAGGAAAGAAAAAATGAAAAAGATCAACAAGCATCCGCGTATATCCACACGAAAGAAGAGTCCAGTCTGGGTATATCGCAGATCGAAAGAGGACAATTAAATAGGCAAGATCGAGCGGACTCGACGCATAGGAAAAATGAATTGAGAAATCAACAACACTCGGCCAGGGTATCTTTCGCGCCGCACAAAAACGCACAAAGGACAAGTGACAGGCCGTTTCCACCAAGATGGCCAAGCGAATGTTATGTGCTTGCTCATCTCTCGCTCTTCTCAGAAACAAAGGAAAGGTTATGCATGTGCTGATGTTTGCGATGCGAGAGCTTAGGCGCCCTCGTCTCCGCCGCCGGCAATAATGGACGGTTCGTCGAGCTCCTCTTCCAGGCTTCGGAACGCGGGAGGCCGGTTGTCGTCAAGATCATCTAGGCTCTCGTCGCCTTCCGCCTCCGCTTCGAGGTCATCGTCGAAATCTGTGATCTGGGTTTGCGCAACATCGGCGTCTTCGTCAAACTCGTGCGCGGTGAAATCCTCGGGCGGTGTGGTAGGGTCATCTGCCGGCATGGCAAAATCTGTGACAGGCTGCTTGCCTTGTGCCTTGGAAGAGACTGCAATAGGAGCCATCTCTTGTGGTTTCGGAGACTCAGTGCGAGTGAGAGCCGGCGCAGGCAGCGAGCGTGTAGCTTCAGGGGCCGGTGAGTTGCGAATGTTGGTTGCGGGAGGAGTCATCAGGCCAGCGCTGAACGATGGCGGAGCGCGGGCAGAGACCGAGGGTCTCGACGGGGTGTTGCTACGCGAGGCTGCATTGCTACCTGCTCTTGGAGGCTGCTGCGACTTGAGAGTGTTGCTCTCCATGCTGCTGCGCCATTTGTTGAAGAGGCTTGTTGCCTTTGGCGTAGCGAAGCTGGTAAAGCTGGCGAGAGCCTGGCCTGGCAAAGAGCCCGCTTGTCCGAAGCGCTCCTTCTCTTGTTGCTCCATTTGGAGGTTCGCACGGATGCGAATAGCAGAGTCGCGGACCGTCTCACGATCGAAGGTGGGACGAGACAGAGCGTTGATGAGCTCGGTGAGCTCCTCGCTGCGTACACCAAGGAGCTCACGCAGCCATGCAATCTCGGTGTCGCGCTCTTTGATCTTCTCGGGGCCTTCGACCTTGACCTTGTTCTGCAACTGCTCGATGCGAGTCTCACGATCTTGGAGTTGCTCTTGCAAGACCAGAATGGACTCACGAAGTGCTTGCGGCGAAACCTTCTCCGGGATCGTGCTGCGAGAAGTTGGCTTGGGCGAGGCCTTGCCTTGGGCGCTCATCGCAGCTGCCTGGGCGGCAGACTTGGTGACTTCAAGGCGGTCCTCGAGATGAACGACACGATCCTGGAAGTGCTCCAACTTCGCGTCAGCAAGCCTCAAGCGCTCGTTCAAGAAGTACTCGGAGCGATCCTTGTCCTCGGTGGCATGGCGAAGCGCACGGCTGTGCTGGGCCTTGAGGTCCTCAACAGCGGCATCGTAGTTGTGCCTTGCCTTATCGAGCGCAACGCTATTGTCGTGGTTCACCTTGCGAAGAGCTTCCCGCTTGCTATCGGACTCTGCTTCAAGCAAGAGTGCATGGCGTTCCTTGGCGGTATCGGCATCCATGCGAACATTGTCCAATTCGTTGCGCATGCGGGCAATCTCGCTGTCGTACTCTGCGCGAGTGCGAGCGAGCTCGCTCTCGTACTGAGCGCGGACGATGTTGACCTGGTGATTTGCAGCCTCGACATCGGTCTCCAGGGACATGCGAGTACGTTGGATCTCGGAACGTGCGGACTCCCTGGCGTCTTGATAATCACGCTCCCATCTAGCAGCCAAGGCCTGCTGGTCTTTGAGCTCGGCCTGTTGTTTACGGACCATTTCGTCGAGGGATGACTTCGATGTACGCATGTTGTCGAGGGTGGACTTGGCATTTGCTGCTTCATCAGCGACAGCACGAAGTTCACTGACCTCTTCTATCAAAGCAGCATAATCACGCGAGTAGGCAGCGTTCTGCGCCTCGAGCTCGTCGAGACGGGTGATGTACTCCTCTTCTGCAGCCTTCCAGCTTGTTTTCTCGCTCGCTAGCTGACCCGCAGCGGTCGCCATGTCGGAGTGCAGCTTCTCGAGTCGACGACGCATACTGTTGCCAGAGTCTTGAGTGTCCTCGAACTGCTTCTCCAGATCTTTAATAGTGTTCTCCAGATTTTTGATAGTGTTCTCCTGATCCTTGATAGTGTTCTCGAGGTTATCGCGCTCGCGCCCGGCAGCCTCACGTCCAATCTGGCCTTGCCTCTGTAGGTCGGCAATGATCGCTTCCAATTGCACTCTCTCACGCTTGCTAGTTTCAAGCTCCAGCTCAGTCCGCTGCTCGAGCTCAACAATGACCTTCTCATGCTCGACAATGATCTTCTCGTGCTCAAGCTGAGTCCGCTGTTCAATCTCAGCGATGGCTTTTTCGTGCTCGGCAATAGTCTTCTCCTGCTCAACGTGAGTGCGTTGTTCGATCTCAGTAACAGTCTTGGCTAGGATATCCACATTCTGCTGTTCAAGATTGGCAATGGTGACCGCATGTTCCGCCTTCTCGCGTTTGGTGGCCTCCTGTTCAGCTTGGTTTCGTAGCTCGAGCTCAGCAATAATACTCTCGAATCCTCGCTTATCAAGAGTACGAGCTTCGTGCTTCTCCCGCAAGCGTTGCTCAAGCTTGCTGACAGTGTTCTGGAGCGCCTCGCGCTCGGTGTTGAACTCGTCGATTTCCTGGCGCCACCTGTTGCTCGATGTGCGGTATTCCTCAAGCGTAGCCTGCATAGCTTCGTGCTCAGCCTCCAAGTTAGAACCGCGCTCTTCGGCATCCTCCTGTGCTCTCTCAGCGGTCTCGGCGCGGTGGCGAAGTTCCTGGCGCTCTTGCTCGAGGGCATGAAGTCTTGCGTCGTCATCTTGGCTTGATTCGCGAAGAAGCTTGAGCTCCTCCTCGGCGAGCTTGAGCATACGCCTGACGTCGGCCTCGCGTGCTTCGGTTTGCTGTCTGTGGTTGGCTTCCTCCAAAGCGTTTGCAAGAGTCTCATCAAGACGACCCTGCAGTTCAGAGACCTGGCGTGCCAATTCTTCAGAGTTATCTTTCTCGGAAGGCATGATTGCCTTGGGTTGTCTGTTGACAGCTTCTTCGACGACCAGTTTGATATCGTCAAGCTCAAGGCTAGCCGAAGCAGCCCTGGCGAACGACACCTTCATGTCGGCGAGAGCAGAGTGGAGGTCGGCGATATCATGGTATGATTGCGCAGAAGCTGGGCCCTGCTCACGAATGGCCTCCATGACAATAGCCTTGATCTGGCCGAGCTTCTGGTCCCTTCCACGAGAGACAGGACGGTTGCGCTGGCTATCATGGACATCATCCTCGTCGTCCGCATCGCTCTCAGCGATGGAAGAGCTGCGAGGCTTCAACGAAAGATATTGATCATTAGATCGAGAGCGCTTGCTCACGGTGTTTTGAATCGCACGAAGACTGTTCTCCAGAGGCTGCAGGCGGCGGTCAACAACACGGCCAATGATGCTGTCGATGTGGCTGTCAAAGAACATGCTACGAGACTGCAGTTTGTCCTCATCGATGGGTGACAAAAGTCCTGACCAGTCGCTGTGAGGTACTTCGTCGTCCTTGTTGATTCTTTGTGGTGGCCAGCCGTTCATACCCTGGTGCTCACCACTATCGGTACGGTCATGAGCGGTGAAGGACGAATCGTTCTGCTGTTGGTAAAGAAGCTGGTGGCGTTTAGGGCTGGGGCTAGGGGCATCGCTGCGAGGCCAACCAGGCAGGTAAGTGACTCCCTTAGGAGGCTGGAGATCGGGGCTGCGCGGAGGTGATACAGTCTTTGTGGGACTGGCAATTGGTGCAGCCTCGGCGTCATTCATAGCCTGCATGATCGCATCGATCTCATCGAACGTAGGCTCACCACGCGGGTCGTCGCTAGTATCCAGGCTATCGGGCAGGTTGTAGGGTCGGAGAGGTTCAGAAAGCGACGCGGTAAATTCACGGTCCTCGGAATGCTCTTTCGGCGCGTCAAGGGTAAGCTCTGGCGCGATATTCACGGGCTCGTCTTCCAGGATCTCACCCTCCTCCAGCTCACTGATGGAGGCCTGAGGAACGTGAGTAGACCTGACTGGCGACTTGATGACCTCGAACGAAGGCTTCGTGCCGTGGAAGATGAAGGGCGGCGCCATAGCAGACAACGAGCTGCTGGACTTCTTGTGGCCGCGCTTGTAAGCAGACTGCTGCGTTGCAGGTGTGGGGGTGAGCTCTCTGGGTTGTTTAAGGTTAGATTTCTCGCTCTCATCAGCCGTTTGATTGATAGCCTTGTTCGCCTCCTCCTCAATCTCCTTAATAGTTGGGCGCACTGGCGACTTGTAGGCAGCCACCGGAGATGGGAACTCATCAGCTGGCTGCGTTGGGATGACAGGGAAGGGCGTTGGCTTGGCAAATTGGGGAACGTCATCTCCATCGCTACCACCGTGAGCACGTTGCCTCTTTGTGCGGTCGTCGCCTCTGCCCACGCGACCTTCACTGTCTTCAACTTCAGTGCCAGATCCAGCGTTGCGTGACTCCTGAATAGGCACCAAGATAGGCACAGCGGCAGACTTCTTGGACGGTTTGACAATTTCTGGGATGGCGACGTTGCCGAAGATTCTGCCCTCGTCTGAAGGTCCTGCGTCGGTGCTATTTGGTAAGAATGCCGGTGCATTGGGTGTGAAGGTAGGACCATTAGAAGAGAAGCTGAAGCCTGATGATGGTACAGTCGATGGGTTGCCAGGCTCGAATGTGATAGCTGCAGGATTGAATTGTCCTGATGACTTCTGTCTGGTGTGACCCATGGACTCAGGAGCCTCAAATTGAGGTGCCGAGGGCTGAGGAGCAGTAGGTTGAGTGGAGAGACCGCCAAAGGAGAAGGCGGCAGCACCTGGTTGGAACTCTGCACTGGGGTTGAAACGGAAAGAAGATGCCGGAGGAGCGGCAGGTACCACGGGTGGCACAATGTTGGCACGGGTGCCAGTCTTTCTGTGGCCACGCGCTGCTTCAGCGACAATGAAGTCGCCGCCCAAGGGATCTTTCTCTTCGAGCGGTGTCTGATCTGTGGGGGGCTCGTGTCCGTTGGACTGGTGGTGGAATCCGTTTGGAATAGAAGCCTGCGATCCGATCTGTCCGAAAGTGAAGGGCTTGACCTCGTCCGTCTGACGACGCTGTTCAGCTTCCTCTACTTCACGCTCAAGACCTTCGCTAATGTTGTGGCGATGGCCTCGAGGTGTAGGAATAGCGATGTCGTTGTTGATCTGCTCTCTCTTGACGGGAGGTACATATGTCTGAGACTCTTCTTCTTCCTCTTCCTCGTCTTCGTCCTCTAGCAGCTCCGGAAGAGCTGACTGAGGGCCTACGCTCATGCGGCCAGTTTGGGGCGAGAAGTTTCTAGACATTGACGGCACCTGCACCGATTGTGAGTAGCCGTGTTGTCTACGCCTCTGATCATCGACCATGCCTCTGCTGTAGTCCTGCGCGGATATCAGCATGATCTGTTGACTGAGCGGCGAGCCAGAACCACGGAGGGCGCCAAGTTCATTGCGTAAAGCAGTGACTTGGGCCGGAGATCCAATGCGAGGCATATGCTGCTGAGTGATAGGTGAGAAGTTGCCTAGACCAGGAATAGGAGCTTGACGCTGCTGTTCTTGCGGCTGCTGGCCAGGAGATACGAAACCAGGGAACGCTCCGTGGAAGGTCGAGTGTCGGTGCATGTGGCCAAATGGTCCATTGAGCGGCGAAATCGGAGAGGCGGCCATTGACATTGTGTGCGAATGCCCGCGAACCATACCAGGCCGACCGAAGCTCGCAGCGGAACCAGTGGAAATAGGCGGAGAGAATGGCAAAGGTGGGTACTGTCCTGATGGCTGGCGCGACATGTCTTGCGCTGGAGAAATGACCGGTTCGTCGTCTCCAAGACTCACACCCAGTGCAGCGAGTCTAGCTTCCGTCAAGGCGTCCATGTAATCTGCCCAAAGCCTGAGATTGGGCAATTGGACCTTGTGCTCCTGCTTGCTCGCAGCCTGTGACTTCATATCCGATTCGTCTGGCCAAATAGGCTTCGCATGCATGCAAATCTCGTTCTCAGGAGCGGCGCTGCCCAGGTCAAATCCTCTTGTATCGTATCCTTGGTCTTCAAAGCTCTTCAAGCGTGTCTGGAATTCTTGGCTGCTCATCGGCTTCATCAACCCAAAAGCATCATAGTCGAGCTTGGGAATCGAGATGATACAGTTTTTACCGCGCCAGCTCACGCGCTTTCTAAGTTTTGGCGGCGCGAGACGCGCAGGCTCAGGCATTGGCTTGACCAGATCAGCAGGATTGTGCCGTTGTGTCTCGTCTGCAGTGAGAGTCGCCACTTTTTCGAGCTTCTCATCGTCGCTGGACTTCTCTTCCTTGCTAGGTTCTTCCTCTGACACCTCAATAACAGGCTGGCCCATACGGGTCTCGGCCTCTGACTCCGCATCATGCTCTTTCTTATCCACGCCGCTGAACTCCAACGCCCTTGGAGTCTCCATTGCTAGCTCGCCATCCTCGCTCGGCGGCTGAGGCAGCGGCTTCTCGCCGAAGTAGCTAGCAATTTTTGAACCCTGCGATAAAAATGACTTCGCAGGTGGATCGTCATCAGGCGGAGTTGCGGCCCATCTAGATCCTTGTAACCCAGCCATGACGGCGCTTTTGCCTTCTTGTATGATATCCCAGAAAGACTGCTGATCCAATGTCCTATTTTCTTCTCTTGTCTTGTGGCCACGAGAAGCTTTGTCTCTCGAACTGGCTACAGTTGAAACACTAACGTCTCTACTGCGCGAAGTAAACACCGAATCGTCGCTAAACCACTGGCTTCTTGCGAGGGGTCTATAAGGAACTTGGGCCCAGCGCTTGGTCCTTGAACGCGGAGTGTGATCGTAGTCCTCGTCCTGCGCGTCTGAGACAGGAACGTCCAAGAATGACGGATAGGCTCCTGGTGTTGGCTGATCGTTGAATCTGCTCGGTATTAGGTGCTCGAGGCTGAAGCTAGGGCCTGGCGAGGAATTGGTGAAGCGGTCGCTCTGTGCCTGCTCAGAGACGGCTGTGCGCGCGGATTGTGATAGAAGCGAGGGCGAAAGCTGGTATGGCGATCCCCAGGCTGCTGTGTAGTACTCTGAAGCGTAGTCCGGTAGCTCTGAACCAGGGCCTGTTTGACGGTTTCGCAGGTTCGGGGTCCTTGGGATAGGAAGGTGTGTGTTCTCGGAGACAGCGATCACAGAGCCCTGGGTGGAGCTGGAAGGAGAGTGGTGGATAGATTCCGTCGCTACGACTGGGTCATTGCTCTCGGTAGGGGAGGATGGCGGCAGTACGCAGAAGTCGGTGACAGATGTCCCTTTGAGGTGCGATGTTAGCCAATGCCCATAGGATCCATATGATAGCTTGATGGCCTACCTTCCAGATTGACTCCGTTGTCGAGCGACTTGGGATCGCTCGTGGGTTCCCTTGCTTTCGTCTTGTCCAACTAGCGTGTGCTGGTGTGTATCTACACTCCTGAACGTCTCTCTGCCGCGGCTTGGATGGTGTTCCGGCGATTACCCTCCACAAATGAAAGGACGCGACTGTGAAGGAGAAGGCGGCGCGACTGTTTAAGGATACAGGGCAAATGGCATAATAGATATCGCACGGAATCCGGTCAACGCAATTCGATAGGCAAGAACAACAACTAGACAAGCTTCGCACCCTTTCCTTAGGTCGGTGAGAGCTCCAAGAAGGGTACAGACCGCGAAAATGTTAGGGGGCTCGGAGACAAATGACGGAGTAGTGCACAGACCATGAGACGATGAGCTCTCATTTGCCAGCAGAGACCTTGACGAGGACGTGTCATGCCACACAGCAGGTTTGTACGCGGTACGGATGTGGTAGTCTTCACTTTGATGATACGATGTGGGCAGTCAGTTGATGCTGGTTTGCTGACCTTGATGTTTATCCCCAACTTCTTGTTTATTTCAATTGGAGATGCCATCACGTGCAACCGCGTGTTTCTCAAGTTTGGTACGGGTAGGTCGCGCAAGGATGTTAGCGCTACATGCAGTAACGTTAGCTCTGGCATAAACAGACGGACTCTCCCGCGAACTTCAGACGAGGGTTCACTTCCGACGAGGGGCGGGCGGCTCAGACCCTTCCTTCGAATGTGCTCGGGACTTGTGCAGTCCACGTGGTTGGGCAGACACGGATGTCAGAGGCAATAATAATAAGCAAAGATACGCCGCCAATGCTTACTGAGCCAGTCGAAGCTGCATGCCGTATCTGAGGGGCCGCAGGCGGGTAAAGGTAAGCAATAACGCCATCGTCGTCGTCGTAGTGCTGCCTACGTGGAGCATATACTGGAGGCCCAAAGTAAGCTGCAGCTGCACACATCTCAACCATCTTTTGGTCCATTAATACGGAAGTTTTGGGGGGAAGGCACGGCCAAGGCATAATCGTCTCCGGCTGCGTTTACGTCGATCATGGTGGAGAGCTGCCGGAATGCAACAGCATCTGTAAGGCCGTGCGATTCCACACTTCCTTCGGCCTTCCTTCAATTGCCAATTGAGATACGCGACGAGATTTATGGTCATGTCGCTTCCACCGACCCTGCTTCCTCAAGCATCACGTTCAGTGCGCAGTCGGGTGTCACCGCTTCTCATGCCTACCATGGCCTTTTACATGCCTGTAATCAAACTCGGATGGAGTATACTCGAGCTCTGCTACGATTTTCAGGCATCACAGCGTCTATCGAGAACTTCGACTTACAGCCTCTTGTAGCTTTCATCAGCCAACTCCCAAAGAAATTCCTCGACTCGTTGCCCAAGCAGCTCACACCTCTTAAGCTCACGGCTTCCGATATCGACTTCGTGAACCCCGGGGCCAAGGTTCATATACTTGTCAGACTCACAGACGACATTCCGGCTGCTTTAGAAGGAATGAGACGCTGGCAAGTCAAACAACAGAGCTTGGAGGCCAGTGACTCGAGGCTCAAAGTCAACTGTCGGTTCATTGGCCGGCCAGACCTGCAAGTGCGTCTCGGCGTGCAACTCTCGAGACTGATGGAGAAATTTGAAGGCTCTAACGATGCCATCGCCCAAGCCGACCTCAAAGGGATGATGAGGGCTCTTCTCAAGGGTGTGGCCTTCCACTCCGATCCAGATGAGGCTGCTGGTGCTCTGTTTCTATTGGAGACTACTGGCCTCAGCCCTAGTACAATCAATCAGTTCATTTCAGTGTACCGCAGCATTCATACGAACCACGCCTTATGAACCGATGACACAATCCCCCCTCCGAACACAAAGCATATCTGACGTGACAATACATGTTGACAATACATGTCAAGTTCAGTTCCAGCTCTGCTGATAAGAGGTACCCAAGGGCTGAGAGTTGGGATCGCGCGAGGGAAATCAATGCTGCGCCCCAAGGGCCTGGAGCGTATCTTGCGCCGTGTCGTCATCAGCGACCATTAATCAGTTTCGTATCCGTAAGAAGGAATCTCTCAAAATTGTCATGCTTTTGCTTCACGTCTGTTGATGCTGTCTCTTACTTCGAAACGGACATCTGACAACCTCATTGCGTAGAAGCAAGTATGTATCCGCCCCGTGCTCATCTCAACCACGTTCTAGCCTCCTCGCTACCACGTCGCCTGAACCAGGTTGGCATACGCCTTCTGTCCAACGATCTAGAATGTAAAGTCTTCGCAGACCGGTTGGAAAGTACCAGATGATCTCATCTGTTTTGATCTATTTGTCCAATAACACTTCACCATGTGCGACGCAGTTCTTGAAGCTCTTGAAAATTGGACAACAAGTCCACCTGCTGTGAGGCGCACTTCACTCTCGAGCATCGGCAGGTTCAACATTTTGTTCAAAGCAGTCTGAGTACATAGCGTCATATGTTGTAAGATATCGATCTAGTATAGTGTAACGTACATACCATGTTGGCTTAGCTGTAGCAAAGCATGGTGATTCCGGGTTGCTTTGGCATAGCTCAGAGACGTGCCCTGGAATAGCATTCGGGAATGCGCATGCGGGGGCGCAGGCGCAACATCTCACATTCTGGCTCTAACTCTGTTGATAGCACGTAGCCGCCGGTCGTCTCATTGGTGTTTGTTGGACCAAATATTGAAGTTCCCTTGTTTGGCGGCGCTTGTTTGGAGGCTGAGCAAGGCTTCCGCTTTCCAAACACCACCATCGCACAGTAGCTACTCTCGCCACCTTTACATAAAGTATGCAGCGTGCTCGAGGGTCTGCTTTGACAGTCACTACGTTAAGACAAATGATTTCACCTTGGAAATCATCTTGACTCTTTCACATCACGTTCAAAAACACCTTTGACATGTCGTCCAAGTACTGTAACAGCCCTTTCGAGATCGCAGTCGACAGGTAGAAGATGACCCTATACCAGCCGCTTTGGTATTTCGCAGTGGCTGATTATCATACAGTATACTGCTCGTTGCCGTTGTTATATCACAATTCCTCCAGATTGATCTGGTGCGCAAGACATCCTCGACACACGGTATAGCATCAAACTACATCCTTCTCAATGCACTCTTCAACACGTCCCAGCTTTCACACGCTCTCTTCTTGCATGCATTCGATTGGCCGCAAGAAGGACGAAGGTCAGACCTTCAGGCAATCGCCGAAGGTCGTTTGAAAGGCATAGCGGCCTACGGTGGTGTACTCGGTTTGTTACAAATTTTCGTGCAATGGAGCTGTTCGGTGATACTGTAAGCCATCTGTTCTTTGTCTCCACATTGACTGGTGCTAAAGATTTCAATGAAGGATCACTGCCTACTCTCGAGGTTCGACCCACGGGCAGCCCGACGGAATGCGCATCGCGATCTTAGCCTTTCTTCACGCAGCTGCTGTTCTCTTCCCAGCAGTCGCCATCGTGCTGCCCACTCCAGCTCCTCACTCATGGGAAACTGATATGCCAACAGCGCTGATAACGATGACCAATATGTTCATGGCTCCGCTATTTCTCCTACTGCAGTTCTCCGCACAGTATCGCGAATATCGCAGACAGTCTGGCAATCTCGGAGCTCTCAGCCTGCTCTCGCTTTCGATACAAGTGCTCGTTATGTCTGTGCTGGCCGTCCGATTATTCATCAGACTCGGAACGCCGCCATGGGTACCTCGCCATAAATACGGGCCTTACTTTGCTCTATGGGTGTGGGATTCGTTACAGGCCTTGTACTCATGGGGTATGTTGGCTATCAATTACACAGTGTGTGTGATGGGCTAAATCTTCCTGCTTAGCCTCTATTGGTCACGTAGCCAGAGCAGCATGGGTGGAGAACTGGCGCCGCTTCTGGCGTAGAGATAGTTGACCTTGAGTAATGTGTTGGGTGGTACAATGTGCCACATGTCATTTCCTATCTATTGGTAAAGTCTATAGCTCGCGGTGTAGATTCGTAGCAACGGTGGCGTATGAGACAGCACCTGCAGTCAAGAATCCTCATGTCTTGTTCTTTTCACTGCCATTCAATATGAAGGGACACTCAACCTTACGCTCGTCCGGCTCGGCTTGGATGTCGCTTTGGCGTCGAACAATACGTCTGACCCAATTCCCCCCTCTCTCGTCGATAAATGCCCGCACAAAAACAAGCTGGGCATATTACAATTTACACACTGGTCGCCAGCAAGTCCATGGCGTTTGGCCAAGTTCTTACTGTGCTCCTGCAAGAGCTCCGCGAACGTCTTAGCAGCATCGACAAGCGTCGGTCTGTTGGCATCTTTATCACCTGTCCTCAAACAGTTGACTAACTGCAGAAGGGTAGTCAAGGCTCGAAAGTTTCGAAGGTCAAAGGTGGCGTCTTGCTGGGCCAGTAGCTGCTCCATGCAGCATTTGCATGTCTCATGTGCCGGCGTTGGTAAGGCTCGAGAGATTGTGAGTTCGCCGGAGGCTCCGCGAGAGAAGCTTGTCTTGTCTTCTGATGAAGTCCACGCATCGACGCCAAAACCCCACCAGGATGTCCAGTGCTTCAAAGTCAATGAACGCACACTCCAGGCGTAGGAGCCTAGAAAGTTGCGCCAGGCTGTGAATTCGGATAAGCCATGTTCTGTGCGAAGGTCGAATTCGAGGTGCAGCGAGCGAAAGTAGTACGCGAAATCGACAGGCTCGTTCTTCGCCAAAGCGCCTTCGCATATCCTTGCACGAATTGTGGCGGGTAAAGCAGATAGAAGCAGCGCGTCTTGTGTTACCGATGTTGTCGGTACGACCTGCAAAGCCGGCTCGTATAGTTTAGAATCCGTCTTTTCGTCTCGCTTGGTCTGCTTCTTAGTAGCCGTGACTAGTCTAGGCCGCCAGAATTGTGCCTTTGGGTCTCTGCGGGGCTTTGTTGGAGCACTACATGTTGCAGCTACAAGTCGCTCGGCTCTGGATGCTCTGGGCGAGTAGTACGCGTTGAAGTCTGGTCCTAGATCGTCGCTTGACATTGTGTGTTATCGTAGTTGCCGCGCACGACAGAAGTGCAAGTGCCTGTGGCACAACGCCATCTTGTACTCTTGGTGTGTAGACATGGTTTGCTGGAAAGCAATAAAGTGCATGAATTGGACAAAGAACGTACATGCTTACCATCGTCCCATTTTACAATGTTGTTGCTCAATGAGGACTTCTGGATTTGTCAGACTTGCTACGCATGAATCCCGCCATTTTCGAGGACATCGCGGTAGATTGTCGACATGTAAGTGGCCAGAAGCATATCTATATTGGGTATACATGTGTGTACCTCGTGATGCGTGGTTCTTGTGCTCGTCTGGACCAATCGGGAGAAGGCTCATGAAGTGACATGGTACAAAGTCAACATCGGCTTCCACCAGCACAGGATAGAGAAACGACTTGCACCATGGTTCAAGTGTGCGCAGGCTACGTCCAGACCAAGTGAGGTTCTCAGCTATGCGGTGCAACGTCGTGCGTGCGCAACAATGGCCGCATTAAGCTCCTTCCAGAAGCACGATGTAGGGTGGCGTGTTCCTGCATGGGATGCGTGTAAGACGCGGCTGCTGGCGAACACGCATGTGGCGGCGTGTAGATATCACGAGGTGTGGTGTGTGCGACCGAGTACAGTACAGAGCAGTAGTGCTCGTGCCTTTCACATGCCGCTGGGGGAGGGCGCGGCGAGAAGTCGGTAGTTTGGGTGATTTAAGCAGGACGGAGGGACAGGGATGATAGTATAGGGGTCGCATTTCTTAGCGAGCCGACTAGCATGTGTGGGGGGGCGTTTGAGCGTTTTGCCTTGGGCTGTGAAACCGACAGAGCAGCGTGCTACGGTGAGAGAGAGAGCACACCAACTCATCATCCCATACTAGGAGAAGCTCGCCCGTGTCTCACTTACATACATTGATAGATCGATCATTGATCTCACTCGCCCCGCCGAAGCACTGCGATCAGGTGCCTGAGGACAAAGCAAAGCATCCCATCCCTGGGTGCAAGCTGGCAGGCACGAACGCTCCTTCCTCCATACCGACACCGACCGACTGTCCAGACCATCCCCAGTCTAAGGTAACTACTCAACCTCACTCCGCCCGCATTGGCCCCTCCTCCGACCTGCTACTTTCCCCTCGCCCGCTGTTCTCTTCGCCTTCAACAACCATAACGCTTTTCGGTGAGAAAGTTGTTTGTGTCGGCGGCCTAGCACACATCTCCTCCCACCATCCTCCACGGTACGCAGCAGCTCCCTGTCAACAAAACCTTAACCGACTGACACGACTCCAACAGGAGGCTCCTCCCTTACCACCATGGCGTACAACAACCAAGCGCAGGATAACCGCAACCCGAACCGTTTGCAACTCAACTTCGGCTTCCAGAACAACCCCCAGACCTTCTCCTCCGAGCAAGCTCGTGCTTTCCCTACCACGCCTTCGACATTCCCGCAACCAAACCAATATGCCGCCGGTCAGCAAGAAGTTTGGGGAACTCAGACGCCGCAACAGCCCGGCCTGAACCCTCAGGGATACTTCAACAACTTCAACCCCTACGGCACCCAGCTTCAGCAGGGCCAGGGCCAGGGTGCAGTGCAGACCCCTGGCGCCCCGGGTCCTGCTCCGAACTCATACCGCTCGCCTGGCACGGCTCCTGGTGCTGGTTTCAACGAGGTCACCAATGGCTTCGCGCAGCAGATGAACCTCGGCGGCAACACCCCTCGCTCGGCCAGCCCTTACGGCAGGAACGCATCGCCCGCCAATGGTCGCCCACGAACTGCAGGAAACGGCAGCCAGCCTTACAGCTCCTACCTTAATGCTCCTGTGCCGGGCCAACCTCACCAGCCGAGCATCTACGACGAACAGGTGCCGCCGAAGAACCCGGAGAAGTACTCAGCTGCGATCACCGAGCGCGTGAGGCACCAAAAGATGTTGACGGGAGAGTTCTTCAAGGAGAACGTGGAGAGAGCCAAGACACGCAACGAGAGGTACGGACATCATGAATAATGCTGCTTTGGCTCAACATACTGACTAGTCACAGAGCACAAGAGCTCGAGCGCATTCGCTTGAGCAACGAATTGTCGGATGCCCGTAAGGAGCAGAAGAAGAATACCGCCCAGAAGCAGGAGGCGAACTTCCTGCGTTTCCTCAGAACTACCGAACGTCCGCAGAACTACGCCACATTGAAGATCATTGGCAAGGGTGCCTTCGGTGAAGTTAAGCTTGTGCAAAGGAAGCGTGATCAAAAGGTCTACGCTCTGAAATCGCTTGTGAAGACAGAGATGGTACGTCCTGAATGATGTGCCACAATCTCGCCATATCTTTTACTGACAAATTCCACAGCACAAGAAAGACCAGCTTGCCCACGTCCGCGCTGAGCGCGACATTCTCGCCAACGCTGAGAGTCCATGGCTCGTCAAGCTTCACACTTCGTTCCAGGACTCCACCTTCCTTTACATGCTCATGGAATTCCTGCCCGGTGGTGATTTGATGACAATGCTCATCAAGTATGAGATCTTCAGCGAGGATATCACCCGGTTCTACATGGCAGAAATTGTTCTTGCTATTGAGGCTGTGCACAAGCTGGGCTTCATCCATCGGTATGTTGTTTTCGAAATTGCTGTTTGAGTCAACGCTAATCAAGCACAGTGATATCAAACCAGACAACATCCTCTTAGATAGAGGCGGACACATCAAGCTGACGGATTTCGGTCTGTCTACTGGCTTCTCCAAGGAACACACTGCGACATACTACCAGCAACTGATGTCCAGCACTCGTTCAAAATCCATCAATCAGAACCGCAACTCCGTCAGCATCGATCAGATCCAACTTACGGTGTCCAACCGCAACCAGATCAACACATGGCGCAAGTCTCGCAGACAGCTTGCATACTCTACTGTCGGAACACCAGATTACATTGCACCCGAGATCTTCAGTGGCAAGGGCTACGACAAGGGCTGCGATTGGTGGAGTGTGGGCACTATCATGTTCGAATGCTTGATCGGCTGGCCTCCATTCTGCGCCGAGGAGCCTCACGACACATACCGCAAGATTGTCGACTGGCCCAGATACCTCACCTTCCCTCCTGATCAGCAGCTCAGTCCCGAGTCGGAGCACTTCGTTAGAGGGTAAGTTTACATGACGTGGTTGAATCAATGGTTGCTAACGAAATTGTAGCCTCATCTGCGATCCGCAAAACCGCCTCGGTCACATGCGTGGCGCGACAGAACTCAAGGAGCACCCATTCTTCAGCGGCGTGAACTGGGATGGTCTTCGCAAAATTCGTGCGCCGTTCGAGCCCAAGCTTTCCAGCGCCATCGACACGCAGTACTTCCCCATCGACGAGATTCCTCAAGTCGACACCTCTTCTCAGATGCGCGCCGCGACCGAAGCTGCTGGCCAGGCTGACGACCCCAACCTCAGCTTGCCGTTCATCGGTTACACCTTCAAGCGCTTCGATGCCTTCCGTAACACGTAGGATTGTACCTGAGTGCCAGGCATTTTGACAATAAATTCAGCATTCCATCTTCTTCAACGGGCGTTTGGCAGCATCAAGTCTTTCGACAAACTACAGCATCGCGCCAGATTGTTCTGATTACCAGTGGCGAGAGCCTTGTTCTTCTTCTGACATTGCTCGGGTGTGTGTTGGCGAATCGGCGCGTTTCTTGAGCAGCAATAGGATATTTGGCCAGTGGTGCTTTTGATGTTGTGGGGCTACTACTGCTTTGAGCGCAAACTATGAAAAAAACAGAGATGCAGATTCCAGGCACTGCTGGGTCAGTGCTTGGTTCCAACAGCTCTGCAGGAGAACATGTGAGGACGGCCGATGGACAAATGAGAATTTCCTTGCGTATTTTCGAAAGCACACAAGAAATGAAAAGGAAAAAAACGTGCAGCTAGTTTCTGCACGCTACATGCCATAGAATATTGACTTTGTTCTTCGTGACTTTTTTTCTCAAACTCCTCCTGCGCCTTGCTTTTTCCCTGGTAAAAATCCCCCGCCCGTCCCTGGTTGATCATATGCTTTCGCCTTGGATGAAAGTGGTGGGTTCGGTGCAGCGCTTTCCGCATCGCTGATCCTTCACCACCACTTTCACTCCTGGCCCTAGCTCATCGTGCCTCGAATTGAATCATCCTACACCCCGAAGTCAGTAAGACGAACAGAAACAAACCCCATTCAAACGCTGCGCGCGCGCGTTCCACAAACGCCCTGATTCCTCCACCGCCAAAACTCCTCCCGTGGAAAAGGATTGTTCGTCGCTCGCTCACCTGTTCGTCCTCTCCTTGTACAGCACGCGGTAGCCGCACTCCTTGCAGCGGATGGGGTCGCCGCGCTTCAGCGTGACCTTGTTGTCGCAGTCGCCGCACAGGTAGTGCACCGGGCGCTGGGTGTCTTCGAAGCCGCTGCCGCTTGCCTGGAAGCCGGTGTTGGAGGCGCCGGTGGTGCCGAAGTCGGTCTGGCTGCCGGTGGCGGGGGGTTGGTATTGTTCGCGGGACATGGTTGTGTGTGGTTTTTCGTGTGTGTTGTGGTTGTTGTGGTTGTTGTGGAAGTGGAGGTGTTGGTTGTTGGATTTGGTTTTGGTTGGTTGGTAATGTCTGTCTGTCGCGCAGCGGGCGATGGAACTTCTTCAAAGTCAAAGTCAAGCCCTCCGCAAAGCACGTGAAAGAAGCCCTGCCCTGCCAGTCTTGCTCTTTCTGGCGGCGCAAAGGTTGGTCTCGGCTCGGCTCGCACGACTGGCGCCGATGTCGCGCAGTGGCAATTGAGGACCGAATGCCTATTCTCGCTGACCAAACGCGATAAAACATTTGCCCCACCAGATCCCGTTAGATAAGCCCGTAACAAAACGCCCTCGTCACTCGCTCACTCGCTCGCTCTTCCCATGTGTCCTAGCAGAGGTCTCGTTAATTGCTACCACTACTACTACTCTGCCGCGTGACACCGATAATGTCCGCCATTCTCTCCGCCGACGATTTGAACGACTTCATCTCGCCCGGTGTCGCTTGCATCAAACCCGTCGAGACCCTGCCGCAGCAGCAGCCCGAGGAAGAGCCCACGAATGCCTACGAAGTCACGACCGAGGAGAAAGTCGCGCGCGACAACCCACCGCCTGCGCAGATCTCGCTGACGGATTGTCTGGCTTGTTCGGGGTGTGTGACGAGTGCGGAGGCGGTGCTCGTGAGTCTGCAGAGTCATAGCGAGGTGTTGGATACTTTGGACAAGTACACCGAATTGAAGGCGCCCTGGTTGGGCAATGATCAAGAGAATGGGCAGCTCAACGGTGAAGGGCAAGAAGTAGAGGACAGGATCTTCGTGGCTACCGTGTCGCCGCAGAGCAGAGCCAGTCTTGCTGCAACGTACAATGTTTCTGAGCGCGAGGCTGGGTTTATGATCTCACAATTACTGAGCGGACCGTATGGGCTTAGGGCTGGTGGAAGGCATGGCTCTGGGTTTACGTGGATACTGGATACGAATGCTTTGCGCGAGGCTTGTCTGGTTGCGTCTGCCGACGAGGTCCAACAGGTTCTGGACAGCCCTTTGGAGGGTCAGAAGAAGCCAGTGCTCAACTCTACTTGTCCTGGTTGGGTCTGCTATGCTGAGAAAACACACCCGCATATCCTGCCACATCTCAGTAAACTCAAGTCACCGCAGGCCATGTCAGGTACCCTGGTTAAGTCGGTACTGGCAAAGAAGTTTGGCGTACCGCCAGAGAAGGTATGGCATCTTGCTGTGATGCCGTGCTTCGACAAGAAGCTGGAAGCCTCGCGCAAGGAACTCACTTCTCACACATGGCATGGTCAAGAAGGCGATGCTATCAGGGATGTGGACTGTGTGATCACGGCTCGAGAGCTTCTCATGCTCGCTGAGAGCCGTAACATCAGCTTCCCATGCTTGCCCAAGCAACGACTCAGCAAGCAATTCGCCCCATCGTTCCCAGACGCCACCATAAACCGTTTCCTCTTCGGTCGCCAACGCGGTCAGAGGCGTAAGCACGACGACGTGGACCCCACTGTAATCGGCACAAGCGGCGGTTACCTCCATCACGTTCTCAAGACACAACAGGCAAAGACTCCTGGCTCTTCGATCAAGTTTCACCGAGGTCGCAATCCCGATGTTGCCGACTACACTGTTACGGATTCCGAGGGCAAGGAGCTCTTCCGTGCTGCTCGCTACTACGGCTTCCGCAACATCCAGAACCTCGTGCGACGTCTCAAACCAGTGAAGCAAAGTCGCATGCCAGGCGCCACACGAAAGCCAATGGGAGGCGCCAGGAGACCAGGCGCTGCGAGTGCGGGCGCTGCAAGTGAGGGCGACTACTCTTACGTTGAAGTCATGGCTTGTCCTGGTGGATGCACCAACGGAGGTGGTCAGATCAAAGTCGGAGACGTCTTGACATTGAGACAAGTGGGTGGCACGGGAGTCGAGAATGGTAGCGTCGAGCAAGAAGTGCTGCCTGCGCAGAAAGAGTGGCTTGCAAAAGTCGACGAGGCGTATTGGAGCGCTGAGTCGGACGACTTGGACTCGAGCGAAATGGATGGTGACGGAGATGCAGAGATGAGCCCGAAGGATTCGCTCTACGGGCCGGAAGATGAAGACGTCGTTGATGGCATCGACAGGAGGAGAGTGAGAGCCCTGTTTGAGCATTGGTCAGGCTCTACCGGTGTCGACCTGCAGAAGTTGCTCTACACTACCTTCAGAGCTGTTGAGAGCGACGTCGGCAAGAAGACCAAGAGCAGCGATGTTGAGAGGGTTGCTGGGCTTGCGGTTCAGGTCGGTGGTGGTTGGTAAACTACGGTTTCCGCCACCTTTCTGACCCGGTGATTCCATCGCTTCCGGTGAGATTTCGATTGGGCCATCGCCGAACAGCGTAACGAGAACAACGACTTGCAAGTCCCCTGGCCTTGACATAGCGATGACTACATCTATACATGAATAAACTTCTACACACGCCTATATACTTGTCCACGGCGGATCGCGAACGGCATTGTTGATATCACTCCTGGCCCAGATCTCAGCCCCGGTCCTCAATGCGCAGTGAAACAAAAGTTCCGACATGGAGCAACCCTGTCTACATTGAACGTTCGTTTCCGATCGAAACATAAAAAGCATATCTGCAGAAACGCAAGACTCACTGTCATGTGTCTCACCGGCTTGTTGGTTTTGATCGGGGATCGGTTTGAGAACCTGCAATCTGTTACAGAGATACGGCCTTACTTCTATGTATGTATTCAGCGACGGTAGACTTGAAGGCGGATGCTTGCTGGGGAGAAACAGGAAATGGGGTGCCCATATATGTGCATTAATGGCAGACACTGCTAGAACGATCCTCGATCATGCTTGAAGTGTCTTTAGTACTTGGGTCCTTGGTTGGTTAGGGGATCTGAAAGGGAGCGGGTGTGCGATGGTTTGAAAGCTATCACATGTGGAAAACCATTTGCATCAGACTGAGATAATGGCGATTTAGAGGAAGGTTGGTTTTTTCACGTGTACTGTTGTTGGCATCATGTGAGAGGCGCTAAGGTAAGGTACTGGCGGTTCGGTGTTGCATTTGAAGCCTTGCAATGAAGCCTTGTTGATGTAGATTCTATGCCATCTCTTGCAGTGGGATCATGTGGAAGGGCTTTCTTTATCATGGAATGCCTACATCCAGTGCTGCATTCATAGATGTGCACTACCACATGTCATGTACATGTGTGCACATCATGTAGATACACGTACTAACGGGGTTACTAGGGTTGGGGTGCAATGAGTCAAATCGAAGTAAAAACTTGAACTCGAACACGGCGGCGTGACCTTAATTGTTCTCGATAACACTCGGCTGATGCGAGTCAACAATGAACATAACGATATCGCGGTCGTCGTGACTTGGATAGCCAATCCACCGTTGTCGTCATCTCGCCCACGCGTCCCCCCAATCTCACGCGTTGCCAGAACCCAAAAGTCGTCACGATCAGCATGAGTATATATTGCAGAACGACCATCATACCTGCTCCATACAGCCTATCCTCCGCAGCCCAGACACCAGAGCAACGAAGTATCATCCATCCAGACCCTGCGCCGAACGAGTCACGCCGTGTGGGCCAAAAGCAACGTTTGAAGCAGTGGTGCGTAGTACGAAGCGAGGCGTTGCTGTGGCAGAGCTTCATGTTGACACACCAACGTCTTCGCGAGAGCGAGCGATGATGCCCAAAGGGTCCGCGGGCTTACGAAGGGCCAAGGGGGCCTTCGAGGGAGGGTCTTTCGTGATCTACCGCGTGAACTCCTGGAGGCATGCACACTCGAGCATCGTACCGAAGGGGAGGTTTTGGCGAAAGAAGGGTAAAATTGCAGATGCTCGCGACCGCAAGGCGCCGAGGGCGCTATATCGGGTCTTCTTCATGCTTTGTTTCCCTGGAGATTGCCTTGTTCGGGGGGAGATTTCTTTTTTTGATGAGATGGTAGCTTCACAAAGGGGACTGCACGGGAGGATTTAGAACGGTAGGGCCGTAGGGCCGAGGCGGACGAGACTGCTGAAGACTTGTGCTCAAGAAGTGCTCGAGCAAGCGCTCCGACTGCGCGGTCGCTGGTATAGTGGAACACGGGACAAGAAAAGGCGTGCACACAGCAGGCGGAGATTTATCCCCATCTCACAGACAGAGAGACAGGACCAAGGGACATGGACAGTGGCAATTGCGGCATTTTCCACGCGGGCTTCCTCTCTCTCTCTCTCTCTCGCAAGCGAGCAAGCGAGCAAGCGAGTTGTGAGGAGAGGTTCTTGCTTTTCTTCACCGCATACAAGCAAGCAATGGGGCGGTCAGAATTGTGGAAACGGGAGTGGAGGCACCGTCTTTAGACAACTGATGTGCTGTCTGAATCTCTGTCCCGCCACCTGATAGACAGGCTTAAGAAGACGGTGAAGATATGTTGAACACGACCCTAGATCACCAGCATGATTTATGCGGACCACCCCGGGATGCGCTGTTCCCCATTGCGCCTGTGGCAGAGATCTGGCAACTGGCGCGCCACCACGCGTGCTCGTGAACAAGGTAAACAAGGAAGAGGCTGGCAGGTTGGGCACGACACGACACCACACGACACGCAAACCGTCAATGTTCAAGATCTGGTGGCGGGTGGGGGACTGCACACTGGCCTCTGTCTGAAGGATGGTCAGTATCTTGGAACGCAACGATCGCGTTCCCGTTCCCACGCTTCTGGGCCCATCTTCGCAATCGCAATCAGGTCCAAACCCAACCGTCAGCCATCGTCACGCGAGTAGGCAGAAATACCGATCGTCCTTTCTATGCGAAAACGTCGCGACCGGACTTATCCAATCCGTCCCAATCGTTAGGGTCCGTACGGTTTGCTGGCAGCCAGGCCGCTGGCCACTACTGACTTAGGGGAGGGCTTTGCCTTGCCTTGCAAAGTACGTGTACACGCCGCGGCTTGCGATTCTGCACGCTACTAAGGATTGATGGGCGCCGGGTTCGCTTTGTGCCAGACGGCGAGCGTTGGAAAACAAATGAATCGATGACGGGCAGCGCTGTGGGCCGCTGAGTCGTGAGAGTTGGACTTGGCTCAAAGCGCGCGCTTCGCCTCCTCGACGACCGCACGGGTGAGGGTTGGCTCAAGAGGAGATCGGAGGCTCTGATGAGTCTCTGACATGGCGCGGTTTGCTCGCTGTGTTTCGGCCTTTCTTGTCAGGCGGGAAGGGCTGTGCTGTCTTCCCTTTCTCTGCCTGAGGTGAGGCGGAACAAACCAACCCGCCCAGACAGATAGATCTACAGCAGAGAACTGGAATAAAGTCCAGCCTGCTTCCTCGTTGAGCCACAGCATGGACAACGTGCCCTCAAATCGTCCCATGCTTGTCGAAAGTGACGCGCCATGACTCTCTCACCATCACCAACACAAATCTCGTGATACACCCAATATTTCTCCCAATAATCAATAGTCCCATCGTTCCAGCACCGGCAAATCAAGCATAACCCGAAAACAACCAAACCCGCTATACAAATGTATGCAGATAGTGTTTGGCCGGCACTCATCGTTCCACTTCCCCCAAAACCTAAACGCGTTCCTCTTGCCGTTCCCAGCCTGCATGATGCAGCCCATCAACACGTCTCTCTTGCGCCCACCCGCCCCAGTTTCCGCCCGCCGGATAAGTACAAGGGCCTGGCACATATGCATGCGTTGCGATCTGCGGTGCAGAAGGTTTCTGTCATGAATTGCAGTAGCCGCAACGGCGCGCGCCTTTCCTGGCAATTGGCAGAGAGAGAGAGAGCCCGCTAGTCTGGAAAAGCTACCTCACGCTTGCGGGCGGATGCAGCGCTCCCCGGCGTGGTCAGTCTTCGAGTGCCAGGCCGGAAAGAGGGAAAAATTGTGTGGTTTCAGAGGGCTGGGAAGGACAGGCACTAGCGGGCGGTTGGCTGGTGGTCATGCTTTGTGGGTGGTGGAAAGTCTAGGAAGTTTGGGAGGGTTGGGGGCATAAGTTGCGGTGTAGTGCATCTGCTACTCTATCGCACGTGGGTTTTGGCGCATAGCTACCGTGGGAGCTGTTTATGCGTTCCTGCCTGACTTGGTTGCTATGTTATAGCTGAGGTGGGAGCTTGACATGTCTATTTTGACATCACGTGACTATATGAAATGCGAAGATGTGGTGAGAGCGTCAGGTCAGCGAGTGCAATACAGTAGTGCTCGTGCTGCTGCTGCTGCCAGCCGTAGACTTCTGTCAGCACACGCTTCGAGCAGGGATTTTCAGGCACCAAAATCAAGGAAAGTGACAATGGCTGGGCTAAGGCAGGCAGCGCGCAGCTTGGGTTCAGGGGCACGATCGGTTGGTGGTGAGTGGTGACGGCACGCGTCTTTCCTGCGAGGAGTGCTCGTTCTTGATTTGCAGGGCTCTGGTGTATGTATGTCTTGGCCTTGCGGTCGATGGGCGAGATGCATCGAGGGGATGTGGTGGTTGTCTCTCGGTGACGCGCACACATGTCGGCAGTAGTGCACGCGTCACACTGTCACAGGCGGCCAGCCTCTTATCTGGCTGAATGGGCGGGCGTGAGACGGGGCGTAGTAGTAGTATCGATGACAGGACGGTGCCACGTAGCATGCGCGCAACGCTTCAGCCCAGCCAGCAGGCTCGCCGCTTTCTCAGCAGCAGCAACAGCAGCAGCATTCGCCGGGCAATCTCGCGACACGCGAGCCACGCACGAGCACTGTGAGCAGTGGATGGTGTGATCTGCCTGCGCGGTCTGGTGTGGCGGCGGCGGCGGCGGCGGTGGATGTGGATCATGTGGTGCTACCGTGCTCGCCGTGCTACACATACATAGGCATGGGAGTATCGACGGAACGATCTTCTTCACGGCATCCTACCGGTGCGGTGGCTCGGGTGGACTGGCTCATGGATGAACAATGACAGACAATAATGCTAATATCGGGTGTCTGCGCTGCGTGCGCGTGCATACTGCAAGCCCTGCTGGCCTTAGCGATGTTGATGCGAGACTGCCACAGGACGCGGGCGGGACCAGGCGCGATTTGATCATTGGGTGTGCGATGCTGGACGCATGAAAATGAAACCCGCGCGCTCTAGCTTTCTGCTCGCATGGGTGCTTAATTTAGGTTGTCGGAGGAATCGTGTGAAGTCATGCATGCCCAAGGTCTAAAGCAGCAGCCCGCGTACTGCTTCCTTGTATGCCACGATGTGCTGCTGCGAGACGTGAGGCTGTTCTGCTAACTTTGCTGGCGGCTTGTACGTATGTGCCTAAGCCTAACAATCATCCCATCATCCGCCAGCCGGAGTCCGACGAGAGGGAGAGGGAGGCATCGTGCCGTGGCAGCGTGCATATTACTGTGGATAGATACATACATCCTGCTAATAGGGCTGATGGGCCGTAGTGAGGAGTGCCGGGACTACTGTGCTACCACCTAGCCACCTCATCTCCTCTCGTCTCATCCTGCTGCCCTTCGAATGATCGTTGTTATTATCGTTGTTGATTGCAGTCCTGCTCCGCCATCTAACACCACACTACAGCCTTCGCTACTGCACGGCTAATCCTCCACCACGCCTCGCCCTCGTCGTCGTCGTCGTGCACGTCTCGCCCCGCGGCCCACCTCCTCCGCCAGCGCCAGTGCCTGCTTCATCTCGTCTGCTCGCCAATGACATACAACTAGCGCCGTCACTTAGCACACGCTCGCCCTTCCCAGGGGCCCCGTCGATTCTCCTGGTCAACAGACACCGCGCCGGCCTGCGCTGGCAACACTCCCAGACCTGTGCTCGCCGCAAGAGTCTTTCTGGAAGCGATGCTAATCCCGCCCTCTTCACCCTCATTATTACCCTTCATTACCACCCCTGGCCACCGCGTCTCACTCCAAGCTACCCGCTTAATCTGAGCCCTGCTGCCGGCACTTGACGAGAGCGAGTGTGCACTCCTGCGTGTCTCATCCCGTGGTCTTCTGGAAACACCCCAAAACCGTTCAAGAACGCCGCCCGGACTGCACCGCGCCGCTGAGCCCTCCTCTGCTCGTTCCGCCGACCCGGGCCTTCGTCTGTACTGAGCTCGCACCCCGACCGCCATCACCACCACGCGCCCGTCCGCCGCCGCCAGACCAGACCCAGGAGTCGCCTGCCAACGTCTGTCTCATCGGCATCACACGCCCCACTCTCTTCGAGTCAAGGCGTCGACCCGCGCGCCGCGCCAGCCCGGCCCTGTTCCTGTTGATCTCCTGCTAAACCACGCTATCTCGACCGGGACCCCTTCCGCCATCCGTGGACTTGCACGCTGTCCGTCTACCTCCTCGAGCGAGCCCACTACCTCATTGAAACCCTTCTCCAGGACCATCCACGCTCTTTTACATCCAACTTTAAGCCTGTGCAGGACCCTTACCGTCCCTGCAACCCAGCTTGTCCCTCCTTTTGCATCACTTATCTCATATCATCACCTATACCAACCCGTTCTAATTCTAATATCAACGCCAACCCCCCTCTTCTGTGTCTAAGACATCCAACTCTCGTCGCTTGCCGGTTCCGCGATCGCCTCCAACCCAGCCTATCGTAAGTTTCTCGGGAGCTTGGAGGCCAGAAACTTGTAGACTGACCATCTGCCAGGCACCTCCACGTCTTCATCATACGCATGTTGAGATAGATCTGGCATTCCAATCATTTCGGCTTCGACACAGCGAAGCCTTAGCGCCAAAATGACCGTCACATACGACACGTCAAGTCGCGGCTGGACGAGCAGCTCGCAACAATCGCTATGTCTCGAGGACAAGTACGAGATCCTCAAGGATATCGGTGATGGCAGCTTCGGTAGCGTCACATTGGGCCGAACAAGGAGCGCTGGCGCTCAAACTGTTCGCCGCGGCACAATGGTGAGTCCTTCGATGGCGTACGTTCGAGGTGCCCAACTAACTGATGTTCAGGTTGCCATCAAGACCATGAAGAAGACCTTCGAGAACTTCTCACAATGCTTGGAGCTACGTGAGGTCATCTTCTTGAAGTCTCTGCCTAACCACCCTCACCTGGTACCTGCATACGACATCTTCCTCGACCCATTGAGCAAGAAGCTTCACATCTCCATGGAGTACATGGATGGCAACCTTTACCAACTGATGAAGTCCCGTGACCACAAGCCATTTGACAGTGCCAGTGTGAAGAGCATTCTTTGCCAGATTCTCTCTGGATTGGAGCACATTCACGATCACCACTTCTTCCACCGCGATATCAAGCCCGAGAACATCCTGGTCTCATCATCTGCGACTGAGACCGGCCACAGCTTCAAGAGATACTCTTCTCTGGTCACCCCTCCATCGACACCTCCCAACTTCTCCATCAAGATTGCCGACTTTGGCCTTGCCAGAGAAACCCAGTCAAGGACGCCCTACACAACATACGTATCCACTCGCTGGTACCGTGCTCCAGAGGTTCTGTTGAGGGCTGGAGAGTATTCTGCACCAGTGGACATCTGGGCTGTCGGTGCGATGGCCGTCGAGATCGCCACTCTCAAACCGCTTTTCCCTGGTGGAAACGAAGTAGACCAAGTTTGGAGAGTTTGTGAGATCATGGGCAGCCCTGGCACATGGGTGAACAGGAATGGCCAAAAGGTCGGAGGTGGCGAGTGGAAGGACGGCGTGAAGCTCGCACAGAAGCTCGGCTTCTCTTTCCCCAAGATGGCACCTCACTCGCTCGATACTGTTCTTCCCGCCCCTCAATGGCCTGCAAGCCTCGCACACTTTGTCACTTGGTGTCTCATGTGGGACCCGAAGGTCCGTCCGACTTCGAGACAGGCTTTGGAGCACGAATACTTTGCGGACGCAGTTGATCCTCTCATCCGACCTAAGAGCAGCAGCACCCAGAGACTTCTTGGCCGTAAACCATCCACCCTCAGCACCAATGACTCCCCTGAATCCGGTCACCCATTGACCACCAAGACTTCTCTCTGGTTCAGGAAGTCCCTGGGAGCCAAAGATGTAGCACCTCCAGTTCCCGAGCATAACCAACCCGCACAGGTGCGACCAGCTCCCGTACATGCCAACACCACCGACGTCGTCCCAGCAGCATCTAAGACTAGACCGCTCAACACCAAGAGGTCGACTTGGTCCACAAACGCTACCGGCAACGCAGCTCCCATCCCAATTCTCCCATCCATCAAGCCAATCTCTCCTCTTCCCGATCAGACCACCGCTCAAGCCAGCACCAAGTCGACAGAGAACGGAGAAGAGCGCAAGAAGGTCGGAAGGCAATTGTCGCTCAATTCGCACGGTAACCACTACGCCGATGCTCACCGACAGGAAGCAGAGCGTATGCTTGAGGGTGGCAACAGCCTGAAGTCTCCTACCGGCAGTCAAAGGGAAAGCTTCTTCTCTCACTTGCGCAAGCGTGCGAGGAGAATCTCAGGAAGGAACCAGGGTACTGTATCGCCACAAGTTGAGGATGTCGAGGCCAATGCCGGTTGCGCGCCATGGGCTGCCAACAAGCAGAGCTTGGATGTGCAGTGTATGGCACCCACACCCGTTGACCCTTCTGCCGACCCCAACTATGCCGAGCTCGATCGCGCCCTTCAAAATGTACGATACAGCCTTGATGCTACTGTTGGTGCACCCAACCTTCAAGCAAAGACACCGAAGAGGATGGCCAGCAACCCGGCTCTGAAGAGACACAACTCACTACCCTATGGCGTCGAAGAGAAGAGGTCGCCCGCAGGTACTGGCCCTATTTCTAGCAGGACTCGCCGTTCCGTACGTTACGCCAACCCTTCACCTCACTACGATACGCCCGATGAGGAGGACGAGTTACTTGACGAGGCGCTCACGTCTGCTCAGAATGCCATGCAAGGCTTGGACCACGAGGCTGCGAGCAAAGCTTCTCGTGCCCTCACTAGGCCTCAACCTCAGCATGTCCTTTCCGACCCTGGCATCGCCGGACTCTATCCCACACCCTCTCCATCAAAGGATACCAACAACGTCAACTTTGGCTCACACGATTGCACACCTTCCAAGCCAATGACTATCCCAATGCAGCCTCCGCAGCAGAAAGGCGTTGTCAACCCACAGTGGCCTACGCCGCCTTACGAGGAGAGTGAGTGGGCTGCGTCTGCAGCCGCCAGCATCTTTGCCACACAAGCAGCCTACCGGTGATGATTATACTTAAATTTCGACGGATTTCAACACTCTTTGGACCACATTTTCTCGATCTTACTTAGCTTTTTCCACCTTTCAGCATCGCCTGGCATCTTTCAACTTGCCTCAGATACCCATTTTTCGTATTTGGTTCGACCGGTTTCAGCTTTTCCTGGTCGGCAAATCCCGATCATTTCCAGTTTTTACTCTCGCAAGATACCAGCGATGGGCGGCGCCTCGGGGCGTTTTTGTCAATCCGCAAACACCCACCACTCGCTTCCACATTTGCACAGACACGGCGTTACATCCACGGCCTCAAATATACATCATTGAAACTCGCATCATCTTAAACTTTTCGCTTCGACACAGCCTGGCGCCGTCTCTACATTGCACATCATACGACTTTACTCACAAATTTTTTGCTGGTACCTACCTGCCCCCATATAAAGGGGATCAGGACAACATCCTTGTTTCTGCGAAGCCTTATATGGCTGAGAAATTTTTCCTTGTTTCATTTGTCTGTTCCAACTTCCAAAACTTTTTCGCATCTCTTAGGTGGGAAAAAGGAGCTCCAGGGGGTGGCTTTGTCTTTTCAAGTGTACAAAAATCAGTGTGTTCATATTATATAGGCTCAATGTGAGCATCGAGTAGAAAAAGCGAGGATTCTCTTGAGACCATGTCTTTTCTTATTCTCTCTATACTATGTCGGCTTCTGTTTTCTTAATATACCGACTTCTCGTTCGTCCCTAGTACCTCTTAGTGTTTCGTCGCGCAGTGTGATGTCTCATTCAGAGCGTGGGCGAGATCCACGTTTCTTGCGATGGCCGCTTTCGTTTGCTGCGCTTTTGATATCTTGTCGTCTGAGAGGGAGTCTGGTAATGTCCAGAACAATGCTCGCTGGAGGTGGAGAAAAGATTTTCTATGGCGTTTAAGGATGAGTGACTTTTTCTTGTTTGATTGTTGTGGAGGGCTGAGAGAGGAGAAGCGTGAGTATCTGGATGCCTGGGAGAAAGAGTGTTTTTATAGGTAGGCATTGTAAATCACATATATCAGTCTAAGCAAAAGTCAGGATATGTTCCGTAGATATTATGGAAATATGATTGCAGCGTAATGTAAATGAAAGTACCTTACTCGGTGAAAGCATTCACCCTCTGTGAATACTTATTTCTTCTCCGGGCAGCAATCAATTTGTTTTGATTATGTTTTGTCGTCGTAGTAAATCAATTCAAGTCAGCGTGTTCTTTGTGAAGCTCGACGTTCAGTGACGACCGACGAGAGCTTGAGAGGGACCTCGAAATTTTGGTTCGCGATGTAACGATCGAGCTTCAACTTCACGATCAGACCTCACGGCCCAAACAACACCTTGACAAACCTACGAACCGGATTGCTGCATAACTCATCTGCAGTAATAACAGCCGCTGGACCTCACTACCTCGCTCCCGCCGACACCACCCTGTAATCCGCGCCGGCGCAACCAACACCGCACTCACCCGCCTAACCATGGCGCCCTACACCAACATCCCCCTTTCGCCAGCAGAGCTTTCCTACCTCCAGACCTCCCTCTCCGCAACCCCTCCCATCCGCCCCGATGGCCGCTCACCAACCCAATTTCGCCCCCTCGTCGCCGAAGCAGACATCCTGCCCTCCGCCAACGGCAGCGCGCGCGTGTGCTTCTCCGACGGCACGGAAGCGATCGTGGGCGTGAAGGCCGAGGTCGAGAAGAGCAGGCGTCAAACCGAGGGAGAAGGTCAGGGCGAGGATATCGAGATGGGAGGCGAGGATATCAATGCGACTGGAGAGGGCAAGGGGAGGAACGAGTGGTTGGAGGTCGCGATTGATGTTCCCGGGTTGAGGGACGATGATGCGCTGCCGGTGTTCTTGGGAGCCATGCTTAGCGAGGCGTTGTGTGCAGATGGAGGGTTGAGGGATCGGTTGTGGATCAATGCGAGGTTTCACTGGAGGTTATATGTCGATGTGAGTATTGCTGTGCTCTCTACGTTGGATTTTGTTTGGAAAGGAATTTAGGGCAATCATGCTGACAAGGGTGACTACAGATTTTGCTGCTATCGCCGCCTCTTTCATACCCACTGCCTCTACTGAGCTTGACGACACACCTCGCTCTGCTCAGCACTCGCCTCCCAGCTTTGCTCTCGCAAGGCGACGAAGACCCGCTCTTCAATGACGACTGGGAAGCCTCGACATACTTGTACCCACGCCAGTCGAAATCATCGCCGGCCGAGCACCAAGCCAGACCGCCGATCACCCTCCTGGTAACAACAGTCGGACCCAATATCCTTTTCGATCCCTCACGCGACGAGCTCGCCGTGGCCGAAACAGTGCTCGCCATTTCCGCCGCACAAACGTCCGCTGCGACAGCAGAGTCTAGCGGATTGAAAGTAGTTGCCATGCGTACTATTGATCCGCCTTCGCGGCTGACGGCTGCTGGTGTGCCCCGTGACGTTAATTCGGCTACTGGAGCTGCTGCGACGGCGAGCGCGGGCGAAGTTCTGGCAGCTAGGGAGAAGGATGAGGGTAGAGGCGTCTGGAGAGCGCCGCGCGGTGGTGTGCGCAGGGGCGTTGTGGCGGAAGCTGTCAAGATGATTGTCGCGAAGGGCGGCGTGGGTGAGGAGGTTTTGGGTGGGCTGGAGGGAGTGGAGACTTGAGACTTGGAGCGATTCTGATGAGATTCTTCTTATCACGGACGCGAAATGGGACTTGCTGCCGTGTCAAATCCTGGGTGTCCTGGCCATTACAGTGCAACGATCAACGAGCGCTGTACGATGCCCAAAGCACAACGTGCTGCAGCCTTTGCCGTCAGATGCTAAAGGCTTGACCAAGTTGAGGGCTCAACTATGCTGTCTAGGGCATGGTGGGCGAGCATTCGCCACCTTTCAGACACCCATAGAAGGCAAATCCGTCTTCTGGACCTAAGACCTGCAGCCGGCCAAGGCGCCAACATTTGCGATACCATGGGGTATCGATATATGCATGTTGACTACCATTGGTCAGATACTGTTTGTGTCTGAACGGTTGATAGAGTAAGTAAATACTGAGGAATTGCAGCAGATATTGTAGGCAACGACCAACAAAGGCCACGAGACATCTTGCACCATCTGTACTTCGCATAGACGCATCCGTTGACTGATTACATAGCGATGCGAGCGTTCACTCACACTGATCTCGTTGGCCACTAGGGAAGTACCTGAAAGCGTGGTTCCATAATTTGCCTAGGACTACCATTGAGATACCACTAGAACTTGAATATTGTCTCAATCTCGGGCATGCTAATACCATCACATTTGGAAATCAGAAATAGTGATACTTACCGCTGAGATCTTAATCAGTATCTCAGCATAGGACATGCTAATACTATCGCATCCAGATTTGTAACAGGCTATGCCTACCACTGACAGATAGATACGCTGAGATAAGTTTATGCGTAGTCATGCGCGAAACGTGTCATGGAGACTCGCTGGTCGGATGTCCTCAAGACATTAGCTTTCGCTGACCGTGCGAGCACTCAGGTTCTCTCGTTATATGACCCAAAATAATCCAGCGATTTATGATCGACCGCTGAAAGTGTTCAAGTATTCGACAATTGCTTTCTCTTCTCCGTTTCTTGCCACTCGAAGTTCTGCAGCTACCGACACCACCAAAACAAATATGGCACCCACCAACATGGAGAGCAAGGATTTCATCGCCACACAACGTCTGGCCGACAGTGCTCGCTTCGCCATTCAGAAGCTCGAAAAAGTCCTTTACAAAACCATGACGCCTACCCTCGCCCAGGATCTGAAGCTGGACGAAATGTCATCCGACCTCGCCAGATGCTTGGGTCGCATCCGCGAGCAGCAAGACAAGCATCCCAGCACCTATCTGCCGGGAGCTTGTGGCGAGGTCGCTCTACCAGAGCCGAGTATCACCATGGTGAATTCTCGGGGATCCTTGAAGGATATGCTCGTCTCCATGGCGAGTGCCCTCAAGACTGCCAATGCTGCCGCAGATATTTCCGTGGACTTGGAGGGATACCAGCTAGGAAAAGACGGCACTATCTCCCTGGCTCAGATTTTCGTACATGCCACTAACGTCGTCTATCTGGTCCACGTCGCGGTGCTAGGTGCCGCTGCGTTCTCGACGCCTGTGGCTGCCGTCAGTGGGATTTTCAAGGGCGTGTTACTGACGCTCAAGACGGTGCTAGAATCTAGCGCCGTTACAAAACTGTTCTGGGACTGCGGAAGCGACAGTCAAGCACTTTACCATCTTTATGGTGTCAAACTGGCTGGTGTTGTTGATGTCCAGCTGTGGGATGTCGCGACTCGTGGCTCAAGTAAAGAGCGCGCCAAGGTCAAGTCGCTGCACCACGCCTTCACACAAAGGATGAGGCGAGATATCTCGGAAACGGAAATCAAGTCATGGACGTTGATTAAGGACGCTGGAACCAGAACCGACTGTCAGGACGGTTACGACGAGGCTGAACGTTGGTACGTCCAAGCCGGCGGTCAACTACCAGACGACACCTCCAGCAAGCGCCGAGACTCTGTGGGCAGCCGGGACTCCGGCTCCGACAATGAAACACCCAGCAAAGGCAAGGATGTCTTTGCTCAGAGCCCTCTTCGTCCATTGATGCAAGCTTACGCCGTGAATGATGTCCGCGTACTGCCCGTCATGCCTGAGCACTACACGGTCAAGCATCGATTCTGGAATACCGAATGGCAGGTTCGCGTCTGTAACGCGTCTGAGGCCAGAATTGAAGAGGGCATCAGTCCCCGGTTCAACGCTTCGTTGGCGGACGTGAAGAATGCGGCTCCAGCTGGGTGAGGGATGTGGGACAGGTCGACAGATTTGCGGCTTCGTGAGGAGTGAGTGTGCTCGGTGACACTAGAGGTTTATAGATTCACGGAGTTCTTCTTGGGTTTGGGTTTGGGGCATGAGATGGTATTCGATGGAGTTAAGGTTGCATGGAGGTTCCTGCGTATTGTTTGGGGACTGGCATGATGCTTTTTTATTTTTGTTTTCCTACTTTCCCTTTGTATGTATCATGTACTAGTACTGTATAAGCGGCACAACACAGCAGCAGCATACTTCGATAGCTCAGGTAATCGCTTCACAGTCGAGAGACCAGGTGTTAGTCTGGACCCCGCTGCTGTATTGTTTATTCGATCAGTCATGGAACCCAATCCGAGAATTGTGTAGCTCTATTGGACCAGGAGAATCTGTAGTCTATGCTGACTGCTTTTGCTTGACTGGCCGACACGGGCAATGAACGTGGGATGTCGTGACAATATGTTTTTTGATAGCTGCAAATCGCCGACGATGACGTCGATCAACTCGACTCAATTCGACAAGCTTTAAGTTCGACCTCAACCTACACGGACAATTACATGTGACATTTACACGATCTGGACACATATACATCATTTTGAAGCTAGCCATTGATTGAACTGGGATAATCTAAGGACAGCTTCAGAATCACCAAGCGAACCAAAAACACGAAGCAGCTCACCAGGACAAGAAAAAAGAAAGATGCATCCAACCCAATCCAGCACCAAAAAGAAAAAGCAAACGAACCCAAACCCGAGCCCAGCACCACCACCCTACTATATCACATCTGTCACGCCACCCGCCTACTGCCACACCTGCGGCCGTATCATCTCGTCGAAACGCAACACGCCCTCGGCCAAAAAGCAGCAAGACCCGCCCAAAACCACTCCCAAGTTCTGCTCAGAGCGCTGCAAACGCCATAAACCATCCCTTTCGCCCTTGAGCGCGGAAGTGCACGTAGAGAAAGCGCTCGTGGCTTTACTGGAAGGTCGCGCGCCACCGCCACCCTATAGGTCTACCGATTTGCTGGGCGGCGAGATAAATAAGTCGCTGCCGACGCCACTCGCTGTATCTACAACACGGAAGAAAGGTGAATCTCGCGTCCTGCTGCCGCTGTCAGTTCTGGAGGAAGCAGTGTTTGGTTCACGGAGTGACCCAGAGCGGTCGTATGGACGGAGACGGAATCGTGCTTTCAGAGGTGTCCGAGAAGATGGGCAGTGGCGAAGCGTTGACATGGAGGATGATTCTGATGACGGAAGCGGAGCGAGGCCAGAGCCGATTAGTACGTGGGACGAAGCGGAGGATTTTGAAGGCGACGATCTAGAGATCGAGGGTGGAGTGAAATTAGAGCGTGGAAATTGGGACGACGAGGACGAGGAAATGGGATCAGGGGAAGTGGAGACGCCAGAGATGGCGGCGAAGAGACGGGCAGGCCAGAAAAAGGCTGAAGAGAGGGAATTCATTCGGTGTGTAGTTAGGAGGGCTGTAGTATTTGGTATTGAAGTCGAAGGGTGGAAAGAAGTGGGCGGTGCCGCGGAAAGCACCAAGAAAGGCAAGAAAGGCAAAGGCAGGAACGCAGAGGAAGACGAAGAGGTCACAGAGAGCGAAGTGAAGCCACGGAGGAAGTGCGAGGCAATCATGTCTGGTCAGATAGTAGAGCCCAGTTTTGCTAAAGGTGACTGGAGTGTCAGGTGGCGCGATGAATAGAGCTATCTTTGCCGCGAAACAACAACGGGCTCAAATTGCAAGTATCGGAGTGAACATTGATGGTTTGACGGGGGTTCATAAACGTGACATATGGCTTGCACGATCTACAGTCTCCGAATCGCACGGCGTCGCTAGTGTACAGGCGGTCCCCAAAAATGCCGGATATGCGGTCCTGGTCCGTACCATACACGGGTATATGAGAAAGCATGCTTTTGATGGTGTGAGATTTCCAGCAGCGTTGGTGAAGCGTGATTCGAAACAGACGCTTTGAACGCAAGAGATTTCTTCAGCGGAGCTACATTCCATCATAAACAGTAGCCGCCTGTATTCCGTCGCATCCGGCCCGGTCTTATCTGCGGGCTCAAACGCCTGAAGTAAACCCCCGTCTCGTTCGTACCACAGCAACAGTCCATTAAAGAGAAAGCGTTTAAGCCTCCTCGATGTTGCCCCTCTCGGAAACGTAGATACCGTCAAGGAACTTACGGATATCCTTGTTGCGGACGCGGCAGATCTGCTGGATGTCGGCAGCGGACTGGGAAACGTTCTCGATGGAGTTACCGCTAAGGACGAGCTCGTCCTTAACGTTCTTGGAGGCCTCGACGTCGACACCCTCGCCGAGGGTGATGCGGCGGACGAGCTTCTCGCCGAGGAAGTTGCTGCACACAGCATGTTAGTATTCGCAATTCCAATGGTGACGTTACTCCGTCGTTCGAAATTTCTGAGAGTCGCGTACCGGATCTCAACAACCCAGAGGCCGGTGTCGTTGTCCTTGTCAAGGTTGACGTTGATGGGGAAATGGGCGTAGACGTAACGCATCTTGTACTTGAAGCCCTTGGTGACACCAATGATCATGTTGTTGACGAGCGAACGGACGGTACGGAGAGCGGCAACGTTCTTGCGGGCGCCGTGGTGCATCTCGATCTTGATGGTGGAGGCATCGGGCTGCTGGAAGGAGACGGCCAAGTGACCAAGGTCCTTCTTGAGGGTGCCACGGGGACCCTCAACGGTGACCTGGCGGGTCTTGATAGTGACCTTGACTGCACAGAGGTTCCGTCAGTTTTTATCCCCTTTTATCTGCGCATTCCCTCCGGCCAATTGTTCCTCCATATTCTTGCTTTCGATATCCTCCCTCCGCAGGAATTTGTCGCATTCGCCTCATGACCGGATCGGGTGGAATTTTGGGGATAACGCACCGCCCTCAGGGACCTTCAGGTCTTCCTCGGAGTGAATGTACCTCATTTTGGCGGCTTGGTGCTGTGGTTAGTATCGAGAAGTACTTGTCGCTGCCAGAGAGACGTTCGCAAATTCGCTGCTTGGTGCGGACGAGGCCTCTCTACGAAACTCTTGGCTGCACACCTCTAGTGCGCGGGAAGAAATTCATCCCGCGCGCTAAAAGATTCACCGATGATCAAGCGGTCAGGCAACGAGAGATATCAGGCATGAGCACGATCTTGGTGGGGTGATCTTGACGACTCGCACCATGCGAGCGAGCCATGCGACACAGCCCCACGTCGTCGCTTGCTTGCTTGGTGACTGCGACTACAGTGTTTCCTGGCGTCTCTCTGCTCCAACTTGAACCAACACCCAATTAACCACCACATCCCTCAACAACCATGAGTGCAAAGGTTCCGCGTAACTTCCGTCTTCTGGAAGAGCTGGAGAAGGGCGAGAAAGGCCTCGGAGCTGGTACGGAGATGCAATCAACAACTCAGCCTTACAGGGTATATATATACTAACAATGCAATAGAGGCATGCTCCTACGGCTTGGACGAGGGCGATGACCTGCTCATGACCAACTGGAACGGCACTATCCTTGGTCCCCCTCACGTGCGCATCGCCAGCCTACTAATCACTATATCAACTACTAACCAAACGACTACAGAGCGTCCACGAGAACCGCATCTACTCTCTCAAGATCCACTGCGGCCCTCAGTACCCTGACTCCCCTCCCGATGTTACCTTCATCAGCAAAGTCAATCTCCCCTGCGTCAACGCAAGCAATGGCAAGGTACGACGATCTTGAGCATCGACAAGCACAAACAGACGACTTGCAATATCCAACCGTACTAACACCAAATCTCCCTCCTCAGGTCGACCTCGCCAAGCTCCCCAGCATAGCAAACTGGAAACGCGACTTCACCATGGAGACCGTGCTCATCGAGATCCGACGATACATGGCCGCGCCCGCCAACAAGAAGCTGCCGCAGCCTCCCGAGGGCACCAACTTCTGAGCAAGAGGCTTGGTGAAGAGAAGTGTGTAGATTGAAAAGGAATCCGTAACTGGAGTTTGCAGACAAAATGAGCCGCATGCAACTAGTTGCCTGGACGCTGCTGCCGCGGCGGCGACATATGACGATAACGACTTCTTTGGGCTACAGCATAGCATCGGCGCAACTCGCGGAGCAGAAATTAGGGGCATCCATTCAAATGCTGTTTTATCGTTGATACAGTGAATTTTGTCTCGAGTGTGGAAACGACATGTTGTCCTGAATGGATGTGTGCTATATCGATGATGGGTAGGATGTTCGTTATGTATATGGGGCACGAATCAGCGTACTGGCGATCACACATCCGGTCGTCCCGTAAGGTGTTTTGGCACAAGAGATGTCTGACGAGCAACCCGCCTTATTCTCACGGCCTACTTTACACGGCGCATCACTATATCAACCATGGACTCACGCATCGAGCCATTTTTGCATCTTTCTGATACTGTGGGCTATAACGCGGGCACGACATGTCTGTTTGTTGATTTCAATTCTTGATTTATGATTATCTTCGTTCTCAATGTCTAGGTCTATCGTCCCGTAATTCACGGCGCTATATTTACAATCGTCAAAGAAACAACGTAGCCAACCAACAGTCCTGTCATGCAACCATCTCTTCACACACAGACTCCTCTACGAGCTGTTGTACACTCTCGCCATGCTAGCCGCACCCTTAGGCTCAATGAACAGCGCCTCTGCCTCACAGTACTTGACACCAGGCTCACCGTCCTCGGTCAACTGCTCGATCCAGCCCTTGACCCAAGCCTTGCGGCCCTCAACCTTTGTTGTCTCAGCCTTGAGCACAACATAGCTACCCGCGGGACAAGGCGCGCGGTAATCGATCTTCAAGCTCGCGGTGACGCCAATCTTGTTCGGCAGCGCCGGGAAACACGCGCGCGCCAGACCCTCGTCCAAAAGCGTCGCCAGCAGACCGCCGTGCACAATCGTTGGGTGTCCGCAAAGCTCCTCGCCGAGGAAAGCAATTTGCACCAGGCGCGGTAGCTCCTCGCTCGAGTGCGCCAGGCTGAGCGGTGGGACTTCGATCTTGCCGGGGCCCAGCAGCACGCCGCCGGTCAGGTTGTGCGGGCGCATTGCGCTGGGGATCTTGAGGTGCGGTCGTGACTCGACGACGCCGGGCTCTGCGCGCAGGCGTGCGACGAGGGGGTGGTTGATGATGTGCTCGTTGATCGCGGCGGTCTCGGGCGAGGCAGGCTGGAACATTGTGAGGGTTTCGGCGTCAGTGGGCGGGTTGAGAACGCCGTTGACGGTGTCGGCGGCAGGGGCGGCGGACATGATGAGGCCGGCGGTGAAGAAGAGGGCGATGAGGGTGGTGGTGATGAGAGAGTCTCTGGCACGGCGGGGTTTTGGAGGGGTGTTGTTGGTGGGCAAAGGAATGGTGGTGGTCGGGGTTATGAGCACTGGCTGTTCGACGTCTGGTGTTGAAGTTGAAGAGGTAGTAGTGGTGCTGGTGCTCCGACTGCGGACTGATAAGATAGAGGGAAATTGTGCCTGGGAGGGCCGGTGGTTGATATATCTGGCGGGACTACTACTCAGCACGCCGCCGCCGTGCCGGACCCACCGTCTCGCAGCAGCAGGAAGTGAGGTCGAGGGCGCGGACAGCAGCCTTGGCGCAAACATCATTATTGATCGTTACGGCCGGACACGGTGTCAGGGAGGATGGATGCTGGGACAGGAGTCGTCGGCTCGGGGAGAACGGCGCTGGCTACTTCCGTCTTGATTCTGTATAACTTTTTTCAAAACGTGTCTTGGGCGTGGCGCAGGGGCGTGGTGACAGATGCCGAGGTCCAAGAGCTGCATTGGGATGGGACGCCGCTGTTGGGTGAACCATGCTTTCTATGCGTACGTAATGTTAGAAACCCTAACCCTTTAGCACAGTGTTCCGAGTCGTGGTACATATTTGCTTGCAGTGAGAGATGTAGAGGGGCGGGAGGGATACAAGGCTATACATATATCTTCGGCACGCTAAGCCTGGATAACAGATGACCCATATATTCGCTACAAGTTAGGAACAAGAAAACTCTAAGCTGGCAATACAACCACTCGCTATGTATCGCTGACAGCTACGAGTCAAAGCTGTACCTCAACCACTCGCCGACAGCCCTCAGACTCTCCCACCTCACTGTCTCGTTCTCGTCCTGCATGAGAGCCATCACTCTCGCCTTGAGGCCAGCCTTCTCTAGAGTCGACCTCTTCTCAGGGCACTGCTTCACCAAGAACGCCACATCGCTGCAACCAATTGCAAGGACCTGCTTGTCGCTCGACCAGTCCTTGCTCAATATTTCGGCAAGTTTGTTCAAGTATGCACCGTTCTCGGTTGTGATCACGGTCAATGCATTCTCCCTCCAGAAGTCAGCGTTCTTGTGGGGCGGCGACCAGCGGAGATGACCAGAGTCGAGCTCGTGTGTGTATGTCTCCAGTGTGGTGCGAGAAGATGTGTATTCCTCGAGCAGGTTGGAAAGGTTTTCAAGATCTTCCTGCAAGTCCTGGTCGGCAAGCTGGCGAGTCTTGAGGTTCTGAAGGATGGCGGGCAGGCGCACGGCGATCGCACCAGGTAGAAGAGTGTCTTTGTTGGCAGAGAGGATGTTGTTGAGCGTGCCGAGAATCATACGTGTTGTCTTCTCCTTGGGCGAGATGCGCAGAAGGGAGGTGTACAGGGGAATGATATCATGGTCCTCATCAAGGCCGGGACCGACGAGCTTGCCCTCGAAGCTCAATTGCCAGATGACAAGCAAGATGTGGTAAAGGAGCTGAAGTCCAACACTACCACCAACCTTCACGTTGCTGTCAGCGACACTACGCGCGCTGGAGGCTGCAGCACTGCCACCGTTGAGAGTGCTGTCGGAGTCTCTGCCACCCGAAGCCGTGCGCAGAACCTCCACTAGAGGAGAGAGAGTCTCTTGTCGCTGCTTCCAGAAAAGCTGACGTGATTTCTGCGTTCTGAGAAGAGCGGAGTATTCTTGGCAAGCAATGTCTTGTAGGTTGGAGTCCGTCTGCTTGCTGAGCTGGGCAATGTATGTGTAGGTTTTCGGCAGGGCATCATCGATCGAGGAGTTCGATTTAGGGTATGCTGACAGAGCGTGGCCAAGCAGAGTAGAGAGAAGCGCGGATGCAAGCAGAGGGATGGGGTCTTCAGGACTAGGCGACTGCTTCAACAGTGGGAGAAGAGGCTTGAAGGGTTCAGGGTGCTTGACAAGCGACTGTGTGAGTTCCGGGATGTCTGAACAGTGTCAGTCGCGTATTGCAATATTCAAACGTATCAAATCACATACCGTCGACCAGGTCGCCAGCAAGTACCAGCATGTACTGCAAGATGTCCGTTCGTTTCGCAGCGCTCTCGAATATGCTCTTCACGTCGTCGCCGCCCAGCAGCAGCTGTGTGTATGTCTTGACATCTCCCTCGATTGTCTGCTTCCTCTGCTCCTTGCGCACCTTGTCAATCGCCTTGATCTTCTTGAGGTCCTCCTCGGTGATTGTTTTGGCGCGGACGGCTCCCTCCCAGCTGATAGGCCGTGCGCGGATGTTGTTCTGGAGGGAAGAGATGTATGCGGGCGGGTCGAGAGACATGGCTGGCGTGTGAAGAGGTCTGACCGGTGGTGCAGACGTGGGTGTTTGATATATGAAGGCAGCGTACGAGCTGCGATGCCTCGTTGGGTTCGTTCCAGGTGCTTGGTCGTCTGGACTGCACGGGACTGGAGCTTAGACCTGATAGCTGCGGCATGACGACTAGCAGGCGTTCATGAGGCATAGCGTGGCTTCTCGCCCGCCGTAGAATTCGCGACTTCGAGGAAATCTCTCGACAGCAGACTATCAAACGCCACCCATTGCGCCGGCCAAGGACCAGCCGTGCTATTCTGCCATCACAACACATTGAGACAGAATATTTCACCAAGATGACCTCACTCAAGAGGTCTCATGCGACCACGACGCCGACGACCACGCTGAGCAGCAAAACCTACCTGCGCACCCTCAAATCTGGCAAGGTTCAAAAGATTGTTCGCGAACTCTACCTGCGCCAGGACATTCCATGCTCAAGTCAGCTCTGCACAGTATGCCTCGACCAACAGGCTTCCGGCTTCCACAACAAGCCTCCGCCATTCGTCCTCAGCGCGACTCCTGGTGCTACTAAGCAATTTCCCCAAGGTCACTACCTGATCCCGGACACCAATGCCTTTCTCAATGGAATGGACCTCTTTGAAGCGGAGGGAGCTTTTATGGATGTAATTGTTCTCCAGACTGTGCTCGAAGAAGTCAAGAACAGAAGCTTGCCACTCTACCATCGTTTAATAGCATTGACGAAGAACGATGGCAAGCGATTCTATGTCTTCTTCAACGAGTTCAGGTTAGAGACCTACGTTCAGCGTGAAGCTGGCGAGACCATCAATGACCGTAACGACCGTGCTATTCGTCGCGCTTGTGCCTGGTACAACGAGCACCTGCAACAAGCAGTCAGCGCACGTAAGAGCGCGAGGTGCCCGGCCGTCGTAATGATCAGTGATGATCGTGACAACATTCGCAAAGGAAAAGCAGAGAACGTCACAGCTTACCCTCTACGTGACTATGTCTCTCAGCTACCAGATGCCGACAAGTTGTTGGACATGATCCCAGAACGATCATCAACCAGGGATGGCAAGGCAGAACTTTTCTATCCAGAATACATGTCGATGAGTGCCATGCTCACAGGTGTCAAGGCTGGCACTCTTCATCAGGGCATCTTCAACGTCTCCGCATACAATTACCTCGAAGGCAGCGTGCACGTCCCTGCATTTGATCGCCAACTCATCATTCAAGGAAGGGAAAACAGCAACCGTGCCGTTTCTGGCGATGTCGTTGTTGTGGAGGTGCTTCCCAAAAGTGAGTGGAAGGCGCCTTCTTCAAAGGTTATTGAGGAGGACGAGGTCAACAAGAACGAGAACGCCGATAACGAAGATGAGTCCGAGGGTATCGTCACCGAACAGGAGCGCCGTGCTCTGCAGGAAGAAGTTAAAAAGACACATTCTGCTGGCCTCGAGAATCAACCTAGACCCACATGCCGAGTTGTTGGTGTCATCAAGCGTAACTGGCGACAATATGTCGGTCACATCGACCGTGACTCTGTCCGTGGCGGATCAAAGAACGGCCAAGCGCAACAAACCGTCTTTCTGGTTCCCATGGACAAGCGAGTCCCCAAGATTCGTGTACGCACTAGACAAGCTGCTGAGCTGCTTGGCAAGCGTGTTCTAGTAGCAGTGGATACCTGGGGTCGTGATTCTCGTTACCCTGTCGGCCATTTCGTCCGTAGTCTGGGCGAGCTGGAATCGAAGGGTGCTGAAACTGAGGCTTTGCTACTCGAATGGGACGTGCAGTACCGACCGTTCCCAAAGACTGTGCTTGACTGCTTGCCTGTGGAGGGCCACGACTGGAGAGTCCCATCTTCAAGCGACCATCCTGGCTGGCGTGGCCGTCGCGATCTGCGTGACAAGATTGTATGCTCTATCGACCCTCCAGGTGCTAAGGATCTTGACGATGCTCTACATGCCAAAAAGTTGCCCAATGGCAACTTCGAAGTTGGTGTGCACATTGCAGACGTCTCCAACTTCGTCAGACCCAACAATGCTATGGACAAGGAGGCTGCCCTAAGAGGCACGACCGTCTACCTCGTCGACAAGCGTATTGATATGCTGCCGCATCTGCTCGGCACTGATCTCTGTTCACTGAAGCCTTACGTCGAGCGATTTGCGTTCAGTGTCATTTGGGAGCTTGACCAGAACTCAGACATCGTGAACGTAGACTACACGAAGAGTGTAATCCGCAGCCGTGAAGCCTTCACTTACGAGGCTGCTCAGCTTCGCATCGACGACAACTCACAACAGGATGAACTCACAGAGGGCATGCGCCACCTCATGATGCTTTCGAAGAAGCTTAAGGCAAAGCGTATGGCAGCTGGTGCGCTGAATCTTGCTTCGCCCGAGGTGCGCGTCGAGGCTGAGAGCGAGACTGCCGACCCCGTTGACGTCAAGGTCAAGCAGTCTCTCGACACCAACTCTCTTGTCGAAGAGTTCATGCTTCTCGCCAACATTTCCGTTGCTTCCAAGATCAACGAGGCATTCCCACAGACAGCCTTGCTTCGTCGCCACGCCCCTCCTCCGAAGACCAACTTCGAAGAGCTCTCCAACCAGCTCAAGGTCAAGAAGGGCATGGAACTCCGCACTGACTCCTCAAAGGCTCTCGCCGACAGTCTTGACGAGTGTGTTGAGCCACAAAACCCTTTCTTCAACACCCTCGTCCGCATCTTGGCCACTCGCTGCATGATGAGCGCCGAATACTTCTGCGCAGGCACTCTTTCTCCTTCCGAGTTCCGTCACTACGGTCTCGCTTCCGAGATTTACACTCACTTCACATCACCCATCCGTCGTTACGCAGACTTGGAGGTCCATCGCCAGCTCGCTGCTGCGATCGACTACGAGCCTCTGGACGCTAGTCTGCAGTCTCGCAACAAGCTTGAAGGCGTTTGCAAGAACATCAATTTCCGCCACCGCAATGCGCAGCAGGCCGGTCGCGCCTCCGTTGAGTTCTACGTCGGCCAGGCGCTCAAGGGCCGTGTGATTGAAGAGGACGGCTTCGTGATGCGCATCTTCAGCAACGGCTTTGTCGTTTTCGTACCGAGGTTCGGCATCGAAGGTCTCATCAGGTTGAAGGATCTGACTGGATCTGAGAGGGACGAGGTTGATGGTGTGTTTGATCAGGCGGAGTACAGGCTCGAGTTTGATGCTTCTGGCAAGGGTAAGAGGCAGGTGGAGTTGTTCCAGAAGGTCAAGGTTAGGATCGAAGATGAATTGGAGGGCAGTACGGGTAAGAGGAAGATTAAGCTGAACCTCATCTGAGGACAGCTAAATAGATCTGCAAAATTTTTTTTTCTGTAAAAGTACCTTGAATATCAAAGCTATTCTGAAGCAAAGCTGCCTTTTTCGTTTGCACAACACCACAAACAGGTGGAATTCATCCTTCTCGCGTTCCAGCTCAGAATGAAGTATCTCGCAGCGTCTTCATCAAGATCGCTGGCATCTATGTCACTCGTTCTCAGCTCAATAGCCGACAACCAACCGCTGGTGAGGGAATGCCGCACAGCCTGACGAATCACAATAGCTCAGAGAACAAACCCGGCAAGCTCGAAATAAAAGTCCCGTCTCCCGTCATTCGTTAAGAAGTGCGACCCGCGCTTTCTGCACGCGACCGAGCAGACCGATTCTCCTGAGAGATTCGTTGGTGACTTGGTGGCGGCTTTAGGGTACGAGGAAGTCTTTGGATATGCGCCGAATGTGCTTGTCTGCTCGGGCGTTGTGCCCACGATGTGCTTTTGGGGTGCTTGTCGGTGGAGGTGGCGATTTCGAGCGTCGATTTCGAGGGCTGTGAGACCAGCTTCTTTGTGGCGGGCTATGTAGGTCATGGTGGTGGCATTGTGGGTTTGTTGTTGTTGGAGAGGTTGGGTCGTGCTGTGCGGAGAGTTCTGTCGTCGTGGTGGCTATCATTTGTTGTGATGCGAAAGAAAGAATTAGGTTCTGATCAGTTATCAAATTGCAGTATCTGACGAATGAACACTGATATGCCCGAGACGATTGTCAATGCTGTGCTAACCAGATCGCGGTAAGCTTTATTCTAGGTGGACTGTAGTTGAGGTAAGCAAGCACTTTTATGACATATGACAGGACCAATGCTACGAATGTTTTCGATGTCAAAGGCATACATATAGATCTTGACGCAAGAGATTGCTTTGATCGATAATTGACCACGTGGTTTCACTCCTCTTCCATCCCATCCAGGTAGGCGACCAGTCTCTGTGATCACCGTTAGAACACTTCGGAAACAATGGAATAATAACAAACTTGCCTTCTTGATCACAACTCCAATCAAGGCACCCGAACCTTCTTCTGTCACCATCAGGTATCTCAAGCCGAGCTTGCCGAACATCTCAACGACGTACTCCATTGGCGCTTGCGCGCAGATGCTCACTGGTGTGCGATCAACAAAAGCACTGATGTCAGCTTCGTCACTCTCTTCAGAGTTTCCTAGCAACCGAACTTCGCCATCAGGATTGCTTTCAGCTACGATGGTAGCGAGGCCGTAGGTAAGTTCTCCTTGTGGGATGTAGCCCTGCAAATATTTCGCTTTTGAACCGAGAATAGATCGCACGAGCACAAGACCAGCGTCCAACAGACCGCGCGCCTCGAGCTGAGCTCTCTTTTCTTCGAGCAGAGCACGTTTGACTCGTCCAGACTCCGGCACGACCACAGTGATTTCATCCATAGTTCTCGCGGGCGGTATGAGCTCCTCTGCCCGCACGCCTAATTTCTGCACAGCGCCCATGGCACTTTCATGGTCCAGGAATGGATGTCCAAGTACATTCTGCGCCAGATCGTATACACTCTGGCGACCCATCGCGTCCGCTGTCCACTTTGCGACCAAAATCGCCACCATGTGTGGCAGAGTGGCGTCTAGCTCGCCGGTGAGCTCGAACATTATGGCGCACAGCGAGATCGTCATGCGTGAAACACCCGCAAGGAACGCTGCGGCGCCGACGAGAGCGGCGAGACCGGGTGGAGGTGCACCTGGGATTATGAGGGCGCTGAGGCGGCCGAACAATGCTCCTGCAGCGAGAGCTGGGATGATGACGCCTGATGGGACTTTGGTGCCGAAGGTGATGATTGTGAGGACCAATTTGGTCAACGTGCCGGCGGCTAGCAACATGAGATACGTGTCACGATTCGATGCATGCGCTTCTCGTTGGCAGATATAGGATGAGGATGTTGCGACGGTGTTACGGCAGTCCACAAACAGGTTGGAGATGAGGACATCATTTGGATCGCGTGTCAGAGGGTTCGGGAACTGCAGAAGAGTGGTCGCAAGCACGACCAGGGCGACCTCGAGCACGGGGTTGTTCTTGATGAGCGCAAACGACCGAAACCACTTGCTCCAAAGGAAGTTCAGTCTGCAAAATGCGCCTCCAAAAAGACCGCCCACGATGCCGAGCAGTAAAAAGATGAGGTAATGGGAGAGATCGTATGAAGCTCCGTAATGCGTTTCGAAGAGGACCAGTCTTCCCGTGCCGGTCGGATCAAGCATTTTCAAAACAACCGCAGCGAACAACGAGCATAGAAAGGCGCGCCAGAGCACTCTCCTGGGAAAGTACGTACTGACTTCCTCGTATGAGAAAAGAACGCCGCCGATAGGTGCGCCAAAAGCTGCGGATCTGTCAGCTCAACAGCGCAGGGTGACCATCATGTTCAAAGTGCAAGAACATACCAACACTCAAACCAGCTGCGCACGCTACACTCAGCATCTCACGCATCTTGCGGCCATTGTTGCGGTACTTCGAGAACCTGTTCGCCACGAGATACCCAACGCATGTGGATATATGCACGAACGGACCTTCTTTGCCCAAGCACATACCCGTAGCCACAGCAAAGACCGCGCCAAAGCCTTTCACGAACAACACCTTGAAGTCGAGGAAATTCGGGATCACGAAGCCGGACAGGATAGTCTTGATCTCCGGTATGCCCGAGCCAGCGGCCATGTACATCGTCTTCCCTGTCGCGATAGGCGCTGGTGGGCCGTTATATTGGTCTTTGTCGCCTGTACCAGGTGACGCTGCGGGCAACGATCGCTTCGTGAGCATTGTTGCACTTGAGCTGATGATGCCGAAAGCCAGGGCAAAAACCGCATAGATCGCGAAAGAAGGCGCATATTTGCTTGACCATTGGTGGAATCCATCACATGTATGCTCGCCGAAGGTGGCTATGGGAGGCTTGGTGTTTGCTTTTGGTGGAGATGGTATGCCACAGCATGAGTCGAAATTCAGTAGCGGATTCCGTGTGCAGAAACCGAGCTTCCAATCGCTGACAGTGGCCTCCGCGACGTCGACTAGATATGCCACACATGCAGTCAGAGTCCCAATGAGTGCAGCAGCGACCCAACCAGAGGCTTCATCGAAGATTGCCAACAAGCGATAGCGTGTACCTTTGCGACTATGGACAGAGCGCACGCGATTCGAGTCCTTGACCTACATGCATGCGTGAGTACATCTTTTGAAACCTTCTGCCAACATGAGTGAGAAGATTTACCAGATCATGCAACCAGTCGATGGTAGTGTAGTCATTATACTTCAGCCTTTCGCCAACGGCTGTGTCGGCCTTTTTGATCTCTTCGGCTGTTGTTTCAGGATCTTTGTTCATCGAAGTCGAGCCCTGATGAAGCTGTGCAACTTGGTTTCCGCCGGTATGCCTCAGCAACGGATCTCTTTCAGTCTCATCGGCCATGTTGAAAATCGCGAGAGGTTTGTACGTTGAGGTAGACATTATTGAAGGGAAAATCGTCTTGTATATTTTTATACTATACCTGCCTATCGGTCATGACGCGCTGCTGCAGCAGGTTTCTGCGCCTTCATCAGAGCTCTCGGGACCTTATCGCTGCCTTCGATAGGTATGAATGCAGGGCAAGATAGGACTTTATTCGAAGGCAGCCTGCTCGCACGGTGAGAACAAGCCACCTGCATATGCACGAGGTGAGGAGGACGAGATCTTGGATCCTGGCGACCATCGGGGTAGCTGAAGTGCCTGTTGTTTTCTTTTCCTCGCTGCCCAGTGCTGTACCACGATGGCTGTGATAAGAGATAAGCCAGCGAAGTTGACAAAATCAAAGCCCACAAACCGAGTAGACTAGCTCATCTTTCGAGCAAAACCATGCTAGTCATCTCTTGCAGTCGTGCACCGGCTGGCCTGGATTTAAAGTGTAAGCCACCGCGTTGATGGGTTCTTCCAGCAGTTTCATCAAGCGTCGCAGCAACGGATACAGACATTCCTCCATGATTCTCCGAATGCTTTCCCTCCTTTGCGGCCGACAGGAACTCCCTCCACGGGGCCCGGGCACCATCTACGCGCGGATCGGGCAGCGGTTGGGGCGGGCAAATTGGCTCCTTAGAGTTTGGTTAGGGTGGAGGGATTTGCACTGGAGCACTTGCATGTGATTAGCCTTGGTCTCGCTCTTCACGCAGCGGGAGAAACGGCGTGTTGCAGCGTACAGAAAGCGGCGAGTGGCAGGCAGTCGAGGGAGTCTCGGAAGCTCGAGTAGGCCGTCAGGTGATATTTGTTGAAACATCCAAGGCGCGCTTCACATTGCATCGGCCGAGGAGCAGCGTCATGCCTAGACCGATCTGCTCGAGCTCTGGCACATGTCTGTTTCCCAGGACCAAGGAGGAGACCCTCCTTCGCCCACGCACGTCCTCTCGGGGCAGGGTCCTTCTCACTTGCCCCTTGAGCGAGCGAGCGAGCGCTACTACCGTACTTTCACCACGTACGATGTAGAAGTCCCAGAGAATATTATTGTTTTCCTCCGCCCAGACACTGCGACAGGGCTCGCCAGTCTTGTCCAATACGACTCTCGCGCCCGCCTGCCCGCTCCTACGCTCTCTTCCCTAGGCAACGCTGTCCGGATCACGTGCCCTCCTGTAAGTGTCAATGGCCGCCCTAGGGCCCATCTAAACCCAAGCGAGCCCCTCCATTCGATGCAGTCCCTCCCTCTCGGCTGCTGCGCTGTCTTCAAACCACACAGCACACGCGAGCTGCGGTTATTGTGGACCACCGCACTACTGTACACCACTCACTCCTCCTCCTCCTCCTCAACTCAAATCATCTCGCCTTGCTTCTCTTTCCCCTCTCTTCTTTTCCTCACGCCCACCAACATTCCATCCGAGTCACTGCACCGACTCTGCCCTCACCACCCTTGATCGTCCGGCACAAGCTAGGATGCTAACTGCACTGTCCATTGAACAGTATAGTTTCTCGATCTTCACCACCCTGCTCTACCGTCCTCCTTGCGGAATCGCCCTAGATGTCTATAACTATTCCTGAAGACGCTGCTGTCAGTCGCATAGACTCACCCGTCGGCGGCATGTACTCCGTCCCATATATTCCTCTCTATTACGATCACGAGGATGCCGATGCCTCAGCCCTCAAGCTCGTCCAGACCTACGCTCCAGAGCAGTGGAAAGACTCCAATGGCAAGATCAAGTTCAAGCGCTTCACAGAAGGCATCACCAACACTCTTACCAAGGCCACGATCGAGTGTTCCGGCAACACTGCTTCGGAGGTCGACAGAAATGCAATCCTTATAAGAGCATATGGAAAAGGAACAGATGTCTTGATCGACAGGCAGAGAGAACTGAACTCGCACACATTGCTGGCTAGCAGAGGATTGGCACCGGCTCTGTTGGCACGATTCGAGAACGGCTTGATGTACAAGTACGTTGAAGGAGACGTATGCTCGCCTGAGGACCTGAGGAAGGCTGAGGTCTATCAGCAAGTCGCGAAGCGTCTCGGAGAGTGGCATGGTAGCCTTCCAATCACTGCTATCAGTTCCTTCCCACAAATGAACGGCAAAACTCCTGGCCAGAAGAGTGCACAGGCTACAGAACAGCAGCCCACACCCGAACCAAACACATGGACCGTCGTCACTCAGTGGATTGACGCCCTTCCCACGGATACACCAGAACAAACAAAAAGAAAGGAGGATCTTCGCATTGAATTCGAATCGATCGTCGCCAAGTTCGCCGACGTCCCCGGTCTGTTCAACAAATCCTACGTCTTCTCGCACTGTGATTTGCTTTCGGGCAACGTCATCGTTCAGCGTCCAACAGGTGAGGAGAAGAGCTCATGCACTTACCCTGTCGCTTTCATCGACTACGAATACACCACACCCTCACCTGCCGCCTTCGACATCGCAAACCACTTTGCCGAATGGGCGGGCTTCGACTGCGACCACGCTGCCGTGCCTACAAGATCTCAACGCCGCGACTTCCTGCGTCACTACGTCACGAGCTTCTATGATAACGTCATTTGCGAAAATGAAAACCTCGCAGTAGAAATCGACCTGCGAGCTGCCATCGACCAGCTTTACGAGCAAGTCGACAATTTCCGCGGCGTACCTGGCTTCTACTGGGGAGTGTGGTCTCTCATCCAGGCGACCATCTCCAACATTGACTTCGACTACGCTTCGTACGCCGAGGTTCGTCTTGGTGAGTACTGGGCGTGGAAAGCAGAGGTGGACGGCTCACGAGCCGCCAAAGGCGAAGAGATGCCTGTGCGCGAGCGACGATGGGCCGAGGAGTAAGGGCGTGGAATGAATTTTCCAGAAGCATTATGGTGGTGGCGGTAATAGAAGCTGAGACGCGCTGGCCGCGATTTCAACAACGTGGACTAAGGGGGGAAATGATTGCTGTGCATGTACATACGGCATGGTTGGCGTACGGTCATAAAGGCTCAACGTCTGGCCAGCGACATTGGTCTGAACACTGGAAAGGCTGTCGGCTCACGAGAGACGAGCACGTCTCCGGCCTCCAACGGCACCTTTTGGAAATTTGGCATTCGAGCTCTCGGAAAAGGCTGAAGGGTCGGAGCATCAGGCAGTGGCCAAGTATGCAGAGGCAGGCATACCCACGAGCAAGCACAAAAAGCATGCCGCAAAGACGCAGGAGAAATAAAAGCATTGTTGGTTCTTCTGTTCGACAGGAGCCTGAGATGTGTACATACGATTAAAACTACAAATATTATTTATCGTTATATCAACAACTCTGTTGTCTCTGCAATTGTAGCTCATGGCCAGCGCACCTGATCATCGCGCAAGGCATCCTTTGAGGAAAAATGGTCTGATCTTGCACGGCTTCAATTTTTCGTTACTCAAGCGAGAATGGACGAGAAGCTGCTTGGGGTGACTCTGCTTCTCGTTGTGTCGAGTTACGCTTCAAAAACTCAAAACCTTCCCTTGCGTTGTGGACGACAGTCGTTTCCTCATGCACCACTGAGCTGAGGCCATTTCAAGAGGACAAAAACAAGCCATAAAACAGCTCTTCAAGCAAAGAACCAACCCGCTAATGCAACAAGACCGGAATTGTAAACATCCAAAGACCTCGCGATATGCAACGAGTCTGAGTGTTGCAGTTATACCCACAGATACCCGCGACATTTCGAAGCGCCACAATTGCAAGGCCGCTTGTCCTCGTTCGCTGGGTCGTTCATCGCTTGTTCTCGCTTCTTCAGCACGTCTTCTTCCTCTTCTTCATCCTTGTCCATGTAGTCGAACGTGAGCTCCGTGCCCGCTGGTATATCCTCGTAGGCGAAGAAAGCCAGGTTGTACACTCTCAAATCGTACTTATTGTACGAAACTGTGTATTGCCGACAATTCGGCTCGCAGCTGTGGTTAATGAAGCGGGTCGCGTTGCCCATGTACTGTCCGTCTACGACGTAGCAGTTCTCTGCCGACAGGGTCGGGTCGTCCTCGACGAATTTGTCAAGGCTGTACAAGTAGCTTCCCTTCTCGACGTCTGCCTCGTCCTCACGCCGGGAGGTCTCTTCATTTGTCAGGACTTCGCCCAGATAGACGTCAATGAATTCACCTTTAATAAGGTTCTCGTTGCAACACACTCCCCATCCACGATTCGCAGTCTTGAAAATGGTGAGGTCGACATGCCGGCCTTTGTTGACAAGACGTGTTTTGCAACCAGGACCACAGTTGCATTTCTCGTTGCACTCATATATAGCGTGTCGTTCTTCACGATAGAAGTCGGTGAGAGTCTGAACAAAGCCTGGTTTGGGCTTTGAGTACGGGAAGCGTTTCGGCAAGCCTTCGGTGTCAGGGAAGCCTCCAATGCGCTTTTCTTCCAGATACCGGGCATGCCGCGCTGGGTCTTTCCTGGCAAGTCTCTCCTCATCGACAGCTGCATACTCGAGACATTCGCAGAGTTGCGTATATTCACAGCCACAGAACCCACCCATGTTCGGCCTGCACGGCTGCTGACATCCTGGGTATGTCTCGGGGTCTGCGGCGTGTACACCCTCGCGTAGCACAAATTTGTCGATGAATGTGAAATCCAGTGAGGGGGTGGTGTTGTCGATCTGGTTCTCGAGGTAAACGCCAGGCACGCTGCGGAGCTTCTCCATGAATGCGTCTCGGATCAGACGCTCTGCGGCAGCGATCGGTCCAGGTGTAACTGCAGCATGCTCCTTCATCTCGTCACTTGGGAGCTTTGAGGCGTTGACAGTCGTCACTTTGGCAAACCTTGGCTGAAAGGAGGTCAGTCACGTGCACGCGCTCCGCATATACGTTTCACTCACTTTCTTTGGATTGATCCGCCCTTCCTTTCGCTGCAGGATGCCATTGTAGACATTTATGAAGCGCCAGTCAGGTTGCTCATCATTTTCAGACGCCAGATCCAGACTGGAAACGGATGGTGACCGGCTGAGACTCAAATGTGAGGGTAGCGGCGTGAGCAGGCCACTGCTCGTTGGGTCGTCACGTGACGCGGTTCCGGGCGCTTTTCGCTTCAGAGGATTGGCATCATTCGTTTCCAGAGCAGGTCTACGTGCTGTTATAGATCCTGGTGGAGGCAGATCATCGATATACGCTTGGACGAAGTGAAGTGCGAGAGAAAGCTCGTCCAGGTCGTGCCATGAACAAACAGCTCGAGGCGGGACTAAGGGCTCCTTACTAGTACGCCACCGCACTAGAAATTGAGGAACCTATCCTGGAAGGTCAGAAAGAGACATGTTAATGCCTGGATACAACTTACATTGTCAAATTCGCGGTGACAGAGCACCTTAGCGATCTGTTGTGCGGGTACTTTATGAGTGGTCCGTGCGTTCCGTGCTAAGTTGTCTGAAGGAACGCCTTTAGAATGCGCATTTCGCTTCGGAGGCATATCCTTACGCGCGCAGATCTCGCGCACAGTAAGCTGATCAAGCAATCACAAGTTTTCCGAGCGTTTTAGGATAAAATCGAGTTAGTATAAGGGGTATAAAGGGTAGTATAAACGTAGTTGTTTAGAGAGTAAAGAAAGAGGGAAAGAGGAGCTTACTAGCTAGCTTAGCGCGTCTATATTAAGACTAGCGTAATAGAAGTTACGCGTTTTCCTATCTTTTATATTACTATCTATATTCTATATAGAATCTTTAAACTATATATATAGTTTATTTATTATAATGATTGTGATATCTTACGCAGTACTACATTCATCATGGTACTTATCACCTCACTGTTTACTCTCGTGCACGGGGCGTTCTTACATCCAAGCGCCTGTTGTCGGCTTTTGGATAAAGCTTATCGCCGGCTAAATTTTTGGACTGGCAATGTTAGAACGTCGTCCATCTGGAGAGACAGAAAGATTCCGTTGTTCAATCGCGAACCACATTACACCATATAAATGGCCACAACAACAGCACAGCAGGGCTCAAGTCCCTTCATCAAGCAACTCGCATCTAGCAGTAAGCACTCAGCGGTCCCCAAAGTCTGCCAGCAACCATCTAATAGACCCGCAACATAGATCGCACAACTCGTGACCGCGCCGTCTCTGCCCTCCGCACATTCCTCAAGCGCAATGCGCCTCTCTCCGCGACCGAATGCATGAAGCTCTGGAAAGGCCTATACTACACAATGTGGATGTCAGACAAGCCGCGCAACCAGCAACAACTTGCGCGCGACCTCGCCGACTTGGTGCACGTGCTACCGACCCGCGAAAACTTCTTGGTCTTCGTCGACGGATTCTGGCAAACCATGTCTCGCGAGTGGCCCAGCATCGACGCTCTGCGCATGGACAAGTTCATGTACCTAGTGCGCTGTTACGTGCAGGAAGGTTTCCAGTATGTGCGTCGGGCTGGCTGGGATGCGACTCTTGTGGAGGCATACATGAGCGTTCTGGAAACCACACCTTTCGAGCTACGGAGCGTGAGGATCCCCAATGGCCTGAGATATCACGTTGTGGATCTCTTTGTGGATGAGCTGGACAAGGCCGACGAGGACAGCACATCGCCTGTGGAGAGGCTTATTGCGCCAATGAAGAAGATGGCCAAGGATAGCCCTAACAAGACTGCTAGGAAGCGAGCTACAGAGGCTTTGGACGATGCGCGGTTGGGAAAGTGGAAGAGCAGGAATGAAATTACTGAAGAGAGCGAAGAGGATGAGTATGGGGAGGATGGCGAGGACGGAGAATTTGGTGGATTTGACGATTGAGCTCTGCGCATCTCCCCTACGTGCACCGAGACAAAAGCCTACCTGCGCAATTGGCACACGAATACGCCGGACAAATTTTCATGCGTAGTAAAACGCCGGCTGGACTGTTGCTGCGAACGGGATGCAGCGCCGATGTAAGATCGATTGAGCACAAGTCTTGAATGAAGGGACGATGCAGTACCCGAGACCAAGTTTGACTTGATTGGCTTCGCGTCGCAGATGCATGCGACCGAATATGAACACAATCAGCTCGACCAAAGGGTCGACGCAAATGCCCATGTTCGCAGGATGCCACTTTGTAATTCAAGACCTCCTTGCACACGCAAGTTCTGCTGGTATTATGCACAGTTTCACTCGGGTCCATCAAATGCGCAGCTTCAGGGTATCATGCGCAAACATCTAGTGTTCTTCCGTCGTCTTTCTTGATTCATTTCATCATGTCGTACCGCAGCCTGCCATCAGTTGTACTGCCTCGCTTGCGCACCAGCATCGGCATCCCGCGCTGCGACATTATCGCGCGCGTTCTGCTTGAGCGTATCGGACTGTGTCTGCGAGCGTTGCGCATCGAGCTGCTTGCCAAGCTTGCCTTTGCCTTGCGATGCCTTGGCTCGTTCCTGATAGTGAGAGAGCATAGTCAGCTCTTAGCTCCGATGTTGTATTTGTAGACCACAAAGCACGCAGTCTGTAGCCAGTAGTTCAGAGTGGTTGGGCTCGAAGCTTTCACATCCAAGCAGTCGCAACCATCTTCCTAGGCGCATGCTTTCGCGCACTGGCCTCTGCGGTGTATCGGTATGTACGCACCTCGGCGGCTTTTGCGGCGGCGTCTCTAGGTGATGATCCGCTGGGCGCCTGTGAGCTCGATCCCAGTGTCCGGCCGCCTGTTGGTGCTGATGCCTTGTTTGCTGTGCCGTTCTTCTGTGCTGTAGCGGCGGGTGCTGAGCCGACTGCGCGGCCTTCGCCACTGAAGTTCTTGTCGGATGACGGCTTGCCGAAACAGTTGCCCATGGTTAGGAAGCGTGTAGAAGAAAGTGTATTGAGGTGTATATGCGGCGAGTGGGCCGTGTAGATCGATTGCGCGGTTAGCTACAGTTAATGCGATAGCCCGCCTCCACGTGCCCAGCCATGTCGAGCTTGGGGCGGAGGAGGGGCTAGTATGGCAATGCCTCGGCGGTCTCGCTTGCTCCATTCTTCAGCAAGGGTCAGGAACAGGTGAGACACCGACGACATCGCTTGCCCAAGCCACATCTACGCATGAGCTTTGTAGAAGTATATCAGCATCGAGGCAATGCACAGTATATCGACTGGGCTTAATTGGCATCTACTATACATGCATATCAAGGTGCCTGTCCGCTATCTCCGGAGCTAGACGCTGCATGGCGAATTCTTCGCTATTTTGAGACGGCATAACTGTATTCACATGATTGGCTTGTCATTCTCTTCCGTCACTTCAGAGCACCTTGATGGTTCGGTTCCCCTCCGTCTCGAACGCCTTCTCGGCAGTAATTGTCAAAGCATCAGCGACGCAAGCAAAATCCTCTGAGGCATAGGCAAATCTTCTGGTCCTCAGCAATTGACAACTCCTCGAAATATATCCCAGATTAGTGGTGGATCCTCACAGGTCCAGAGAACATACCTGCTCGACAGCCAGGGCTCAGAGAAACACTTTTTTCCCAGATACCGGCAATCTGTATACAACCGCCTTGTGTTACAGGTCCCCGAAGATCCGACGACCCTGACTGCCGCAAGGACCATGCAGTCCAATGGCTTGCCAGGCTACAGGCAACCTGTAATGCCACCATCCACTCCAGGTCAGCCGGACAACTACCTGGCACTGGACCCTTCGACCTCTACATATACCTCGCAGACCTCCCAGAGTTCCGAGGAAGCTGCCCGTGCTTCTGCATGTGCTATCGACCACGCTCACTCACACTTCAACTACGAGGATCTCTTCTGCTGCGACTTGCCCTGCCCAGACATGTCCTACTGCGACCCTCATTGCGACCAAGACATGTTCTCGAACATGCACAAGCAACCAATTGCTTGCTGTCCTCCAGACGTCTTCGACGCTTCGTACGTCGAGTGCAGCTTACCGCAGGAGCCATGCCCATTGCCACCTCAAGCCCACAGTCCTTGCGAAGATCCGAGCTGTAGCGAGCCAGCAGAGGCAGAATGCTGCGAAGATCCTTACTGCGAGGACGTGAGTGCCTGCTGCCCTGTTGCATGCGCGGAACAACCTCAAACCCAGCATCAGTCATATCAGCCACATCAACTACACCAGTTACATCAACACCATCAACATCACCCACCAGATGGATGCACGACGTGTTGCATGTCAGACATTTGTCCCCACCCTTCACATAATCACAGCCACGGCGGCCACGATTCTTTCTCAACAGCACATACAGCATGGCATGGACATATGCACCCACCTCATCTTTCCACAGCCCCGTGTACCTCTGGTCTTTCCATCGAGCCACTTCTAAGTGCCGCTCTTGGCTCTGGCAGCATAGAGAGTTCGCCTCTCACTCCTGGAGCACGAAGTACACGGGCAAGCACAGTATCCTCCATGCACGAACCAGCGCACCGCGGTGGACATCGTCGCTTGCAAGGTGCTACCGCGTTGCAACCTGATGGCAAATACCTCTGCCATTGGAACCACGGCACACACATCTGCAATCAAGTCTTCGCAGACCCCCAAGACCTTCACCACCACGTACAATCCTCACACTTCGTCGGCTCGGGCTCTAACCACCCCTGCCTCTGGAGCGGCTGCGACAGCGGTGTCTTCAACACCAAGCCCAAACTCTCCCGCCATCTGCACTCGCACACCGAGTGGAAGCCCCACAAGTGCGACTACCCCGGCTGCAGCCTCACCTTCGTAACCCAGCAACAGCGTGACGTGCACCGCAAAAAGCACACCGGCGAGAAGCCGTTCGAGTGCACCGTCTGCGGCAAAGCCTTCGCCTACCGCGACCTGCTCAAGTCGCACATGCGCTCCGGCGTGCACGGCGAAGCCGACAAGAAGTTCACCTGCACCATCTGCGGCGAGGGCTTCAGTGACAGCTCGAATCGCACCAAGCACACGAAGAGCGTGCACGATCCCGCGACCGGCGTGCCCTGTCCTGCGGGCCCGGCTTGCGCTTATGTGGACACGCGCAGAGAGAAGCTGAGGCAGCATTGCTTAGGCGCTGGTCATGGACTGGAGATTGTGCGGGATCCGCGCAAATGGGAAGAGTACTTCAACAGGGAGCAAATGATCCGCAAACCGATTCGGGGGATGAAGAGAAAGAGGGCTTCGGTTGATGTCGGTGGCGCCGCGGTATCGGCATGAATGAGATGAGGATTCAAAGTGAGAGTGCGAACGAAAAGTGTGTTGGTTTAGCGATGGCGTTGGTGGGATGTTTGAAATACCTAGACCACAAGTAGTATCTCAGCCACACTGAGCAACATTAGGCGTCGATAACATGAAATGTGATGATTTTTACCGTTATCGTTTGTCGCTGCGAAAGGTGATGTGAAGATGAGCGAGAACATTTTCTCATTTCGAAGTAATTGCGACTATCCTCAAGGACAAAAGAAATCCCATAACACCAACTATCAACCATGAGGGGGGTATACATTCTTAACCGATGATGCTGGTTGTTTCGTGTTCATAAATTTCCCAAGTCCAAACAAACGCCATGCCCAAACCTAATTCGTTCCCTCAGCTAGCGACGTACAGCGTCACATTGCTCAAGGAAACGGTAGATTCCTTCGAGACCTTGATACTCGAGCGGATTACCCTTGTCTGACAGGTCACTTCCAGAGCGGATCGACTCAAATCCGGAGGGATCTGAGAGCCATGGGTTCTCTGCGAGTACGTCTTCGAGGCCAGAGTCGGAATGTGTCGAGTAGTCTTGGGCACTTTCCGATGGGGTAAGCATGTCTTCAAGATGGATGAAGGGACTTTGCTTGTTGGGCGCTGGCTCGTAGTCGAATAGGCTCTCACATTCGGATACATCTTCGCTGGGAGCGAAAGGAAATAGCAAAGCTATCTCGGTACCTGCGAATGCATCGAATGCCTCGTCTTGTGTGACTGTACCCCGCGCAATATTGAGCTCTGCACACATGCGTTCCACGGTATCTGAATCGCAGCCCGGGAAGTGGACACGCAGACTGGCGCCTTGGTAGGTTATAGGCAGATCTCCTAACGCCGAAAGACGTTTCAAGTCGTTCAAAACTGCGGCGAGGTCCTTCAATGCGCGGGAGAAGTCCACGGACAGGACATTGATGAGGCCGTCGGTATTAAGGTGGTCGACTGACTCGGAAGTGTTGGAGTTGAAGCCAGTAAGACCAGTGAGGGGAGTTAGAGCGGTAATAGTGGGGTTGACTGGGAAGTCGATCCAGGAGCCGGGAGTGATCTGCGGGATGGAACGGATCTTGCGGCCGGTCTCATCCTGCAGCGCGGTCACAGCCTTGTAGCGCTTCTCGCCGGTCGTGGGAGACACGCCATCAAATTGCGCCTTCTGACCCGAAATGAAGAAGGCACGCACGGCTTGCGAGACATTCTGCACAACCTGAGCTTGAGCAGTGGGGCCATGAGAGAAGTGTCGTGCACCACCGATGCGACCTGACCCTAGAGTGTATCCTCCTGCTGTCCTCCCTAATGTGCCGCCCGTCAGGCTCGGTCGTAGTGTCGATGCGAATGGGGCTCGACCAGACGACTGGGAGATCTGGGCGCTGACCCTCGACTTGGGCAGAGAGGCGCGGTCGAATTTGGATCCAGATCGGGGACCAGCGGTCGAGAAGTGCCTCACTGTGGCCTCGAAGGAGCCGCGGGCAGTACTGTACCAACGAGATTGGCTCTGACGGATGCGGGCGACTCTGTGTAACGGATGCTTGTTGCTGTTGCGTACGAGTATGGGTTCGAGCTGTGCCTGGGATCCTCTGACCAGCTGAGCATCGAGGGCTCTGCTGGCGCGGATCCAGGCAGTCTTGAGACTTTTGGCATGCCTCGCGAGGAGGCTATGCCAGTGAACCATGCCGGGTATGGGCGGCATGATGGGTGTTGTTTGTGCTCAGCACTGGAGTAGAGAGTAAAGGTCGTTGTAGGTGATGATATGTAGGAAGGAAAGTGGCTCAGGTGGCTGCCTCGTGAGATGTGATGCTTGTCGAGTGACGCTGCGCCTCGAATGTTCGCCACCAGGGTCCAGCCACTAGTGCCCCGCTCCCGCCGGGCCGATGGAAAGTTAGCAGGGAGGCATTGACGATTCATCTCCAAGACGGCCAAGGGTATTGAAAATGGTCTGATGTTTGCCAAATGGACAAATTAGCGCCTCCGCACAAACGCCAATCATATGGACCCATGCATCTTTATACTTGAGAGTATACTAAATTTCCCGTCTCTCGTTGGTGCAAGTGCCTGTCACGCGTTACTCCGTGGCGAGAAAAGATGAGCATCAGCCTTACGGCTGGCGAGACAACTACAACACGGTGTATATGAACTCAGACCAGCCAGACACCAGCTCGATATGATCTGGTATCTTCTCTACCCCTTGCGTGGGACTACCGCGCCTCCACGCCTCTCGAAAGACCACGTTGTTCGCAAGGCTTTCTATCGACATGGCATGTTGGTGGCACAGCATTGGCTGCTGACCATGCTCTTTTCGGTAGCAGTCGGTGTCGCTTTGGGCTATCCAACGGTCTTTCTATCATACAATCCCACCGCCGGGTTCACCAGCATACCTCGCCATGTCTGGACGTCTGCACGATCAGTCGATGTGTCTGAAGGCACGAAAGCCGACGTTGAGATGCGTCAGATCTGGGTCCATGGCTCATACATGCGAGCTTTGGAGAAGGATGTGTTGAAGAGTGCTCTCACAATCCAACAAAGTTTGGTTGGAGGCGAACGACTAGCTTCGACCTTTTCGGAATTTGGAGATCATTTAAATCCAAGCGAACTCTCATGGGGCTACCATTCTCCCCTGATGTATTGTAGGGAAGTCTGCATCGATGACATATTACATGTATCTCTAACGCAATTTCAGGGAATAACTCGGCAGCAGCGATCGATGAGGACGAAGATATTGTACAAACGATAAACCAACAATCCCGAAGCTCGTCTTCTTTGAACGTGGCTCTGCGTCCTGCATCAGTGCTAGCGGGCAAGACATTCCATCACCGCAAGCTGGTCGCCGCTGATGCTCTTGTGCTAACACTTCTGAACAACGTGGAAAATGGTGTCGGTGGAAAGTGGCAAGACAAGATGCACTCGTTGGAGGGCAGCGCTTGCGAGAACTGTACTCTCTACCCGCCGCACGGTGAGATAAGTCGAAGTAAGGTCTACGAGTTCAGCTTCACGCCTTTGAGTTTCAAGGAGAATGCCGCTCTTGCATTTGCATACGCAGGCATGGTTATCTACGTGCTCTTGAGTCTTCGCAGGTTGAAGGCATTTCACAGTCGCTTCGGTCTGGTTGTCACTGCAATCACGCAAATCACAACCTCAATCGTGGCTAGTATCACCATCTGTGGCGTTTTGAGAATCAACTTGGCAACGATTCCGAAGAATGCATACCCGTTCATCGTGTTGATCATCGGTATCGAGAAGTGAGTTCTTTACGGATAACCTGCGATGAGACTCCGTAGCTGACATATGGTGCAACAGCATGTTTCGCTTGATCAACGCCATTCTGGCCTACCCGCCCACAATGGCTACGGATTTACGAATTGCAAACGCACTGGGCGACGTTGGCCCACTTTCGATTGCAACTGCGGCACAAAACTTGATCATCTTGTGGCTGCTGTCCACTATCGTGTCGCCTGGTGTCAAAGCATTCTGCGCGTACGCAATCATCGCCACGTTCTTCGATACGTTCTTCCTCCTCACCTTCTTCGTGGCTGTCCTCAACGTCGATATTCGCCGCTTGGAACTCCAAGACCTCAACGCCCGATCCAACCAGACTTCGCCAAATAGGCGCACTTCGCCCGCAAAGCGTTCGTGGTTCGATGCTCTCATGCATGGCCGCGTACCTTTCAGTACCCGGATGGCTGGCTCCGCGGTGACTACGACATTCATACTCTCATTGAACTACCATTTCTTCGAACAAAAGGAGACTAGCGTCAAACTACGACATTTGCTTGGTTTCGTTATTGGTCACAGCCAGGATGACTTGAGCGAGTATGAGTCTTTCGCTTCACCGCCCATGAATGCAACACTCACGCCAGGCGAGTGGATTCGCATGCAGGACTTCGACACAGCAAGGGAAGTAATGCGTCTGGTGAAGCCTGGTGCTCACAATCTCGTGATCCGCATCTTCTCTCCACTTATCGTGGTGCTGTCTGGGGCTGATCGGACAGGTGTTCCAAAGGGCATGGATGCCGTGGCGAGCGCTCTACGTGGACTAGCATTGCACCACTTCTACCCTTTTGCCGTCGTAGTGGTTTTTGTGGTGGCGTTCGTTGCTGTGCTGATGAACTTCCTGCTTTGGAATGACGCGCCAGACTCCGCCACAGAGACGCCAGAGCGATCCGAAGACGGCTTGAGTATACAACACATTGAGCTTCCTCACAGACTGGATATCATTAAGATGGCCAGCTCCCCACAGGGCTACTTCATGACTATTGGCCTTGATCGCTCAATAGTTGTGTCGGTGTATGACAAGACACAGGCTACATGCTTGGTGGGTAGTCTGACTCCCGAGCTGAGTGCACGACTGAGCTGGCCTATCCGTGACATCGCAATCGACGAAGCGGGCGAGCTTCTCGCGTTCCACTGCTCCAACGACGAGGTCTTGATCTTCTCGCGCACATCTCGCAGGTTCCTCGAATGCACACTCCGCTATCCAGACGACCATCCAGCAGTCCAGTTCACCTTCGAGCGCTTGCCCACCGCCCAAGGTCTGGAGCAGCACTTCGTGCTGATCACTTCTGGTGGTAGGGGTATCACTCTGCGACTTGACGACAGCGTAGCACCAGAGGTCAAGTCTCTGTCTGAGACTTCGCTCTTAGGGGCTTCCATTATCAATTTCGAGGATCACGGCAAGCGACTCTTCACCGTTGCAGAAGACGCATGTCTGACATCTTATTCGTGGGAAGGAAGTATCTGGACACAATGTGTGTCTTCTGAATCCCAGTCTGCACTCCATCTTGGGTCTGTCTCCGGCACGGCGTCGATCGAGCCTTTCCCAGGTAGCGAAGAAGGAATCATCATCGTAAGCTCGGGGTCCTTTGTGTACCTTGTCGACGTGCGTACACTCACGGTAATCACGACTCTACACACTGTCGCTGAAGGCCAGAAGACAAGCCTAGTCCTCGGCCAGCGTACAAGCTGCGATGCTTGCGGTTCAATAGCCATCCAAGGCCTTGCCATTGCTTCAGAAAAGAGCAAGCTCCAAGAGCTCGTAATCGACGTGCGAGGCCGAGAGGCGATCGCATCAGAACACCTTGACTTCTGCCTGAAGGGGCCCCAGTCAAACTGCAACACAATCCACGACAGCAGTCAAACCACCCACAACCTCCCCAGTCCCGGCGCGTGGCACGGCCTCTCCTCCCACACCATCGTCGGCATCCGCAAACGCCCTCCACCACCGCCCTCGCCTCTTCCCTCATCCCAGCTCCGCCACCGCCGCAGCGCCCGCTCCCAGCACCTCATCGACTCGACTTCGGACGAATGGGAAGCATACAGCCTCTCCCTCACCGGCGAGCTCAAGACCCTCGACATCTCGGCCTCCAGCGACGCAGACCAGGCGCTGTACGTCACGAAGCCCGGCCCAAGCGCCGCTCTCGACTCGCAGTCTGTCGCAATCGCGTTCGGAAACTGCATTAAAGTGCTTAAAGCTTCGGCACCGAGAGGCGGTTCTGGTCTGGGGAGAGCTGGTGCGGTGGACAGGAGTGTCAATCCTGTGACTTCCAGGAGGCGGGGGACGGGAAGTGGGAGGAAGATATTGTGAATTTGAGGTGGGTTTTGGTCGAATTGATCGGGATATATCATGGTTTCTAGGTAGTTCCAGTCACCGAGTTTTGGTACTTACTCTGGGATATACATGCACGCCTACAATAATTGTCGTATGAGCAATGAGTTACCAATACATGTAGTAGCTCGTTTTGAAAGTTCGCGTGCCGTGCTTTCGAGTTCAGTTGACGTTCGAGGAAACTTTAAAAGTGCAATGCAATTAAACGGAACCGTGGTTCAGGACCTTTTGAGTTGTTCAGTCCCATCAAGAGATCTTTCCCATATTCTCTGCCCATATTCACAGCACTGTGTAGAGTGAAAAGCTGCTATTGTATGATACATGTATTTGTACAGTCGTGCCTCGGTATATGATAGCGATTTCGAGAAATAAGAGGCAAATGCGGGCCTTCCTACACATTTCTCTTGATCTTACAGATGCCGGCGTCGCCGATGAGCAAGCGTCGAAATTTCTCTTTTGTTTCGGTTACTGATTCTGCAGGCTGTCGCGGTCCTGCTTAATAGATGAAGGTTGTTGATGATACGCGACAGGCGAGTATGGAGTCGCTGGTAATGGTACGGGTGACGTTCCGAGCGGCTTGGTTCGAGACCACTTACATGTCACACGGACTTCGTGATATCTGCTCCTCATACTAGCAGTACCTTGAGTGTAGCCATGTCCAATGTTTGTGGATGTCCTCGTAAGCAGTGTGCATTCCCTAAGCCGCTCCGCCCTTGGGCTCCTCAATCACCTCTGCGACAGCATCTTCTAGGCTCTGCGCCGGCTTCTCTGGCTTTGGCATTCTGGCTTCTTGAATCAGCCTGTTGAGGCCGTTGTACAAGCTCTCCTTCTCCTGTGGCTCGGCAATGGCGCTGCCAGCCCAGCGGATCCTGTTGTGCTCGTCCACCAAGTATACATAGCCGGTCTTGTCATTCAGCAGACCGATTGCTTCCTTCATGATGTCCGAGACACCGCGACGGACCATGAAGTACCTGCCCTGTTCTTCCAGAGTCCTCTGTTTGCGGAGGTTGCCCTTGAATAATTGCAGAATCCACCACTTCAGCCAGTTCTCTTCCCAATTGATCTCGACCATCTGCGCGCAGTCTTGCGCGTTCTGCAGAGTCTCGTGCAGCGCCGGGTTTTCTTTCTTCGAGCAGAACGAGTTGACCTGGTTGACGGCCCATTGGCTGCTGACGATGCTGACAACCGAGACCTTGCCCTCCATGACCTCGCACGTGCCGCGTCCCAGACCACCATAGCCATCGCTCTTGTTGTTCTTGACCACATCCTTGCGCAGCGTCTTGCCGAAGAAGTTGGGGAAGAAGAGGGCATGCTCGGCTCTGAAGAGGCGCGAGTTGGCGATGAACTGCTTGCCCTTGTGGAAGCGCAGGTTGCTCCAGTCGCGGAAGTAGGGCTTGGCAATCTGCTTGGTCATCTTGGAGCGGCGGGCAAGATGCTTGTCGTAGTTGACAAAGTCGTCGCGGCGCTGGCGCAGTGAGCGGGCATCGCGGCCCATGTTCTCGTCTGGTTGGGGCGGGTTGGGCATGCCAATGGGCCGACTGAGGGGAGTGGGCGTGAACTCCTCCGAGTTATCGCTCTTCTCGCGCAGTTTGTAGCCGGGCTGGTCGGCGGGCGACTTGTATTCCTTAGCTGGTGGAGGAGGAGCATTCGTGGTTGGTTTTGCTTTCTTTGGGTCGGGCAGAGAGGCGTATGCTCTGCGTGCTGACTGGAGGCATGATGGGCGAGCGTCTGAAAGCGCAAGCGAGCGCAGCGCCTGGAGGCAGAGCACAGATGGTGCTTTCATGATTGGTGTTGCAGGTGCGAGGTGGTGTCGAGTATGGGAATCTGATACAAATGGATAACATGTGATTGAGTGAGCTTTCCCTGACAGCCATGTGCTTCGCTAGGGTTGCAACTGCCAGATCGAGAAGCGAGCCATCGAAACCCTTGGGGTTAGCCGATCCCTTCAACGAGGCCACACAAAATCGTAGCTCGACGACTATGCCACTGGGAAGGATGAAATTGACTCTCTTATATTCTTTCCCCTTGATGATAACAATGACACTATTCTCGAGCCCGTTTCCCGGGTGCTCTCAAGTCACAGCGAGCAGGTAGACTGTTCCACAATTTTTGGCCATCTTTGTAGAGAAGCTAAGGGACAGGTACCTGCGTCTGGTGACGGCATTCTGCATCCCGCGGGTCGATAGAGAGAAATCGAGCATCGTCCTTTAGTCGTGCCGATTGTGATCCTTCCATTACCACTCGATCCCACGAGAACATACTAGGCGCATACTAGACCGCCAATTAAGATCCTGCTGATTGACTACTTGTCTACGTCTCTGCCTCCCCTTCAAGTCTTCCTTTCCTTTCTTCCATACACACACCCTCACGCACACAAACGTACACAGGGCTTTCATTCATTCTCCTTTTTTTTTTTCTTTTCCCACTAGAGATACCCCGTTTTTCAATCTTTTACTTGGTAGCAAGCATTCGAAATTAGCCATCATGGTTCGCATCGTGAGTCGTTGCTCATGCACTAAAGGTGGCCAACGCCACCAACAAGTCCAGAAACAGACTGACAAATACAGGCTGTTGGTCAAATCTGCTCTGTGAACTCCATGGAGGAGAACCTGAAGCAGTGTCGTATTGTCATTGACAAGGCTGTTGCTGAAGGTGCCCAGGTACGCCACTCAGATATTCGTCTCCCATGACCAGCTTCTCACAACAGTTCTAGGCCGTCTTTCTGCCAGAGGCTGCCGACTACATTAGCCAAGGCCCTGATGAGTCCTTCAAGCTCTGCACGTCCGTTGACAAGTCGGCACTCGTTCTCGGTCTCCAGGAACTGGCCAAGAAGCACTCTCTTCCCATCTCTGTCGGTGTCCATGAGCCCAGCGACGATCCTAACTCCAAAAAGATCAAGAACACCTTGCTCTGGATCGATGAAAGCGGCGAGATCGCGCAGCGCTACCAGAAAATCCACCTCTTCGACATGAACCAGGAAAATGGCCCCAAAATGATGGAGAGCGACAGCGTTGAGTTCGGCAAAGAAATCATCAAGCCTTTTGACTCCTGTATCGGCAAGATCGGCTCAGCAATCTGCTTCGACCTGCGCTTTAGCGAGCTGGCACTTCACAACAAACGCAATGGTGCCACCGTGCTTGTCTATCCATCTGCTTTCCACCCGGACACTGGCCGCGTCCACTGGATGCCTTTGCTCCAAGCTCGTGCTATTGAGACGTTGTGCTACGTTATCGCTGCTGGCCAGGTTGGCGCGCACAACGAGAAGCGTACGAGCTGGGGTCACAGCGTTGTCATTAGCCCCTGGGGCGAGATCATTCAGGAGGCGTCTGGCGAGTGGCGTGGCGAGCCTGAGGTTCTCATTGCCGATATCGACCAAAATATTGTCGAGGAGAGGAGAAAGGGACTGCCTCAGGACCGCAGAACGTAAGTGAATCCGTAATTTTCTCTCAGTTTGGATGACAGTACTAACAACCAATGTAGTGACCTCTACGCCGAGGTGTGAAAAAGTAATACATTCGCAAAGACTTGCATGGCTGGTCACGCAGCTCGCGTGATTGCTTCTGCTTGCAACCGATACAATTAGATTCACGAAGATCAATGAAACAGTATATCAGAACAAATCACTATGACCTCATCAAGAGCCATCAACGAGTAAAAATATTGGTTTCTTGCATTTGAATTCTCGATTTCGAGCTCAAATACCATTCCCAACTATCTTCCCAAAAACATCCACCCCTTCCCTCCCCAACCCAGTCCCTACCCCGATCACCTTCGCACCCACAGCCCTCATCCTCTCAAACCCAGCCCGATCACTCACGCCTCCCACACCAATAATTTCCAACCCCCTCAATCTCTCCTCTCGATCCAATATCCCCCTAATCGTCTTCACATTCCCCAGCGCAAGCGGATGCAACGGCGCGCCCGCCATTCCTCCAATCCCCAACCCACTTGCCGAATCGATCGCAGGATCGCCGCCATCAGCAAGTACCAGACTTGACCCGAGCGTGTTCGTCGCAGTAACGAAGTCCACGCTACAGCGCGTCGCGAGCAGAGCGTCGACCAGCGTCTGGAATTGATCGTGGTACGTGTACGGCGGCGTTTTCACGCCGATCGCCACGCGGCGGTCCGCATCGCCGTCTCCGCTTCTCTCTACGTCCGCTAGAGCGTCGAGGTACTCGACCATGGAGGCCTTGTAGTAAGCGGGCGGAGGCTTGTCGGGGATGTTAGGGCAGGAGAGGTTGATTTCCATGCACAGCGGGTTAGGGATCTTGCGTTGCGCGGCGACGATGAGAGTGTAGCATTGGGCAACTGCGGCGGCGCTGCCTGTTACTGAGACGATGAAGGGTTTCGTCGTGCTGTGGGGGGCTGTGGCTGATGTGGCGATTTCGATTATGGTGGTTAGGTAGGTGGCTAGGGGAATGGGGCTATAGCCTAGGGTGTTGAGACTGGCGGCGTAGGTTGAGGGGATGGTTTGGTGTGTGCTGGTTAGGCCTTGACCAGGGTTGGAGTGGGAGAAGGGGTCGAAGAAGGTGTATTGGTGGATGGAGTCATTGTGTTCGAAGGCGTGGATGAGGCTTGTTCGTGTCGTTACTGCGCCGGTATGGGGGCACTCGAAGAGAGTTTGGAGGTCTTGCTTTGTTGTTGCCCATGGGTTTGCGGAATTGATTAGCGGGGGCTTGATAGGAGGGAGTGGCATTTTGAAAATTTGGACTGGTATACCAATAGCTTACTGTTGAAAGAAAAGAACCAATGAGCTTATCAACAGTCGTTGTTCTCTTGCTGAAGCTGTGGACATGACAGGCTACCGAGCTTATCTGTGCAAGCTCGCGCTTATCGTGTACATGACTGTCACGCACTCACAACGGGAACAAGCTTGCCATGCCAACAAGGAATCTTGCTACTCTGGGTAATACGGTGCGGTCAGCTTCCCATTAGGTAATGTTTGTCGGTCTTGTAGATGATGAGAAGGATGCAAAACGACAAGGATTATATTGTTACATCTTGAGGTCCTTCTCATTGAATGGCGTTGTAGCAAAGTGGTTAATGCGATTGACTAGAAATCAATTCCCTTCGGGGGCGTAGGTTCGAGTCCTGCCAACGTCGAGATGCTTCTACTTTTGCTTTTGAAACACAGCTTCAGAAGTGAACATCCTTTTGGTGCCAGGCTTCAACTTCAACTTCAACTTGCTAGACCCTGACGAAAAGTTCTGTCCAAAGTGCACGCGTGGCTGCCTGCCTTGCTCTCTTGATCCCCGAACAACATTTCTCGGCGAATTGATCATCATCATCGATCAAGCGGGAGATACCGAACGAAGATCGCGGACGAGCAAGATTGCCAGATATCAGCCGAAGCACTGCCGTATCACACCAGAGGAAAAGCGACGAAAGCAACCTTCTTAACAATTCCCTATCGGATCTGCTGAATGTGCCTGACGGCCGTCCGCCTGACTGCGAGGTTGTTGAGTATGCACTGTTGAATTTGCATGAACTTTCTGAACGGCTCGTCACAGTGGGAACATCTGAAGCTAATGCAGTCGGAACTTGAGCGAACACAACGATGGACTTGATGGCGCGCAGGAGACGGGAAGACGAGACATATTTAAACGCAGGTGCGGGTCGCTAACCAGCAAGAAGTAAACCAAGATAACGACCACATATCGCATACCATTGCTATATCAGCGAGTGTGCATCATGATCTCGAACATCCGACCGCAAGCATTGGCCAGCTCCGCACACGGAATGTCGCTGAGCATCTGCGACACGGAAAGTTGAGACCAGATCTTGCAAGATAGATGTTGCATGAAGCCTGATTCGGTTAGGGAGAGTACGTATGCCGGAGGCACGACGTCAGATTTGTCCCCGAGATAATCTTTTTCGGGATTGATGTTTGACGCCTACTCCATCAATCTAGGCGCCAGCTCCGCCATGAAGATCTTCGCACAAAATGGGATGATTAGGTCAACGGCTCCTCACGCTCTCACACACGCCGTTGTTGTCTCTCTAGCGAGCGCCAAAGTTTAAGACCCAGAGCGTTACATGTAGGGATCGACTACTCCGTGTTTTCTGAAAGTAGCGGATAGGAGGTCACTTTGTCACTGTTTGTCTTTGCGAGTTCGACAACATTGTCCGATATATGTTCTTTCTCTTATATAGCGTCTATCACTGTAGGGCGAAGGTGACGACGGCACTACAGTACACATGACGAACAGCCTTACATGGTGGCGTCCCCCAGACAACAGTGCACGACAGGCGCCTCCTTAATTTTCTACCTGACGCGACCAAAGACGGCCGGGCTGCAAAAGTGGATAGCGACGAGCCCGGGGCAAGCAAACGGTTGACCTTTAGTGCGAACGCCAAACCTGGGAGAGGCAAGCAGCAACAAAGCTAGATGTCCGGCATGATGCGACTGGCCAATTTCAGCCAGTAGTGCCTTGCCCGTCGCCAACAACCCACGCGCACTCTTCCACCTTGGCCAGCGCTGCTGTAGGCGAGAGCATGCATTGTCTGCTTGGCAGTCGGCAGGAGAGCTGAGGCGGTGCAGCCCTGCTGTATGCATATTTAGCCTCTTCACCGCGATTGTGTCGATTGTGGGTATTTTGCTTTGGGCGATCAACACACACACCTCCGTAGGGCTGCCGTACAGTAGCTTGAGCAGGCCAGGATTCTCCATTCGTCATGCGTATGCGGCTGATGGAGAGTTGGGTTAGTTGAAAGCGGCACGTCGTGACCTGCGCGTTGCCCTGCCCTATGCCGAACGCGCACTCGCCCTCGATGCACTCAAGCCTTTGAGGCGCTGCGGCTCCTTCGGGCGTGGCGATCCGATTGAACGGCTGCTACGCGAAATTTCAGGCACAAGCTGCAGCTTGGGAGGCCACACTCCTAAAAACGCCATTGCCGGCAGCCGAAAAGCATCCTTATCGTGCCTCTCATACCGTGCCGCTCAGTATAGTTCGCGGACGGGCAGGCAGAGAGACTTGCTCTCGAACTCCACGCGAACGAGATGCCACATACAGTCGATCTTCCAACGGGCGTGCCAGCCGAGTGCGCAGAGCAGGCCGTCCGGAGTGGTCGATGCGCGTGCAGAGTCAGGGCTAGTGTGTCGCCAGAGATCCACCCTGTTCAGATCAATTAGCGGGATGCCATGTGTGTCTCACGGAGAGCAGCAGCCCTCTGCACGTCCGTCGTGCGGCTCATTCTTCGTATCTAGTCCACCTGCCGGGTCCTTTCTCGTCGACTTGTCACCTACTTATCCTTGGCTACTGCTGCCGCCAGTGTGGAGCGCTTCTCGTCCTTGTTTTCTGTTATATTCTGTCGTTCCCTAACATAGCACAGCACTCTTGACTCACTCGTTACGGTCAAGATGCGTTTCTCTCCTGCAACTCTGGCGCTTGCCAGCGCTTCTTTGGTTTCTGCTCAGCAGTACGCCGGCGATGTTATTCCCGGCACTCTTCCCGAGGTCGCAAACTCAGAGGTCGCCTTCTGGAAGATCAAGGACCCCAATGGTGGCGATGCCAACTTGACCCTCATCAACTACGCTTCTCTCAACACCACAGGCCAGCGCCCCGTTCAGTCCAAGATCCAGCGTGCGGTCATTCCTATCCACGGTCTCCTTCGCGACCCATGGGGCTACCAGAACGACGTGCGTGTGCAAGAGCGAATTCGATCGACACGCGCCGATTACTGACACTACATAGGGCTTGAACGCGCTCAACGCCGCCACTTCCTACAACCCCAGAGTCAACCGTGACACCGTCTCTGTCATCGCGCCCTACTTTGCCAGTGGTTCTGACAAGGAGTTCGCTTACCCATGGGACCCTAACCAGAAGGCTGGCCGTGGTTCCAACACCAGTGTCCTCGTCTGGAGGGGTTCACAGTGGTCTGCTGGTGGCAACAACCAGTACCCTCACGCCAACAAGGGAGATGTCTCCTCCTTCTACATTCTTGACGAGATCGTCAAGCACTTCGACGACAAGGAGGTCTACCCTAACATGAAGAGTATCGTGCTCGTTGGCCACTCCATGGGTGGTCAGATGTTGGCGCGCTACGCCGCTGTTGGTGACAAGCTGGACACCTCTGCCCGTCTCGTATACTGGATCGGAAACCCTAGCAGTTACACCTGGTTGAACGAGTACCGCCCCATGTACGTTCCCGACTGCGCCTCCTACGACGACTACCGTGAGGGCTTCAACAATTTCGAGGATTACCCTATGACCTACGGCGCCGACCTCGTCGCTAAGGGACGCGATGCCATTATCGAGAACTTCCAGTCCCACATGATCGCATGGGGTCGCGCCTTGCAGGACATGGGTGACCACAGCTCTGCCTGCGGCGCCAACACCACCGGTCAGAACCGTAACGAGCGCTTCTTCAACTTCATCGACTGGTTCCGCCCATCTTGCCCCGACCCTAAAGGCGATAACTGCGACACTGTTGACTTGATTGACACTTCCCACGACAACGGCCGCATGTTCAACTCTCCCGCTGGCCAGTCCCGTATCTTCCACGACAACTTCGACGGCAACAACGATGTCGCTTTCGACTACGGCTACCCGCGTGCTCAGGATGGTGACAACCCTTACCCCGACCCCAATGCTAAGGACGCTTCCGGCCCCTACATGAACTCTATTCCCCAGGAGTGGGTCTACGGTGGCAACATGACCTACAGCGGCTGCTGGAGCGACGACCAGGGTGCCGCGCTCGAGCACCAGCAGTTCTCCGACAACACCGTCAGCGTTGACGGCTGCACCGAGTCTTGCTCTGGCGATGGCTGGGCCATTGCCGGTCTCAAGGAGGGCAACCAGTGCTGGTGTGGCAACGCTCTCGGCGGTTTCAGCTCGCGTGTTGTTGACATGTCCTGCCACCTGCCCTGCTCTGGCAACGACGGTCAGACCTGCGGTGGCCCCAACCGTATGTCCACCTACAGTGTTGGCGACGCCAGCGTCACCAAGCGTGAGGCCGCCGCTGCCCCCATGCGCTTCGCTGAGATGGGCGAGCGCCTTGCTGCCATGGCCGAGAAGAACTGGCGCCCTCGCACCGAGGACCTCACCAAGGATTCCCCCAAGCCCGATGAGGGCGTGTCTCAGGAGGACGCCGTCAACGACGTTACTCCCTCTGACGAGCTCTCCTCCGAGGAGCAGCAGCTTCAGGACGACGCCTCTGGCGAGCAGCTTCTCCAGACCGGCAACTCCACCGATGCCACCGAGGCACCTTCTTGGGCCCAGAACGCCGCCGCCGCCGCTGCTTCGTGGCAGGCAGAGCACCCCGAGGCTACCGATGCCGCATCGGCGTGGATCTGAGCAAGTATGCTTTTGATTGATGATGGCCTCGCGACGACCCTTTCTATTTTCGTATCACTTTTGCGTTCCAAGGAAAAACGAGGAACCAATACACCCTTTTTTATATGTCTTAGCATTTATACACTTTCCTTTCTTCTTGAATTCAATTCATCCTCTTTTTGAACCCTATATGTTTTTATAATTATGGCTGCATGGTTTGACTTTTCGAATGTTTCCATGAGCGTGCACACGAGTACAAAGAGAACAGGGTGTTCGTCTCCAGCATTGCATTCGATTTGAGCAGCGGCACATCTCATACGTATACAGTGCTGGTGAACATTTGTATAGACAACAATTTCCACAAGCCCGTGAATTGGTGTGGTTTCTACAAATCAGTAACTCTTCTCAATAATGCGCCCCTATCAACTGCACGATAAAGCGACGGACGGCGGTCAGGAGCGAGGTTCATCCCTTCCATCGTAAATTTTACCACAACCATGGCGCGCGGTCTGTCACGTCGATTCAGCGGTACCGGTGAGGTCTACCTGGTTTCATATTTCAGAGATCAGTACCAAACACGTTGACGGGACAGTTTGGTGAGGCATACCGCGGTCAGTTCTCTCGTGAAGCCTTCGACTGAATGGCGTACAGACTAATGTTCTGGTCGTCAGAATAGTTGGTAGAACAGGCCTTTACGAATATGATCAATGAAAATAAACATTTGTATATGTGCATTTTCTGTCTCGCGCATATTCTGATATGTAAGCCTGCTAACCACGCTGGCCAAATATGAGAAAGACCATTGTTCGCTATTGATTCACCATGTGTCTTCTATCCGGTGCCTGTATCATGATGTAGTGTGTTCTAATGGGCCATGTGCCGTAGGACGCTTAGTATAGCTTTCAGATCATCTCCTAGACAATATGTCGCCAATCAACTCTTCAGGTCAGCACGAAACCAAACATGCGAGCAGATTGAGCACGTTGAACAAGTCAGCACTGCATCTCGTTTCAGGTCCAAAATTGAGATGGATCACGGATTACGAAGAAAGATACCCCATAGACCTTAGACATCTCGCACGATGGACCCAAGAAAAAGAAGACAGTCGTAGATTTCTAAATCATGTCCTAGCGTTTAGAACTCCACAGAGGTCAGATACCTCACTTTGCCGAGTCCTCAAGCCTTCTAAGGCACTCCACTTCCAACATCGATGCTCGATGATTGCTCTTTTCTGCGTTGCAATGCAGGAGACACCAAGTGAGCAAGGTCGCTGACCAACAAACCCACAATGACAGCGCGAGGCACAACACAGAAAGTGCTGATCAAAGGCCCGAAACCAAGAACCATGGCCACAACAAACCCAATGCCCGTGACACCTGCAAGAATCCATGACTGATACCTATTAGTCCCCTTGTTGCAATCAAAATACCACCAAGCATAAAGGACGAGATTGACCGCAACGATCCAAAAGACTGCCGTCGGGTTCATCCAAGGGAATATACGCTCGCTTTTAGTGCTCTACGCCGATTAAATTCATCAGTGCCATGTCCACTCGAACGTCCAGAAAGAGAGGATGCGAGGCTGCCGCGAACATACCATGAATACTTTGATCAAGTCTACCAGGTTCTCCACGTCCGGGATCATCACCTCGTCCCACCTGGTGAGCTGTGCTTTCTGAGCGTGCGCGGTGGCGTAGCCGTGCAAGACGCCGGCCATGAGGTGGCATTCGAGTATGTAGACTGCTTTCCATAGCCTTTGTCGTGAACTGTTCTTCTGCGGCTTTGCGTTGGTGTTTTCTATCCCCAGGGCTGGATTCTGCAGGGTCTGGAGCTCAAGATTGGCCTTTTCAGACATGGTAAGCGCGATTTTTATATTGTTTGAGAATCTCTCAAGAATCCTGAGGCTTTGAGGTAACGATGAATAATAAAAGATCTGAAGAGACGTCGCGTAAATCAGGAGAAGGATGCAAGTTTACGACCAAGCCAAGGCTGGGGCTGAGGAGCTGGTAACTGCAGGAAGGATCACGACCGATCGCCAGGATCATATCCTCATTGGATGGTGCATTGAGACAACGCAGAGAAGAATCTCCAGGGTAATTACAGACCTTCGGTGGATTCCACTGACGTGCAAGCTATGACATGGTCACTAACTCACAGTCAAAGTGAGCAGCCCGAACTAGGGAATCTCAAGCCACCATGCACAACATCACATGAAGAGCTCTTTTTTCCGTTTTCAATTTTGTTCTATACTTCTATGTACTGCATCCCCACTCCACAACTCGCCAGCAGATGCGTCCAGCGTCGCACTCACCGCATACTCATGTTGAATGAAACGAGCAAACTCAGCGTCACCCATGTTTACCTGCTCTTCTTCTGCTCCCTGTCCCTCTTCGCGTAAATCTCCGCAGTGAACGGGTCCTCAAACTTCAACGCAATGCTGTAAACCGTCCACACCAGCCCGGTCAGCAGCACACCCGCCGGCTTGCCGAACCACAGCGCCGTGCCCAGGAAGCTCAGCGTGCTGCCGTGGTACATCGGCGAGCTGGACACGTTGAACGGGAAGCCGGTGACGATCTCGTCCATCAGGATGCCGAAGTAGTCGCCCAGGTATGTGCCCGTGACGCCGAGCGCCCACATGCTGCTCAGCACTAGTGTGTTGCCGCTCAGGAGCAGGCCGACGGCCAGGCCCTGGGAGAGTGGAGAGAGGAGGGCCGGGTGGGTTGGTTGAGCGCGCAGGGCGCGCTCGTACACGAAGTCACGCGCGATGCCGAGGGAGAAAATGGTGACGGCAAGGGCATAGCAGCCGCGGTAGGCATTGTTTCCGGCGAGGCGTGTGAGGGTCTTGTTGTGGTACTCGCTGCGGGCGGCGGTGTTCCAGAAGGTCGGGTTGAAGACGATGAAGGCTGCGGCGGCTATGTGTGTGAAGACAGGTTAGTGTCCGATGTCTGCAGATGGGGAACCAGCAATATCAAGGCAAGCTGTTCATGTATCAAGGACATGGTGTAATGCCTTTATATCGACTGATGGATCATGGCTATGGTTAGGAAACGTACCCCAAAAGCTGGGTTGGCCGAAGTCCACCAAAGGTGCTGCGGTGTCGATTGGTGCCATGGTAGTCGCTTGTGGGCTGAAGTTTTGGTTGCTTGTGGGAGGTTGGCAAGTGGTCAAGAATACAGACACAGGCACAGTGTGGATGTAGGAGAATGTATGTCGGATAGCAGGATCGGCGTCACTGGAGAGCTTCCCTGCAGATATTTGTCTGAAGGTGAAGATTGAAGTTGAAGACTGGAGAGCTCCGAGTAAAGTTGGCTTGAAGCAAGCGAAACGTCACCGTGAACCAGTGGGGCTCAAGCTTAAGTGGGGACGAGCAAAGGCGAGTTGAGAGCACGCCGGCTTAGCATGAACGACTGACGAGAAACCAATTGCTCAAACTGGAACCATGATACCAAAGCCTCCAACCCGCTTCATCCAGAAGAGAATGCTACTATGAGGCAAGCGACTAGGTCGGGGAGATCGACTCTTGGTTGGATCTTCGAAGAAGTCTTGGGCCAAGTCTAAGGTACAGCTTCACATCAGCTGCCACATACGCGGTTCTTGGTCATCCCTGATCGTCCTGTTATCCCTCTTGAACACAAAAAAAAAGAAAAAAAACTTTTGGGCAGTCTCTGGCATGAGTGGAATTTAGTCGTGCTGATCGACCTCGAGTACGTCTGCGCCTTGCCTCCCGGCATGATGGACGTGCCGCTCTGGCTCTCTGTGGATTACATTGATCGAGGCAAGTGAGCGAATCGATGATTTTGAAAGAGTGCACGAACTCTTCGTCAGCGTCTTGCGAGATGAGGAGGTAGCCTTCCATGCTAAACATGGTGTCAGTCTCGCAGTAGCAACACAGGATGCTTGGGCGAGTTCTTCGTGCTGGTTTTATCTGTGCTTCACGTCGATCAACGGCTTGGCCTGTTGTCTCGAGGACCATCTGGACAAGAAGTTCCATTTCGAAGCCATCGCTAGAAGAGGAGAGACGGCTCGTGAGAGTCATGTCTTCGAGGTGGTCGGCGGATTCGGAGAGGCTGGCTGAGCAGAAGCTGCGTGATAAAGCTAGATATGATGATGAATTGGCATGGCATTTCGCGAAGCTGCCGGACGCAAACGGGTGGAAGTTGCTCTCGCCTCGATAGCAGCCTTGAGTGATACTTTAAAAGGAACCCCATACTGGTCGAGACGTGTCATGTTTTGCCACGCCTCGCATTTTCTCTAGCGAATTGGTACAAGGCTATCTGCTCGGTATTGGCTCTATGAGTACATCGCAGCAAAGACCAATTCTGCGAACCGGTCAAATGATGTGAATACAGAGAAAAAAAGAAAAAAAAAAAAATCCAGCACGCTACAACAACTCCCTCCTCATATGAATCGTAAACCACGGCTCCTCCTCCTCCCTCACCACAACCCGCCACCCCTCCTTCTGCCACAAATATTGCGCCCCGGGCAGGAAGGGATGCGTGTGCAGATACATCGTCCGCACCCCGTCCTCCCTCGCCTGCTGCACCAGAGCCTTGATTAGCTTCGTAGCAATGCCCTGCCCTCTCAGCGCAGGCTCCACAAACAGTCTCACCACCTCTACAACATCCGCAGTATCGTCGAAGGTCAGTTCAGGAAACGCGAAGCGGCCATCGTATTTGCGGTAGGCTATGATGCCGGCAATTTCGGTCGTGGGCGTCGAGGCGAGGAGTAGGCGGCCGTTGGGGTGGGAGTAGGTGGTTTTGAAGGTGGCGTGGTCGGGGTGCGGTTCGGAGGCTTTGGCGCCGAAGAGGGATTTCCAGGCCGTGAGTGCGGAGGGGTAGATTGAGGAGGGGTCAGGGAGGAGTGTCATTGTGATGTTGTTGTTTTTGTTGTCCTCATGGGGTGATCGCGTGTCCTGCGTAGCTCTACGCTGTAGCGCGTTTGCATTATGAGGCTCGACGGCAGGCATGGTGGGATATTGTTGTTTTTTGCAACTGCTTGATACAGGGCCAAGTTAATTATTGGGATACATACACCAAGGGAATTATCTACAGGTCATTGAGGAGGTTTCGCCGAAATCTTGGTGAGTGAAGATTCGACATGGATGTGGCAGCGAGGTTATTCATTTGCGTGTGTCAACGTTGATGGTGTTTGCGCGGGAGCGGGCTTGGCCTTTTCCATTGCTCGCCATTGTTGCGTGAGGATGCGAACGAAAACAACGATTTGATGGAAGTGGATATGACAGGCCAGCAGACGTCATTAAATGGCTCGCTTGGATGATGGGCATGCCATGACAACAGATGAGTTGGGCGAAGATGCAGTTAGAGTGGTATGACGAACGAGGCGTTGATGTACGCAGGCTTGGAGGTGCAAGAGTTAAGCAGGGCGCATCTCTTTCGCAGAGTGTACAGTAGCGCAAAGTCAAGCCTCGGCAGGTCGGCGAATGCGATGGGCGGCGCTGCATGGAACTCTCGTGGCGGTCTTGCTTCGGAGCATGCCTACACAGTACCAGACAAAAGTAGTGCAGTACACAGTACAGCTGTTGTTGTACCACACACACACACACACAACACTGTGAAAGTGCCTTCCGCAAAACAGGCCAGCAGTGTGGTCAACACGACGCTTGTATTGTCTCATGCACAAAAGACGAGCATAACCTAATTGGGCAGCGCAAACAAGCAATTTGACTGGTGATTTCCGTGCAAGCAGCGCTTCGATCATCATAGACGACGCTACCATCCAACCTTGATCGTAGGTACCGTCTGCTGTACCTTCGCCCGCGCCTGCCGAAGTCGAATCACGCCTGCTGCATGCTCTTCTTGTGCAGCGCCTCTCTTATTAGTCCATCCGTGTGTTCCATAACACAGCCGCCCTCCTCCTCCCCGACTGCCACCCTCCCATTCTCCATCCTCCATTCCCCATCCTCCATTTCCGCCTGCAGCGACTTAGCACGGTAGCAGCATCCGCCCATCCAGCATAATAATAATACATCAGCACAACCGCCATCCTCCTCCTCTTCCCCAGGATCTCGTTCGGAGATCGCAGCTTGCCACCGCCCGATAACCGCCTGGCCCACTCAATCTCCACAGCCACCACTGCCCTGCGCTGTGCGACTTGACGACCGTCGCATTGTGTACTTGTTGCGCCTCGCCCTTCCCACTACATACGAACGACATCTTTCACGGACAGCATTGTTGCAACATCCCCACATACCCTCCTCACAATGCCTATCATCCGCAACCCCTTCCGCAGACAGGACGAGAACGCTCGTCCTAACGGAACCGTCGCCGAGAAGCCCAATGCCACCACCACCCCGCCAAAGTCAATCGACTTGGGTGAGAAGCAGGACACAGAGTACAAACTGAGTGGTATGTCGCATTGTGCCAATTTGCCATATGAGCATGTTAGCTGAGCAATATCCTCCGTACAGAAATCAATGACTCTGGTGTATGCTTGCCGCCGTCGCCCGGCGAGGAGCGCAAGAGCTTCTGGGGCCACACCAACTCGTCGCGCAGCACTACCAGCAGCACTACTCACAGGAGTCTCATTAAGGAGAATGAGCCCTTCAATATCTCTCGCGAGTCGTTTGACTCTTACCGCCGATCATTTGTATGACTACCCACACATAGCGTTGCAACAACCACATGATGATGCAGACATTGATATCGTTCCCACAGGACATCTCCGGCCGTTCGCCTGTAATCAGCGGCGACCGCCCGCGCGCATCTCTCGACAGCCGCACCTTCCAGTCTTTCCAATCTTCACCTCGCAAGAGCACCAACCTTCAGCGCCCGGCTCCTGTTCCTCTCACCTCACCGATGCGAGAGGAAGAGGACTTTGAAGATGTTGGCCTAAGCGACGATCCCAAACCCGTACAACAAACAGCGCCGCCCAAAAAGCGCGGTTTCCTCTCGCGCCTCACAGAGTCAAGCAACGACCAAGCTGCGCCTGGCGCCACATCAGGCCAGGAGAGCAAATGGCATTTTGGCGGCAGAAAGCGAGGACAAAGCGGTCAAGGCGCTGAGCTGGGCAGCATGCCTCAACCCAGTCGCGAGAACACACCAAAGCCCGTAGCTCCAGAATCCGGACTAAGGCATAGCGAGACACCGAAGCAGAACGACACGCCTGAAAAAGCTGACGGGAACGCCCAAACGCCTACTCCCACTGAGTCGTGAGACGGCTTGGACTTGCGATTTTTGGGTCGTTTCTCCGAGGCAAGAGAAGGCCTTTGACGATGTTTTTGTGTTTCTCTTTTCTCGCATGTGTTTGAAGACAATGGGCGGGAGATATGTGTGAGCTATTAGGCTCACCCTTTGCAGTATAAAGGTGGCGACGACTCTCCTGCTTAGCATGATCTGCTGGCGTTTTACAGGTCGAATTGTGCAGGAAGATCTCAGAGCGAGTAGCACACGGATATGGGGTTTGGAATGGTTTTAATGGGTAGTTCCGCACGCACAGTGGTTTGATGCGTTTGCTTCGATGGACTTTATGAATTGTAAGAAGATGTAATCAAGCATTCTACATGAACAAGTGTGCATTGATCCATCGTCAATCGGCTGTTTCACTTTTTGAAAGAGCGCATTGCTGACCATTTGTTTTGGAATGGTGCCTGAGGCGTGAACATCGATCTCGCATCCAGAACTTCGACTTAGAAAGCATTATTAGAGTTGTCGCGACTTCACACTACAAAAACCAGATTTTATGTACGACTACCCAACAATCTTCACGTGTCTACTCAAGCAATGCTCCAAGTGCTGTGAAAGAACATCATCCCAAGTTCTGCGATCTACAACATCTTCCGCTCAGCGCATCGCTCGCGCGTTCTGAGCACAACCTCATCTCCGCCAACACTGCCTCACGACATCACCATCACCACCACACAACAAAATGGACTACCAAAATCGCGCCGGCTCGAAATTCGGCGGTGGCGGCGTCGCCTCCAAAGAAGCCACCAACGCTGACCGCCGCGAGCGCCTGCGCAAACTCGCCCTCGAAACCATCGACCTCGATAAAGACCCCTACTTCTTTAAGAACCACGTCGGCTCCTTCGAGTGCCGCCTCTGCTTGACCGTCCACCAGAACGATGGCTCATACCTCGCCCACACTCAGGGCCGCAAGCACCAGACGAACCTCGCGCGCCGCGCCGCCAAAGATGCGCAGATGGGCAAGAAGGCCGAAGAGGGCTACACCGGAGCGAATGCGATCGCGATCAAAAAGAATCTGGTCAAGATCGGGAGGCCCGGGTACAAGATCACGAAGAACAGGGATCCGATCACCAGGCAGGAGGGCTTGATGTTCCAATTACAGTTCCCGGAGATCACGCCTGGAGTCACGCCGAAGGTGCGGTTCATGAGCGCGTACGAGCAGAAGGTCGAGGACCCGCCGGACAAGAACTTCCAGTACATGCTGGTTGCGGCGGAGCCGTACGAGACGTGTGCGTTCAAGCTGCAGGCGCGTGAGGTGGATCGCAGGGAGGACAAGCATTGGACGTGGTTTGATCCGGATAGCAAGGACTTTTGGGTGCAGGTCACGTTCAAGACGGAGAGGGAGGAGAGGTATAGTGGCGTGCCGGGTTTGGCGCCTAGTAAGGCGAGGTGAGGCGCGGTGCTGGCGACTGGAGAAAACGATACCCTTGAGGAATAGTGTCTGTGGAACTGGCATGAAAAAGCACGGCCACATCAGACATGAACAGCTGCCGCTATATTGCCTGGGATGATAGGTGCAACGAGAGCAACACGTCGCGGCTTACAACACCCCACGACTGTGCTATTGACATGGCTCGCGATTGAGATACAGCGTCCGCCACATCAAGGCTTTGCACAGAGAAGCCATCAGCGTGTAGTCAGGACACTGCCACTACAGGCTTGTATGACTAGCGTATATGTATAACAATACCCTACGAGTTACGATACTATTCGCAAACCATGCCCTAGAAAGAATACCTAAGCGCTTGAGCCAAACCATATACCACGTCGTCCTGTTTCCCAATCATCATTAATGATCATTACCAAACAACACATGCAACAAGGGTATCTATTCATCGTCCACGAAACGTGCGCATCCAACCTTCCCTTTTCAACCCCTCAAACAACATCAACCCCAGCTCCCTTCCTCGTAACCGTCCACCTCCCCTTCTTCTCCCCCTCCATCTCCCGAACATCCAACTCCAACCCTCCAGCGGGAATCATCTCATGCCTCAATTCCCATCCCGCCCTCCTCGCAAGCTCCCACACAACCGCATCGCAGTCCCCAATCAACTGCACATCAAACTCGATATGATTGCACGGCTCCCGGCCAATGTAAATACACGGCACGTCTTCCCTCCCCGCTTGCGCCAGCTTGTCCGGCATTTTCGCCACGGGGGCCACCTGCATCGACGTCCCGATGACCACGACGAGGTCTGCGGCCGCGCAGTCGAGGCTGTTGAAGCGCGAGAAGAAGATGTTGGGCAGGTCTTCGCCGAAGAAGGTGATGTCGGGCTTCATGACGCCCGCGACGGGGATGTCGTCGTCGTCCGCGTCCGAGGAATCCGTGCCGTCGTCGTCGTAGTGGAATTTGGGCGATTTCTTCCGCGCGCTGCCGGCTTTGGCACTCGATGCTGCTGCATCGACCAAAGGCTCACCGGCAGCGATTTTCCGCTCGCACTCGCCGCACGTGGCGATGGTCTTCGCGCGGATGGACGCGAAGATGGTGTCGCCCGGGACCTGGTGCTTGCACTTGCGGCAGCTGGCGGTGGCAAAGCTGCCGTGGCACTGGATGAGGCGATCGGGCGTGATGCCTGCGATGCCCTCAAGGTTGTCGATGTTCTGCGTGTAGTTGGTCTGCAAGCGGTGCTGGTCCTGCAGGGCGCGGATGAAGGCATGGGTGGGCGTGTAAGCTTTTCCCGCGGGGAGGATGTCGCCGGCGAGGGAGTAGAAGGTCTGGGGATCGTAGTCGAAGTTGAAGATGTCGAAGACTTCTTCCGGCTCCGCCATGCCCATTTCTTTGAGTTTGGCGTAGAAGCCCGTGTCTTTCGATCGGAAGTCGGGGATGCCGAGCGAAGTCGATATGCCCGCGCCCGTGATGACGAGGATCTTGCTGCGCGTCTTGAGCAACGAGGCTGCGTCGTCGATGGTGTTGATGTGCTCTAGCTTGGCGCGCTTGGAAGTGATGTAGAGCATCATGCCGCGGAGGAAGCCTAGGTACTCCTCGTCATCGTGGCCGGCGAGTTCTCGTGGGACGCCGAGCATGGTGCCCACTACCCGGAGGTCCATTTGCTTTGTTTCGAGGCATTCTGTTTCGAACGCTGGGGGTCCGATTTCGCGGAGGCGAGCTCGGAGTTGGGTTGCGTCCTCGTCGTCGGGGAGGATTAGTGATGCTGGAGAGGGTTTTAGTCTCTGATGTGAGCTGAACCTTGAATGATGAGAAGTTGTTACCAGAAGTATCACTATCATACTCTTCATCATCTACCTCTTCTAGCTCGTCCAGATCGGCCAATGCGTCTGCGGAGGCATCTTTACTCTGCTTCAGCACTGGCTTGCCACTGGGCGGGTCCCCTGAGATGCTTGGGCCACGTTTCCTTTTAAGAGTTGTGGGGATTGGAGAGACTGATGGGACTTTGTTGGCGGTATGCTCGGAATCCATGATTTTAGTTTTGGGCGAAGTGTGTGTTTGGTTTGGTGTATGATTGATGCTGTTTCTGTCGTTTGTGCAGTATAAGTATGTCGACCAGCGGCCACGCTAAAGCTGGGTATGGGGCTTGGGGTGGTCTGTGCGGATATTGTGTAGCATTATACTTTTGGGGGGGACTATTTCGAGGACAAATATTCATTAGGCTTGAAGTCATTGATTTGCTATGGTACTAAATGTTTTGTAGTGGTCGCTAGCGGGATGGTTTGGTCCATGTTGGCATTGGTGAACATCTAGCTTCATACATCGTCATCTCGTTTCCACATGTCTACTAAACATATATGCTTGCTCCTCTCTGTTGGCAGTGTAACCAAGCACATCTGCCTGCTGTTTGCCACTTCGCAAGCTATACAGGCTTGAACGAGCTCCCGTCTCATCTACCAAACGTTCCTTCCCGACAAATACACGCCTGGACCTCGTCGCTCTTCGGCTTACGATCTCGCCATCAATTTCCTGCTTTCTCCCATAAGCACTACCGCCTACAACTCATCCCTCGAAGTACTCTTACCCTTCTTCTCCTCCATGCCTCTCTTCACCATGCTCGTCAAAACCTCAAACGCGACTTGAGCTCCTGCAAGCGCCGTAACTTCCCCGGAGCCATCAAAGGCCGGCGACACTTCCACAACATCGGCGCCAACGACGTTCAAGCCTTCGATCCTCCTCAAGATCCTAATCAGCTCCCTGGTAGTCCATCCGCCAGGCTCGGGAGTGCCAGTACCGGGAGCAAGGCCAGGGTCAATAACGTCGATGTCGATGCTCAGGTACACTGGTGTCTCAGTACCAACGTGCTCCACAATCTGCTTCGCGATCTTGTCCGCACCGATGTCGTCAATATCATCCGTGCTGAATCTAATCCAACCTTGCGTGTCGTCGTCCTCATTGTCCCCTGGTCCGGAGAGACGAGTGCGGAGACCAGCATGCACAGACTTGTCTTTCGCGATCAGAGACTCGTTGTGAGCCAGCCAGAACATGGTACCGTGCGTGAAGAAGGATTGCTGCGCAGGGTCTTCTTGGTCAATCCAAGCACTCGGGTACTTCGCTGGGTGCCATGTGTCGAGGTGAGCATCGAAGTGCACTACCGCTACTGGGCCGTGGATCTTATTGAGAGCGCGAAGGGTTGGGAGAGCAATGCTGTGGTCGCCACCCAGCGCAAGCAGCTTAGGCTTGTTGCGGTAGGTGACAGCCGACTCTGCGTTCTTCACTGGGGCCTGACTGTGGGCGAGGTTGTTGTAAGCTTCAGTCATCTGCCTCAATGCTAGAGCGTTGTCGAAGGGCGTGATTGGGATGTCGCCGCAGTCAATGACCTCTGCCCACTCAGTGTAAGGGTTGATGCCGGCTCGTGGGTTGAAGCCTCTGAAGCCAGTCTGGCGAGCACTCGCAGCTCGAATGGCACGAGGTCCAAAGCGTGCGCCGGGGCGATAGGATACTGCCGTGTCGAAGGGTGCCCCAAGAATGGCAATGTCATATTCTTTCTCCGGGTGCTGCAAGCATCGTGTGTGAGGGAGATGAGCAAAGGTTGAGATACCGCTGAAGCCCCACTGCCGCCGGTCAGTCGCAGAAACCATTCATTGAAGTCGTCGAACATACATCGGTGCCCCATTTGGCGTCAAGGTCCTCTTGGGTCCAGCCAACGAATGGTTCTTGTGTGTTTACTATCTCATCGTGATGGTCATGTGCTGAACTAAACCTCAAGAGCCCGCCAGCCAAGACAACTGCAGCTAATGCGGACCTCATTGTGTTGCGATACGAAAGTTGTGAAGAAAAGAAGAAGCCTCTGCTGACATTACATTGGATTTAGGTGGGAGATATACCTTTACGATAGCAGCTATCTGGTTGGACCTGCCATTTGTGGATCTTTATGTAATGCCGCTTTGTGGAGGCCCGCATGCCGCGGACGGCGGGTAGATAAGTGATACGAGACCAATTGCCGAGGATGGCAACATGAGTACAAGGTGATCGTGAAGTGTTTCAAAGTGTTCGTATCTTGACAACCAATATCGTCAATTGCATGGTAGCTCGTGGTTGTGCTCGATTCAGTCACATCTTTCATGCGGGAAACGTATGAAACCGAGAGGTTGGAGCAAGCTGTGCGAGGCAAGCAGGGATATGTATACAAATGGCGTCATTCTGCATCAAATCGATTTCAATAGTGCAAGTGGTTTTTGTTGTCAGGAGATTTCCTAGGCTTTGTAAACTTTCCGATAGCACTGCGAAACATTAATGGTATAGAGGCATTTCTACATTTACTTCCACTGGTCTCCAAGTGGGAGCGGTATCAAGGGAGTACGAATCGTGGGATAGATAACCCCGCACTATTTCGGCGAATTGGCGAGAAGGATCAACACTTACGACTTGAGCAACTGTTTAAACAGAACCCAGGTCATGTCAATGATTCGTCGACACGCCACAGGTGAAAGTAGAGTGTTTCTATCAAGACAATATCGTCTGGCGCCTGCTATTCGAAAGTGGCGAAAACTTGTGCCGTGCAGCCTAGTCAAGGGTATGGTTCATTGGACGAATATCGAGTATGACCTCCGTATCCATTCATAATTCGTGTCTCATAGTAAGCCCAGCTATGAGTGAGCTGATGCTAGTATATCATGTATTGCATGACTTAACCGTGAGTGACCTTCTGCACAGTGCCGTCCTCGCTGGTGTGGATGTTAAGCCTGTCCAAACAGCGTCAGTATACACATCCCTATGAGCTCAGAAATGCAAGGCGAATAGGCGCGCACCTGTCAGGCTTGTGGTCCATAGTTGACATATCGCCTTCTTTGATCACGCGGTGCTCCTTGGGGAGGTCGGTTTTGGCGAATGTCTGTCCTAGTCAGCAATGCTCAGACGCTACCCGCGGGCTATATAGGCATAGCCTGCAATTAAGATACTATCTTACAGTCTCATTCGAAGAGTCGCCGATCTTCTTGCCAACAAGCTCGTTCATCCACTTGTTGGTCTGTTCGTTGTCGCCACTGTTGGACGTGAGGCCGGGCACGACGAGAGGCATATTTGGTGAGATGATGTGAATTTGATTTGAAGGGTTGTTTGTGAAGAGTGTTGAATGAGCAGAAGAAACTTGAATGTCGCAGCCAGGAAGAAGATAAAGATGCAAGATTGCTATCGTGCTGCTGCGGGTGGTCACACGGGTGGATTGTAGGCAAGGGCATTGCGTCATAGGTGGCTGAATGTTGATGCCTGGATTGAAAGCCAGAGTCCGAGACTCCACTCTGATGATACCCCAACCCTAGAACAGACACAATCGTATCTATGAGTGTAGACAGTAATGGTTACTCTACTGGATCTATGTAGTACGTTCGAGTTTCACAGAATGCCTTTTCATCACGTATCACCCTTAGTATGTCAAGCGGTCAAATTTATATTCATCGTTGACATCAGTCGGCGGACTGATCATCTTATCGAGTTGTCAAACTTGCGTATCCCAGTGTAACGTCACATCGTGATTCTTAGGATGTCAAATCAGGTACTGAGTTGATCTCTTGAGCCCATCCCAATGAATAGCAGATGAGACCGATGACCAGCCACGGTTCCCACCCATGTGGGTAGCTCAGCTCCCAATCATCTGCTCAGCAATCACCTCCAAGTATCGGACTGAGTCGCAGTGCCAGCACAGTTGCGCGGAACTGTGTAAGACCTGTCGGGATCGCTCTCCCACTGAGCAATGCTACCGTCCTGGTTCTTGATCAAGTACTTGTACGTGAAAGATGTTCCGGCGGGAAGGTTGATAGCCGCAGTCCACACCGGGTTAGAACTAGTGTAAGAGGTGGCGCTGAGAGCGACGGCGGAGTTCGTGTCCCAGTTACCCAGCTGCGAGATACTGCCTACAATGTAGACGGTCTGGCCAAAGTTGGTTGTGCGGCGCTCGTTGAAAGTGACACGAGTGTTGGTGGGGGAGGAGCTGCACTGACCTGGGGTCGTCGGGGTCGAGGTGCGACCGGGCCAGGCTGTGTTGGTCGCAGTGGCACAGGGGCCGGTTGCAGAGCCGCGAGAGCAGGAGGACGGAGCCTTGGCCTACTAGGAAGTTAGTTGAAGTTAATTGTGAGGAAGATGGTTACGAGAAATCACGTACCGAGGCGGCACCCCAAGAAGCAGGCATGGCCTCTTGGCGCGCACTGTTGGCGGTGAGGAAAGCGGCGTAAGACCAGGTCAGATCTTTGGCGGAGATGGGGTTGCCGTTGGAACGGAGGTACTGCTCAGCGAGCGATCCATCGTTTGGAGTGTATTTTTGCTTTGATCTCTGTTAGTTGCACGAAGCTCTAGGACCATGCAATTGAACTTACTGCGTTCGACATGTAGCTGTCGGCGTAGGTGGAGACGGCGTTGACAATAGAAGTGAAAGTTGTGGTGGATGAAGCGTAGGTGCCAACTGCTGCCGAGGGATAGACATCCTTGAAGAAAGCAAGAGAGGTGGATGTGATGGACAAAGAGCCGATCTTCTTCCACTGGTAGACTGCGTCGTAAAGCTGCTCAGCAGCAGCGAAAGTGGCCAGGTACCTGTCATCGCCAGATTAGCATGTTTAGAATGGTCGCGCAATGTGTTTAATCCTTACCATGGGTTGCCGTTGTAGTATACGTCTTCAGGGTAGCGACCAACAGCAACGCCAACGCCGCTTGCAATACCGGAGTTGATGGAGTAGATCGAGCGGAACGAGTCGGTGACGACCTTGTGGTTTGCAAGTGCCTTGTCAGAGCATGGCTGGAATGTGGTAGAGTCACAAGTGGCCGCAGGGTCGAAGAGGTGAATGCTGGTGAGAATGCTGTTGGCATCTTTGCCGGAGCGTCCGCCACCAGTGTTGGAAAGAACATAGGAACCGGTCCAGTAGGACTGGAGGAAGCACAGAATGTTGGGTGCCTGAGAATTGCAGTTGGGGCATGAAGTACCGATCTGCGCGGCAAGTGCGCTTCCCTCGACCAGAGCACGGTACTGCACACCGGTAGTAAAGAAAGACGCGCTGTTTACCTCCTCCCAAAGATCGAAGCCAGTCTGGTTCCAGTACTGGGTAACGTAGGAGAGATCGTTCTGGACGATCGGCCAGATGATAGACTTGACAGTCGATGACTGGCCTTTGCTGACGAGGTAGCGAGCGTAAGCGATCATGGCAGTTGCCCTAAGGGCAGGTCCATCACGCTGGGGACGACCCCAGGCACCGGTGAAGGCTGACAAGTCGACATTGTACTTGGGCTCAGCCAGTCCACCGGTGCAGAGTCCACCAGAGGGGTTGTTGACACCCTGGAGAGCGGCTTGAGCGCTGATGTAGTCCTGGATCTTGGGCTCCAAGTTCGCGCTGGAAGCAGTTCCACCTAAAAATTGATCGACCAGAGCCTTGAACACCAAGGCTGCGTCACGAGTCCAGGTGAAGAAGTAGTCGGGATCGTTCGTCGAGGGGGAAGCCACGACAATACCGTTGCTAGCACCTGGGACCTTGGCGCCAGACGCTCCGATGTTGTTCAGGACACCTTGGAGTGCAATCGGGCTCTCAGATGCCAACCAAGATGTCAACGACCCAGTGGCTCTGGCTTCCAGCGGCGATGGTGCTGGAGCGGCCAGAACAGTGGCAGCGAAGGGAAGAAGATGTTTGAGCAACATGACGAAGATCACTGATCAGATGAGTAGTCAATCTGGTTGATGATGGTGGAGAGGGAGGATCATCGTGGCAATACCTCTTGCCTTATATACACAATACGTCCCTAATTGCATACCATCCGGATGACCATCGAGCGTACAGTACTGGCCAAGGCTGGAGATGAGGTTGGAGACGGGCCGGCAGTGTCCGTGCAGTCGTCCACGGGAGGATGACCTGTTTGGCTGTGGAAGCACGTTGATGCGCGTACGATGTGCGGCTAGCCGAGGCTTGTTAGCCGCAACTGCCCTCTCGATTCCCCCAGAGCATGCAGGAGGCTGCAGGAACAAAGTCTGTACTCCGCTGACTCCGTCGTCACACGGTCCTTCATGCATTACTGCACCCCACGTCTCCTTCCCTCCGCCTACATCGTCGGCGATCACATGCTGCAATTCCACATCGATACCTGATTGCAGCAACTACCCCGGCGCTATGGCCCCCCGGAGTGAAGTCAAACACTCTTCAGGAAGGTCCTCAAGCCTAGTCGTACGCACAGGACCAGGAAGTAATGCACTATTGACGTCTCGATTGAAGCGGTCGAAGAGTATAGTATGAGGAAAACATGCTCGGCCACTTAACCGGTAGCGAGGTTGAAATACAGTCGTTGGTTACCCGACATCCGATGCGGCGCTCTTGCCGTGCTCTCTGATGGAGCATGTTCTTGACTGATACGGTAAATGCTTTGTGGTTGACGATGATGATGGTAATGAAGAAGGTTGCCAGCGATTTCCCATCAATACAAAAACTCACACGTAAAAGGTGCTTTGCTCTTCATAGGCTCTCCGGAAGAACCGCGTTCTCAGGAATTGTAGTCAGCCCTGGAATATTCGGGAAGGACCCTACCCGGCACTGCTTCCACGACGCCTCGCTTGTAAACTTCACGCCTTCACGCTGCTCTTGTGGTCCCGACAATTCCACCGACATATGGCTAATATGCAGTACACCCATGCTGGTCTTCACACTCCGAGCGTATGGCTCGCTTTCTGCGTGGAGAATACGCCCATCCGCTACATCTAGATTGGCCCTTGGCGCTATTCACGCCACTTCATGCAAATCTCCCCAGTGGCGGGCGTAAATGCGGAGACAAGTGCCTGACGGACAGGCTCGCGCCGTCGCTTACGTGAGGTACCTGCCGGTGCATGTGCTTGTTGAGCATTCATTGGGCGTATCTGATGTTCGTGCACGGCAGCATCAGAGACTACAGCCCGTCTCAAGTCAAAATGAGTAGCTCGACGATGTACAAGTCCCATTGTAGGTGTATCACTGGTGGCCTTTCTCAACGACACCTTCACTCAAGAATATGCCGATATAACCGGTCGGGCAGTGTTACTGAAGAAAATGTTAGCGAGCCTAGGCTTTCACTAACAGCTGACCGGGCTGCATTGTCGCCAAGCCAATCTGCAAACAATTTTGGTGAACCAGGACGACTCCACAGAGCTCCACGGATACGGAAGGCCTTGCTTGACCTTACAAAGTGGTTGCGCGATTTTCTTCCACATCCTCCAAGACTGGGCCGTGTCAGAGACTTGTAAGTGACATGGCACACGCTTCGAGGCACTCGACCGAGCCGTGTGGTTCAGAGCCCTGTTTTGGTGGATACGTGATCTCAAACTACTAAGCAGCCTAAGTTTTTCCACGGCCAAGAGAACAAACATTGCACCACGAACTCCGCAACGGTGCGGGTGTGACATCTCGCGGTACATCGCTGCAAACACCAAGAGTCCGTCATCGATCGAATGATCACCTTCGGAGCGTACTTGTTCGGTCGCGGACATTGAGATAGACGATAAACGGCCATATACAAATAGCTGCTCTTGATGACCCGTATGTGGTTCTGGCTCTACAGGAAAGAATTGTCGCTGATCCAAACTCATGATGTTTCTACTCCATCAAGTCTTGCTCTTCACTTTCTATGCTTGTGCTTCAGCCCTGACATCAGCGCAATGGCGGTCCCAATCGATATATCAAGTCATCACCGACCGTTTCTCCCGCACCGATGGCTCTACGAGTGCCTCGTGTGATCTGAACAAGTATTGCGGAGGCACATGGCAAGGCTTGATCAACAAACTCGATTACATTCAGAATATGGGGTTTTCTGCTGTAAGTAATGCAGGACTGGAACACATATTCCAGCTGACAGAAACCAGGTATGGATTTCGCCCGTTGTAAAGAACTTGGCACAGTCCACGGGTGACGGAGAGTCATACCACGGATACTGGGCAACGGACATCTACGAAGTCAACACGAATTTTGGTTCTGCAGCAGACCTAGTCAAGCTATCATCCGCTCTGCATGCCAGAGGCATGTACCTGATGGTGGACATCGCACCCAACCATATGGGGTATGCGGGATGTCCGACATGCGTTGACTACAGTGTCTTTACACCCTTCAACCAGCAATCGTTCTTCCATCCATACTGCACCATCAACGACAACGATGACACGAGCGTTAAGCAGTGTTGGCTTGGCAGCAACAACGTGCCGCTACCCGACTTGAGGACTGAGGATGCCGCAGTTCAGACCATCTTCAACTCCTGGATCGCGGACCTTGTCAAGAACTACACAATCGATGGCTTGCGCATCGACACTGCCAAGCACGTCAACACGGGTTTCTGGCAGACTTTCCTGCAGGCCGCTGGCGTCTACGCAGTCGGCGAGGTCCTCAATGGCGACCCCAAATACGTATGCCCGTATCAGAACTTCATGCCAGGTATTCTGAATTATCCGACGTACTACACTGTTACCCAAGCTTTCCAGTCGACAGGAGGGAGTATCTCCAATCTGGTCAATGGAGTCAATCAGATGAAGGCGACATGCGCAGACACAACTCTGCTGGGATCTTTCCTCGAGAACCATGACCAGCCACGATTCCCATACTACACATCAGACGTCTCGTTGACTAAGAACGCGATTGCTTTCACTCTACTACAAGACGGCATTCCGATCCTATACCAAGGACAAGAACAGTTCTTTAGAGGAGGCGATGTGCCTGCGGATCGTGAACCTTTGTGGACATCACAATACTCGACCTCGTCGACGTTCTACACTTTCGTCAAGCAAATCAACAGTTTCAGGAACTGGGTGAAGCAGAAGGATAGATCGTACTTGACGTACAAAGCTCAGCCGTCATCTCCAGACTCGCGCACCATCGTCATGCGAAAGGCGTCTGTTGTGTCAGTGTACAATAACAGAGGCGCCAACGGTGCTGGGTCCTTCACGCTTTCTTCGTCTGTCAGCGGATTTACGTCAGGTCAGTCTGTGATGGAGATCCTCACTTGCAAGGCCTATGCTGCCGACTCAAACGGCAATCTTGCCATTGCCGTCACAGGAGGATTGCCGCAAGTCTTCTACCCAACATCTGCTCTTGCTGGCAGCGGCATCTGCTCTGGCGCATCAACCTCCACGCTCGCCACCTCTACTCGCACTACTACGTCTGGTGCGTCATGTGCGACCGCAACTTCTGTCGCTGTCACGTTCATTGGCAGGAAAGCGACCAACTTCGGCGACACTCTCAAGCTGTCGGGTTCCATTTCTCAACTTGGTTCGTGGAATGCTGCGAATGCTGTCGAGCTCTCGGCGGTGGGCTACACTGCTCAAAACCCGGCTTGGGATGGCACCGTTACCCTACCGGCGGGGACTTCATTCCAGTATAAATACATTGTTGTTACAAATAGTGGGCAGGTGACATGGGAGGCGGACCCAGCGAGGTCGTACACTGTTCCAAGGTCGTGTGCGACTGCGGTTACTGTTAGCGGAAATTGGCAGAATTGAGTCTGGCCCGATTGTGTGGAGGTGGAGAGGATAGTGCAGAGCATCCCAATCTCATGCATAATTGCGTCGAACTCCGCGAGAGAGTCTGGTGATGAGAATTTGCCCGCGAGTCAAGACCTCATTGCCTGCTATACATTTAAGTGCGTTCCCCAACGAGAGACCATGGTGACGAACCAGCCGTGGACGGTCAGGCTACGCTGCCCGGCAGCTCAAGCGCAGTCGTTCCGTCTTCCGGCAACGTAACACCCCTCTCGCGCAATATCTGCACAATGTCGTGGAAGCCTAACTGCGCCGCCTGACGAAGAGGGCCTCTATATATCGCTTTGTCCTGCGCACGGATTCCCTTACTTCGGTCGAATAGTAAATCCAAGACCTTGCCAAACCGACCCATCGTCACTGCTTGAACGACTTCACGGTAGCTGTCGGCTTCTTGTAGTTCGATGTCGGGTTCGTGTGCGAGAAGGATCTCAAGAGTGTCTGCGTGACCGTTGCGAGATGCACCTGAAAGTGCATTAAAGTATGAAGCGCCATCCAAAAGGTCGATACGATAGCCTTGTTCAAACAGATCATGGACCAAGGTTCCGAAGCCCTGGACGCATGCTGAGACCATCACGCCTCGACGTCTATGGCTTGCAGAATTTGAGATGAATTCGTTTTCAATGAGAACCTCCAAAATGGGTCGAATTGAGAACCATTCCAAATCCAATTTTGCCAGCCAGGAAACGAGCCTATCGATGATTGAATTGGCTTCTGCGACATCCTCAAGCAATGCCCGTAGCTGATTTGAAAGAAATCGTGCAAGAGTTGAGTCATTGTCACGATTCACCCATAATATAGATGCGGTCAACGCATGCCACTGATCATCAGTGCCCAGGCCAGGCCATGCTAATAGCTCCTGTACAAGATCCAGCTTCATCGTGAGATAAGCTTTTCTGAGGAACTGAAGAGCTGACTTGTGGTGTGGAAAATGAGAGAGGATGATCCTGAGTGCCGTCGCCTTACTTTTGTCTATTGAGAGATCAACAAGCTTGCACAATGCAGAGTATGCGAATGTGATCTGGGTGGGAATTCCAAGCATCAGCCTCAGCGCCTGGTCGTTGCCGCTTTTCACTGCGACCCTCAAAGCTCGCATGCGATCTTGGGACAATGGGCTCCATCCCTGTTTGGGCCGTTCCTCGACGATACGGAAGGCACCATCGCCTGTAAAAATACACAATCTTAGGTTGCGCATAGCGTCATGTCGGCGAGTATCGTGGATAGCGAGGAGATTGTTAATTACGGCCCACTGAGCTAGGGGAAACGTTTCCATAAAATCAGTTTGCGGAATCCTATAGCTGCATGCGAGTTCTGCGTGTTGTATTAGATGATTGACTGCGTATTCCAAAAACGGAAAATACGTGGCTGCTTTGTCACGGAGCTCTTTTGCCTCCCGAGACTTTGCTTTCGGTAGCTCTTTGGGCAAAGCAAGCTTCTCGATGACATCCTTAATGATCCAGCGATGGCAACACTGCTTAAGATAGTCATGGGTAGAGCCGAGAAGAGTGCTGTGAAGGTCGGGTGAAAGGACGCGGAATCCAGTCTCACGAAGATAATCTCGCACTGATTCGTGGATGAATTGGACTGTGGGCTTCTTGCCTCTGGTCAGCTCCGCAAGCCCCTTCGAAGAATTGAGAATAAACAGTCTCATCGTTTCAGTATCGTCTTCGTCTTGGTCCCAGGGCTTGGCAACCTAGAAGTCGGGTCGGTCGCTACAAAAGGCAAAGTACAGCTCTTCGCAAGCCAGTGGCCGCTGAGCGAAAGAGACCCACTGCAGTATGGGTACTAAGTTCTCATCGTCTCGTATGCCTCTCTGTAGGATGTCTTCGAAGAGTTTGTGCGACTCGCTCGGGCTTCGATCGAGGCACTTCCGGAGGCTTGCATTGTTGCTGCCACGATCACTCTCTTTGTTGAGAATCCGAACGACCAATACAAACCACATGAACACACCTTGTGCTTTGGCTTGCATTGCTTGACGAAGCTCCTCTCCTGTCTTGCCTTTGCGCGTCTTCAGCTTACTCTTCACATACTTTGTGATGTCTTCTTCATGTCCAGCTTGACGGTCTAAGAGCATATCTTGGCATTTGTTCATGGTCACATGCGGATAATATCGGCTTGAGAAGCAGACCCGTAACTCAATCCTTTTGTCGGCTGCTAATTCGCGGAATTCTTCGAAAAATTCGATCATTTCTCGTATCTCGACTTCAGGACATTCATCCAGTTCATCAATGAGACAAGCCAACCGGTCTTGTTCGAGGTGCATGACAGCCTCGGCGAAGACTGCTTTGAGAGGCTCAAGGGAGCAGGTCTGATATTGGGATGTACCAGTCCCAGCCACTCTGAGATGATGTTGAAGCAGCGGAATCTGCGTCATGAGCTGATGAATTAAGCTTGGGTAGAGGCCCTCGAGAGACTTTTCGAGGGCCTCACCTCGCGCGTTGAAGAAGAAGGATATTACATTGTCATCAGGGAGCTCTACTTTCGCCGACTTGAAGAAGAACTTCATCAGAGTCGACTTGCCTGCTCCAGGCTTGCTCTTGATCCAGAAGAACCCGAAGTGTTCCGACATCTTGGCCGTATCGCGCCAATCCAAGTATTCTTGCTTTTGAAACAACCATTCACAAGTGTTTGAGTATGACTTCGAGATTGTATCGCGGCGCTCCTCCATTTGGGCGAAAGCTAGGGTCTCCAAAGCCTGCGCAACATCGTCTGGCCTGCCTTGCTCTTCTTCCTGCTGCGAGCCATGCCCGTCACAAGAGTTGGGAGGACATCCGTTATAATTGTAAACGTGATTGTGTCGATCCTGTACTGTACTTGTGCTCAGTCCCTCGCGACGCCTTGGCTGTATGTGTGCCCATTGTGTCGATCTGCGGTGGTGTCGCGACTCGCTTCCTCTCTTCGTACGCGTTTGTTGGTGGGCTCTTCGGAGTTTGCTGCTATGCGGGCGATGCAGCGTGAAGGCGAAGGCGAAGGCGATGGGGAAGGCGATAAGGCTACGCTATGAGCGTCTCGTTTTCGGCAGCTGGTGCGCTCAGGCAGGTGATCCATGCCGTGCTAAGTGGTCAACTCTCGCAATCCGGTAGTGGACTCTGCTCACCTATGGCATGTCCCCCTTTTGGTGAGGATGGGACGGAGATAGGGAATATAATCGAGGCTCTGGTCAGCGGCACTCGATGTACTTACACTGCCATGGCCAGCCTCGCCATACGTCCAATTAGGGCGCTATCATGCTGCGCAATGCATGATGCGGCTGCAGGCAAGGTGGCTGAAGAACAGGCTAGCAATTTAGTCCCTATGGTCACCTTTCTCACAGGAGATAGCTATTACGACCAAGCATCTAGCAACATGATAGTTGGGTCTAGTAGATGTGTCTGCAAGGACTTGTATGTCAGACAGTCAACAGTTCGAGGTGCAAAAGGTTAGCGGAGCTTTCCAAGTTTCGCAGGGGAGGTCGATCGGTCTGAAAGCCAGCAGCCTGTTTTGACCCGCATCCGGGGCAGATCGAGGAATCGGGAGGCTCAACGTCCAGAGTCTTGTACATTATCACAAGAGTTAGCGTGCAGATTGAAAGCATTGTATCTTCGCTAATAATTCAGTAGCCGCGCAAGCCGAACAAACGTTTTTCGAAGCCTTCCGCTTGCTTTGAAGAGAGCTTGTTAGGCGTCGGATTGTGCTGATCGCTGTAGGATCCGGAGAAACCATTTTGTGTCGTCATATTCAGAAAGGCGATCGCGCTACCACTGTCCACCGAGCAGCTAAGGGTGACTAGGTGATCGTGAAGCTCTCGAAGTCTTCCAGGATTCGAGCAATTACTGTGCGCACCATGGTGTACGATTGCTCATCCCCTTTCCTTCGCTGAGAGTAGGTATCCGCGACATTATCCTCACTACAGCGCCCTTTCATGGAATTTACGTTGTCGGATCCTCCTAATCACAGGTATGGTCCCAGAGATACAGTGTCAGGAGAGATCAAGTACAACATCGCAGCGCAACAAGAAACCATCCTTGAGGTTCGTCTACATCTTGACGGCAGTCTCTTGATAAGCCCTTCCAAGCTCATGTATGAGGCGCATAGATCGAACATAACTCTCGTTCAGAAATCTTGCACTCCATTCCAAGGACCGTTGTTACCATGCGTGGCGGATTCGATCGCACCGAAGCCCCCCTAGATTGAGGCATGTCGGTTTTGATGACTGCATCGATTCGGACCCATTGAAAAGCAGACTTCTCGCCAATGAAAGGAATGCCGGCAATATTGCGCACACTAGACTTGCCACCATCAGCGCCGATGATATATTTGGATTTTGCGGTGACTGTCATTACTCTTTGGTCGGTAATCTCGGCGAAGATCTTCTAGTCGTCGGCACCATCGTCGAGGACGAAGTTTCTGAGTATCCAGCCCGCGTTGACCTTGCCGCCGTGTATTTCGAGTGCGGTGCGGAAAATATTTTCTGAATACTTTTGGGGGATGTTAAGGTTATACGTCAAGTATGTGTCACTGAGAGTGTGCAGGTGGTCCCAGCCACAGTCTTGGACTCTCTGGCCATCCTTGTAGGTGACGCTTGCACGTCCAATAAGGCCGACTTGCGCTATTTCGTCTAGGAGATCCAATTGGTCGAGCAGCTCGCTCGTTCTCAGGGACAGTGTGCTAGCACGCCTATACATGACTTGTTGAGTTTTATCGAACTGTTCTATGGCCAGAATCGATATGCCGAGTCGTACGAGTTGATATGCGAGCATGAGGCCAACGGGGCCTCCGCCACAGATGGTCACGTCATAGTGTTCAGCCATAGTCGGAATTCGACACGTAGTTACTGAAGGTTGGATGGTAGATGTCTGGGAAGTCGTTGTCTGAGCTCTACCATCGACTTATATAGCTTCGCTCTAATGCAGAGCTTCTCTTGACCGAGGGTGCTTCTTCTGAAGTTCAGAGCTACATGTAGAGTCAGAAGACGACTCGGGTAGGCCATCCTCCGAGTGCCGTGCTACATTTTCACGTGAGCAGTAGGCAACGTTAGCCTAAGGGACTACTACATCTCCAAGAAGTATGGTCAAGCTTTCAATAGGCTTTGCTTAGTAAGCTATAGCTTAGCGTCCTTCGATTGCGCAGGTCTCGCTATTGCTCGACTCCGCACAAAAACGCTCGGGAAACATCGGCTACTAGCCACTAGCTTCTAGGCTCACCTCTATTATACTTGAAACTATCTCCGACATCTCCTAAGGGAAGGACCTCTTCTCCCCGAAAATATCGCGTACGATAGCTTAATTTGCTATAGATTTGGAGGTTGCATCTCTATGTAGTAGGCTGCTTCTCAGCGCTAAGCGAGCGCAAAAGAGTTGCGCTCCCTACTGAGCTCGAAAGGTGAAGTACAATCGCACTGCACTATATGCTAGATATGTCAAGAGCGACTATACCGAACTCTGTCTCTCCGATAGCGAAAGCGAAAGTCTACTTCTTCTTCTTCGACAGAGCATCCAATTAGGCCGAGCGCTAGCGCACAACATTATAATTCTAATCGAACACTTTGCCTTAATTCCTAAATAGCCATACATTAGTAGGGCAGTTATTCCGTAGAAAGCATAATGCGCTAGGATCTATTTAATACTATAATTCTATAATGCTAATATTAGGTAAGTTATTAAGCTATTAATTCTAGTATAAGTTATCCTATTTACGTGTTATTAGACAATATAATAGATTAAGCAATTATGAAACTTCTCTATCTACTCTCTCTAGATAGAAAAACTATTAGGTAAGCTAAGTTACATATTTCGAGTATATCAGCAAAGCTCGATTAGTACGATATGTTATAGTTACTAAATCTAAAAGGCTATAGATTATTCCGGATATAATAAATAGATATCTATCCTTTTATACTATAACTTACCTATATTCGTAAATTAGGTATATTTAGCCTTCTTCTATATTATAGTGAGTTAGTTACTAATCTATAGGCTTAACTTAATATTAGTTACCTTAATTTAATAAGATAGCCTACTAGAAGTATATTTCGACTAGAGACTTATATCTCCTATTAGTAACTAACTTAACTAATAACTTAGAGATAGTAAATATATTTCTCTAAAGCCTAAAATCATAACTTATATAATTTAGCTACTTAGTTTTGGAAATAAGATATAAAGAAGCTAGGCTTCAAGATTTAGAGTAATACTACTTCAAATAGGTAAGATATAGTAATTTAAAATTACCTATCTATTGGTCCTAATTTTAAAATTACTATAACTCCTTAACTAAGCTAAGTAATAACCTAAGGCTTAAAGTAGTACTTAGATGATTACCTATATATTACTTATTAGTCTTAATTAGAGCTAATTAGGCTTAAAATTTAGAGCTATAAATAAAAGTAAAGTTAGTCGAAAAAAGCTCTAGTGTCTTAATAAGTACTTAGGATAAAGATAAAGGAATTCTAGATTTAACCTTTTAAAGGTTAACAGCTTTTGTAGACCTAATTCTAAAAAGGCTAATGATCTAAATTAAGCTCTATTAGTATAAGATTCTAGATCTTAAATCCGTTTTAGAATCTATCTACTAATGTCTAAGATATTCTAATTTTAGAATTAGATATCAAATTTTAGAAATAGAAAAGGTATCTTAGAACTTAGATTATATAGCTAAAATAGAAGCTAATTAGCCTGAGACTAAATAAATAAGAAAACTTAAACTTTTAATTCGGCTTCTTAGGAATTTAATAATAGGGGTCTGATTAGAATATTATGTTAATTATAGAAAAGATAGCTTAGAAGTAGCCTACTTCTAGGTATAGCTTACTTCTCCTACTAGTACGTTAATAAAGTTAATATGCTCATAGGAGAAGTGTACTATACTTATAAGTAATATACTAGTAGGAGAAGCGCGCTACTTCTAGAAGTACGCTAACGTGCTGGTACGGGAAGTAATTTAGCTCTAGAAGTAATCTACTTTTAAGCTTTTTTTTCCTTAGATTTAAGATTATAAGCTAATTAGGGTGAATTAGGAGAGTTCTAAAAAGCTAAATTAAAGTTTAGGTATTCCTCTCTATATATAATTAATTTTAGGCTAATTAAATAACTTATAAAGCTCCTAATCCTATTTTTAAAATTTACTTTTTTTTTTAAAATTCGACCTCTAATTTTAAAATTTATATAACTTAAGAACTAGTAGTCGGATCCTAATAGGGGTTAAAGTTTTCGAATCCTTAACTATTATGTAATAGGATCTTATTTTCTAAATTGCCTAATTAGCAGTAATTAACCTAAAGTTAAAAATAAAGAGAGATTAAACCTAAAGTAAAGATTTAAGGCCTAATTCTAAACATTTTGATAAAACGCCTATAAACGCCTAAACCTAAAATCTTATTAAGCTAATCAATTAGCCGAATCCTCTTCTTCCTTATTCTCTTAGCTTGAAATCTTAATAAAGCGTTTCTTACCCTTTCCCTTCCCTTTTCCCTTTTTCTCTTTAGCCTCCTTATCTATTCTCTCGACCTCCTAGATAATAGACTCCCGCGTAATAATAATCTAACCTAATAGTACTATTCTCTTACCCTTCTCACGTATCTTACGCGTATTTAGGATTACATCCTTCTCCTAGAGTTCTTTCTAAAAGAGTATAACTTCTGTATCTTTTTCTTTAGTAAAATCGATAATTTCTCTTATAAAAGATTAATATAGTATAGCTAGATTAATATTAGTAATGACTTGTTTAGCTAGCTACCTAAAGGGTAGAAAATTAGAGGGGTAGTAAACCTAGACTAGCTTACTAGAAAGTCAGATAGCTAATCTAGGGAAGACTTAATCTTAATCTAAAGTAGTAGGGTCGACCTAGGAGTAGGAAGGGTAGAGGGGATAATATCTAGGTTAAAAGGGTAAATACTAGTGTTTTTAAAGCCGGATTCGGTATAAGAAGGCTTAAGGTACCTTACCTTTACCCTAATATACGTAGAAGTCTACTCGCTCTATAGTAGCCGATTTATAGAATACTAAAAGATCCGATTAATTTTAGTATCTATCGCTATTTTTAGAGGTCTAAAATAAGTAATTTCGAGAGGCTATATAATATAAGAGGTATATAGTAGTAGTAGGGCTAAGTTACTATCCCTAGTAATGCAGAATCGGAAGAATCGAGCCGTAAGGTGCGAGGAATATCTATCTAGAATTAAAAGTCGGCGTTTTCCGTCTATTTAGCGTAGCGTATTACCCTATATAGCTTTCCTTCCGAGTTCTAGAAGCCTAAAGTCGATATCCTAGAGTATCCTTAGAAATCGAGAACTCGAAAGCGACTTTCTAGGTCGATAGGGTCGGATTAGCGCGTATAGTCTATATAGTAGCTGCTATATAGTCCTCGATAAGTTTAGATATAGGTGGTATAGCTAAGGAAGAAGGAATTCAAAGAGAGGGGAAGGAATACTAGTAGAATATCGGTTAAGTTCGGTTATTTTACGTTTTCGACTCCTTAGGACCATTATAACAAAACTTTGCTAATTTAATGTATTTTTAAGTTTTAAAGATAGGGTCTTATTATATAAGATAAAAGAATTCTAAAACTCTAATCCCTACTAAAATTTGACTATTAGTTCCTAAAATATTTAAATTTTAAAATTAGAAGTTAAATTTTAAAAATAAAAAGTAAATTTGAAAAATAGAATTAGGAGCCTTATATGATAGCTAATTAGCCTAAAATTGATTATATATAAAGAAAAATACCTAAGCTTTAATTTAGCTTCTTAGGATTCTCCTAATTTAGCCTAATTAGCCTATAATCTAAAATCCAAGAAAAAAAAGCTTAAAAGTAGATCACTTTTAGGGGTAGATTACTTCCTATACTAGCACATCACTTATTAATTAGTAAAATATATATTAATAAGTATAAGATAGTAAATTTTGAAAATAAAAAGTAGATTTTAAATTTAAATTATAAATCCTTAATATATACTAATTAGCCTAAGACTCAGTATATATATATAAACCTAAGTCTCTAAGTTTTAATGTAGCTTCTTAGAATTCTAAAAATTAGGCCTGAATAAATAGTATATAATCTTAATTCTAAAAAAATCCTAAAATGTAGTAATGTGATATCTACTTCTAAGAGTATAACGCTTTCTTTAGTAGTATTATATTATACTATTTGAATTTTGAAATTTACTTTTTATTTTTAGAATTTAATAACTAAAGTTACCTAACTTTTAAATTAAGAAATCTTACAAACTAATAGATTCATTCTTATATGGATTAAAGATTTTGTTTCTTTTACCAGTAGAGCCTAGGCTAGTTTCTTAGCCTTTTTTTATAATTATAGCTAAATTAAGAATTATAAATTCTAGTAAAAGTCGAAATTAGAATTAATTCCTTTTTAGGCAGAAATACTTTAAGATTATAAATAGCTAAATCAGAAGTAATTTCAAATTTAAGTAGAGATATAGCCTATTTAGAATTAGTAGTCGATTTTAAGAGGAAAAAAAACGTTATTTTAGAATTAAGATTTTAGGCCTTGTTCATAGGCTAATTAGCTTAAGATTTATTATATATAAACTCAAGTTTCTAAGTTTTAACTTAGCTTCTTAGGATCTTTAATATAAGGCCTAATTAGCATATAATTCTATTTATAAGAAAATAACGCTTAAAAGTAGTATACTTTTAAGAGTAGTATACTTCCTTTACTAGTATATTATACTATAAGCTATGTATTATAGAATAAGTAAAAAATTAGCTTAGAGCTTGTTTCGACTATTTTTGCTTATAAATCTATATTCTTAGCCTAATTAGGCCTAATAAAGACTAATCCGGAATCTTTAAGTAATTGTTTAAATACTAATTTTACTTAAAAGACTAGAATATTATCTAAGTTAATATAACTTAGATTAAAAGTTATTATAAGTTAGTTTTAATATTACTATAACTTCTTAATTTTGAATTAAAACTACTTCCATTCTAAAATCTAGGTTTTTCTATAAGATACTCTATTCTTAGATATTACTTATTAGCGATTTAAATGAAAGCTTAAATAAGGAGTTATATATTTACAAAGTAGTATAGCCCTAGATATAGTATATTTCCCCTACTAGTATATCATTAGTTTTAAAGTTATTCAAACTCTTAAATCTTGATAATTTCATTTCTTTTATAAAATCATTTTATAATTTATCTTATAGTAATAGATAGCTAACTTTAAGAATTAGTATCTAACTTTTTATATTATAATATTCTTTTTTTATTCTATTAACTTATAGTAATATAAGTTACTAGTAACATAGAGAAGTATACTATTAAAATCGACATTATAATTTTTATATAAGGCCTTAAATTCTAAGTAAGTAAGTTATATATTTCTTTTCCTAGGAAAATCGACTACGCCTTCTAAATTAATTTATAAGATATAAGGATTCTAAATGTTTAGCTAGTTCAAAAATCCGTCTATTAATTCTTAGAATATTTAATTTTAAAATTAGAAGTCGAATTTAAAAATATTAAGAGAATTTTAAAATTTAAATTAGGTATCTTTAAAGTATACTAATTAGCCTAGGACTTAGTTTATCTGAATTTAAGACTCTAAACTTTAAATTAGTCCCTTAGGATCTTTAAACTTAGGCCTAACTAGTATATAATCTCGATTTTAAAATAGAAATCTTAAAAAGTAATATATTTCTAAGAGTAGTATACTTTCTCTATTAGGATATTATGATAATTCTAAAATTGTTAATTTAACTTATTAATTAAGAAGTAATTATAAAGCTATTATAACTCTATTATTTTAAGCTAAAATCCTCTAAATTTTATAAGATCTAAATCTTTAGTTTTACTTATTTAGAGTATTAAAGATAGGCCTTATTAGAATATCATGTATGATATCCTAGAGAGTAGCTTACTTCTAGATATAGCTTACTTTCTCTCCTAGCATATTAGTAAGTAAAGTATAAAGGTTAATTAAAACTATATATCTATAGAAGCTTAAGTAGTTAGTAATAAGAAGAAGAGTAGACTATTTATAATAATATATCTAGTTAGAGCTAAGCTAGATTTCTTATATAAATTCGTATCTATAAGGTTATATAAGATAGTACTACTATATAATAGCTTATAGAATTTACCTTAAAGCGGAGCTTATATATATCATTAAAAGTTATCGAAAGTAAGGCTAGTAACTATAAGAGAAGTTAGCTTTAATATATAATCCCTCTTAGTACGATAGTATAGAGAGAGATAGAGTAACTACGATCTAGTAACTAAGAAGTATAGAGTATATGAGATAGTAAGTATAGCTTATTCTACTAGCTATACTTGTTAGTCTTAGTATAATGTTAATAGAGGTATCTAGGAGCAATCTAATTGCTAATATACTCTAAGGAATATGTATAACTTACTATAAGTTAGTCATGAAAAAATTCGTAATAGGAGCCTAACTACGGCTAGGTCTTATACGTATGATAGTAATAGTTCCGCAAAGTGCCATAGATGTGGTATAGGTAGCTAGACTACTACTAACTCGCTACGAACTATTAGCACTTCACACAGCTGAGCAGAGAAAGGGGATAGTTCACGAGTGCATAGCAGGTAGCTAGCGAGACCATCGAGCAGTCTAAAGCCCTCACGTGATATCGCAAGAATGGCTTGCAGGTTGCAAAGCCTACTTGCTTGCCCTAAAGCAAGCATGTTAGTGAAAGAGCGCTACGTCGAGAAGTCGAGAGATAGGGCGACGGACCCTAGGGTTCATCTGCTGTGTGGATCCACGATCCAGATTCGCGTTTAGTTTCATCATGACACCGCTAGGAAACTCTAGTCGTTGCGCGTGCAATCGGGTGATCGAGGATGTGGAGCTGTGTAATCCAACCCTGCGGGTTTCCGTACATGCAAACGCGTATGTTGAGAGTCGCAACCATGTCCTTAGTTCTTGCAGCAGTATTAGGTTGACGGCACTGTATTTCCACATGCCGCTCTATAGGCGAGGTAGCAGTAAAAGTAGGTCTAGTGACAGGGGTGCTTCCTTGCCGGTGATCCTAGCGAATATGGATATCATTGACATGATCTACCAGATCGCTGTAACGATCGACGCGTCCACGACCCAGGCAGGTGGGGATTGGCTAAATGCAGAGTTCGAGAAAACAAGGCGAGCTTGTTTAATGAAGTGGGAAAAAGCAAGAGTAGATTAATTGGACAAGCCGCGCATGCATACCAAGAGTGCCACACGCATGGCATTGCAGCGTCCAGGGGAAGACGTTCTTATTGTTAGCAAGAAAGTGGCAGCAGGCGCACGTCTGGCTTGCTTGCTTGCTTCCTGCAGCGGGAGACAGCGCCTTCCTTGCCTTTGCCCTCACAATCATGACAATTCGTCTCAACTTGACTTCACTTCTTGGCTTCATCTTGAAACACTCTCGACTCAGCATCCACGCCACATCCAGACAACAGCGCGGCGCTCAACTTCAACATGTGCAAAAAGTTCTGTCTTCACGGCTGCACTTGCCGATGGATGAGAACGCCTCAGCCAGCTGGAGAGGCTCGTTCCTCGTATGGGCTCCGACCCTCGAACCCTCCCAAACCGCATCTACATACGCGCGAAGCGCGCCGGCACCCGAGCTGCAGTACCGTGCACTCTCTGCCTGTCACGCTGCCGAGAAAGCCGGAACAACGTTCGGCCTTTTGTGTTTTGACGTGCTCGAGGCGTACGGTCATACCAAGGATACCCTACCTCGAGCCTGGTTGAACGCCTGGGTGAATTGCCAGCAGCCTGCAGGCAAAGCCCTAGGTGTCAAAGGACCGATTGCTGGGTGCTTGACGCTGAGAACTATTGCATTGTTTTTGTTATATACTAGCAGGTGCCAACACGTGCAACCCGCATCCTCGGAACCTCATGTAGCGTCACAAGAGTGCTCTTCAATCTGCCCTAACCTAAAACCGGTTCCTGCGCGATATCTGTCTGGATGGCTTGGTGCCTTGGTACCTTCCTCTCCACTTCAGCCGTACCTCGTGGCAGTCGAGGTGAACGCCCGCACGCACAGCTCCACCGATGCTCCGGTCTCCGCGCTCGGCAGGCCAGGCACAGGTGGAGTTGGCAGCCTCAGAAAAGTGTCGCAACGCGGAACTTGCCAGTCACACTGGGCACGAATGCTGGCTCTGACCGTGCTGAGTCGTTATCACCAGACTCTAGAACGTGGTGCGGTGCAGTAGTCAGTGGTCAGCAGCACCGTCAGCGGATCGCCTGCTGCAATCCAAAACCTGCAGCCGCACTTCTATCGTCATGGGCAGCATGCTCGCTTGGAAGAAAGCGCTGACGGTAACTATTCGTGCCGTTCATCGCTTGGAGACAACCTCCTGGGAAGGACGAGACATGACGACGCGACGGCGCAATACAAGCATTCGCTGATCTGCCGCCCGTCCGTCGAGGAAAAGGGGCCAGCGAGCCGCCGTCTCAACTCAGTCTCCGAGAAGCCGTGCGCTACGGCAACCCTGTGCCTCAGCGGCGAGGCGGCACGGATGATGGCCAGCGAGGAACCGGCTTAGCGCCACAGGCGAGAGTTGCTGGATCTCTGGTCGCCGAGGCTGTTGTGAGTAAGGCCAAGGCCATCGAGGGGGGCCTGTCCGCACGCCGGCAGGAACAGCGCAAAGGCCGGACGCACGCCAGCGCCCAAGGCCGATCGTCTTGTCTCCGGACGAGCACATGGCGAGGCTACAGCACTACACGAGCGAACAGCCCCAGGATGCATGCCTTATTAATGATAGGTACGGGGTTGTACGTACCGCCTGCACGAGGTCGGAGAAACAGAGATGCGCAAGCGCAAAAGCGATCACCGCGCACCACAGGCAGGCGGGGCGAGAGTTATTTTTGGGTCGACTCGAGCGAGAGTGCATACAGAGTGCCCGCGGCAAGGTCTCACGGAGCTCCTACACCACACCCAATCAGCAGGCGCCGGGCGGCATGCTCGCCAGCGTTTCGTGGCATCTGGTGGCCGTTCGCGCTGACTCTGCTGCTGGTCGAGGCCGCACGCTGGGCGCAGAGCAGGTCACGGCGGGCGTGCAGTCTGGCATCGCACACGGCGCACGCGCTGGCACCTCACTCCTGTCTGCCTTTCCCCAAGAGATCTGCAGGCTGGCTGCGGGCTGGCTGAGCGAGGGCGCGAGGGCGCCGACAACCTGCGCCGCCCGCCGGTGTAGCGCACCGCTCTTCACCTGTATCGCGCGCGCCGTTCCACTCGCTCCTCTGTCTGCTGCTGTCGTCTTGTCTCGTGCTGTAGAGCCGTGCTGTCTGTTGCTCGTCTCGTCACCGTTTCTTCTGTGAATGCCTGCTGCTTGCTCACGCTCGCTGCCAGGCTGTCTCCTGCTACCACGCCTGTCTGCTCTGTTCCTCCGGTTCTCAACCAATGCGCATCTGATCGTCTAATACCGCTATCGCTCACTCGCCCGTCACCGCAGGACCCCGCCCATCCTGTCGACCGTTGCATCCTCATCCAACGGCCCTCGCAGTCTGGATTTGCTCGCCTTTTCCACGCGCAACATCTGCGCGACCACATTCGCTACCGTCAGCCCTTACGAGGGTGGAATACACAGAGTGTACTCTCGTCACCCGCCCAGCAAGATGGACTACAGCAGTGCATTTGCGTCTCACCAGACGATGTACGCACATAACTTTGGCAATCCTTCCGCCGAACACCTTCACCAGCAACACTACCAGCAACACTACAAGCACATGCCACAAGCAAGCATGCCCGATCCATCCAGGAACCCGTATGTTACCGCTGTGCCGCAGCACCAGGTTGCTTGCGACATTAAGCCGCGGCTTACAAAAGAACAACACGATATCCTCGAAGCACACTACTCAGAACAGACAAAACCAAATACCAGCACGAAGAAGGGGTTTGCGGAGTCGTTGAATGTCTCTCTTGACAAAGTAAATGTGAGTTTTTGGAAGTTATCGTCAAGACGACCTTAAAGCTGAGACATCGTCTGTGTAGAACTGGTTCCAGAACCGCAGAGCAAAGTCAAAACAAGACGTGAAGAAGGCGCAATGTGCCATGCAAGCCATGAACAACTCACAGCAGGCCCAATCGCACGTCAGCTCCAGCGGCTCCGACTCCGAACCCTCTCCAGCCTTCGTGTCTCCCGACTACTACAACATGATGCAGCAGTACACTGCTGAAAACAACATGAGCAGCAGCTACAGTGGCTCTACCAACAGCCATCTCGGTGAAGGTGCACCGGTACCCTCGGATGCCGCCATGGCATCAACCCAGCCTAGTGATCAGTTCCAGGACTTCAGTTTCAACCAAGCCTCCGGGGATCTATTCGATAGCCCTCAGGATCTCAACCGTAGAACTCTCACACAGGAACAATTCAACACAATGCAGCAAAATGGGCTGCAAGGGTCCGAAATGAGCGACTTCAGCTTGGATTTGGGAGGTGAAGGGTTTAGCAAGATGTTCCCGGATTACAATCAGCAAGATGGCAAATCACAGGCAGGATACGACATCTCAGGGCTTCCGGAAGTTTCGATGTCTGCTCAACAAGCTTCTATGCCTCCCACTATTCCTGACCAAGGCACCTTCGACTTTCCCTCATCTACAGCAATGCAAAATCACTCTGTCGCTTCATCTGTGAGCTCCGATTGGGGCGGCAGCCGCAGCTCCTCAATCTCAACATACAATCATGAACCTCTCGTCGCCCAACCAATGGCTGCGCCTCAGTCACAACCACAGGCAGCGTCGACAAGCTCCCAGTGGCAACCTGGACAATCAGTTCCTGTCGATTTCAACCAACTTTCTCAAGAGTTCCGACAAATCGCGCAATCCCGTCAACCTCAGCAGCAGTATTCTCAAGAGCAACCCTTGGCCTGGCCTCTAGACGAAGCGTATCATGAAAGGCAGAACTCACAGACAGCGAGCATCACACAGTCCATGGGTAACGTCGGGTTGAAAACACCTCAGCCACAGCAACATGCTACTTTCAAATCACCCACCCCAGGTGCAAGTCTTGCGACCCGTCGACAACGCTCCAGGCCGGCACCTTTGGGACTCGCTTCAATGCGCAGCCAGTCGTACAGTTCCGCGTCCCAACCCGGATCTCCCGCTCCATTGCCTCCTCACCAGCAGTCGCAGCATCATGCGAATCTCGGACCTACCCAACCTCTTCGTCGCATCAAATCTTCTAACATGATCAACGGTGTCGCACAAGGTCGCATACAGAAAACTATCCCCGGCTCTGCGCAGCGATCCCCAATGAATCGCACTTTCGCAGATGCAATGGGATCGCCCAAGGGCACTCGTAGTATCTCGTCGCAAGTTGGATCAAATTTAGCGCCACCGACCCCCATGTCTCCGAGGGAACAAGCTCGTGTTGAGGCTGCTAGACAATATCAGCAGTGGCAGTATGGCTCAGGCCAAACAAGCAGACAAGCCAGCATTAGCGAACACGACGTTGAGCAGTATGCGTCCGCATTGTCTGGACAACCTGCAAATGTGTCGTCTCCTCCTCATACTCCTCTCTATCCTCCTCAACCGCAATTCGCACAACAGCGTGTTGGCAAAAACATTATCACGGAGAACACACCGCCACAATCTGCTCCTGCAACACAGATATCATTCAACAGTAGCTCGTTCATTCCGCCGCAACCGAGTCAGCCGGTGCAACACCAAACTGTTGCAACGAGCCAGGCACAGCTATCCCAACACGCCATGCAGAACATATTCGCCACCCAACCGCCTCACATGATTGCACCGGAGCCGCAGTTCCCCATGGCCGACATGAGCATGTCGCAGCAGCCTCAATTTACTTTGAACAGCTCCGACCCGATGTCTATGTCCCACATGAGCTTTCCAATGGGCGGAGTGCCAATGGTCGATGCCAATGGGAATTTCCAAATGACAATGCCACAAGCTCACTACCAGCTCGTCTCGCATGCCCCACCGGCACCATCCGTTTCGGCACCACCTACAATGAATCAAGCACCGCCAATGCACTATCCGTTCCCCACTACGAGCGTTGGTTCCAACGGCGTCCAGATTTCTGCGCATGCGCCCAAAGTGCCAGCACAGCCGGAGCTATTTGTGCACGAGTACCAGCCTCCTGCAGATGTGAAGCGTGCTGCTACACCAAGGAAGATGCCCGCCGGGGAATCAGGGCCAAAGAACTATACCTTTGCTAACCAGACGCCCGAGCACTTCGAAAAGGGCAAGAAATCTTCTGGATCAGCTGCAAACCATAGCCCGGACAGCAATTCTTCATAAAATCGACCAAGTACCTGTGACTATTCTGGGTCCGCTCGACTTCTGAAACGCCTGGCATCTAGCACAGTGACAGGCATCATGCCAAAAATATTCCGACTATCTACACGGCCAGACAGCTCTCTCCGACACGACTCGACACCATACGCGTTTCATTTCTTGCATCATCCGACGCTCGGCTCGAATGCTGACGCGTCTTTTATTTGCATTCCATTGATGCCCATGCGCATAGCGAGCACGATGAGTCGACTCGAGATCACGATTTCTTTGCATCCTTTTCTTACTTCTCCAATCTGTTTTCTCCAGCAAGCCGGATACCAAGGACCCCAGCACAATATCTCTTTCTATTTCCCTTTCAAACACTTTTCTTTCAACCTACCTTGGAGCGTTTCTGTTGATCCTTCCATTCGGAGAATGGCTCCTCGGCCTTGGAGCTGTCAGTATTGAGCATCTGGAGGCCACTGATTTACTTCGGCCTTTAATCAGCCGACAGGCCAGGAGTGGAAATACCTTTGGTCTTCTTCTTTTCCCTTTTTTTTTCCCAAAACTATACCAAGAAGCGCGATTATTTGCGATCCATGGAGAGGATCGAAGTATTTGAACCTCAAACCCTACGCCACGATAATGATTTGGTTATTCCCCCCCTGTTGCCTTTTGAAACCTTGGATTTTTCTTTTCTAAGTATTACGTTCTCAGATGTACAACTAAGATGCGCCCCAGTCGTCCTGTGGTGGCGAGATTATTTACTTGGTTGGGGCATGGAGAAGAAAGGGCGTTAATATAATAATTGAATCCGCTCTAATAGCAATCCTTTTCTTTTTCTTCGGTATAATCAATCTCGTGTGATCTTTGCTTGTTCTTTGATTTCGTATTCTTTTCTTTCCATCTTCTTTTTTTTTTTCCTTGAGATGTCTTTGTCGCCTTTTGTGTACTACCTTATGTGTAAGTTTTTGCTCCGATTGCACGTGAGAGATGAGCTTGCGAGCGAGACAGCCGGTGCCGCGGGTGCGTCCATGATATGACCCTCGCGTTCGCACGCTCCAACGACTGCAATCATCGTACGGGATCAGGGCGTCATTTGAGGCTAGGGGCAGATCGAAAGGAACAAAAATAAATACCAAAGATTCTCTCTCAATCAAAAAATCAAGGCCACTCTGGATCCTCGCCCCTCCTAAACACCGCCACAAACTTCCTTCCCCGATTCCGCGTAACCTTCTTGCCCTCCTCCGTCTCCTCCCTCATCACCGCCACGCACTCATCCGCCTCGACCTCCTCGTCCCCGACCCTTTCGAACGAAGGATGCGCCTCGAACCTCTCCACCATCCAGTTGTGCAAGTCCTCGACGTCGGTGATCGTGTACACCTTGCCGCCGGGCCGCAGCGCGTACGCGTACTCGGCGTTGAGCGTGTGGCTGACGATGCGCGCCTTGTGCTTGCGCGCCTTGAAGTGCGGGTCCGGGAAGCACAGGAAGATCTTGCGCAGCTGGTGCTTGGCGAAGAAATTCGGCAGGAACTTCATCGTGTTGGCCCGGATGCACGACACGTTCTGGTAGTCGACGCCCGGCGCCGCGATCGTGTCTTTGTTGCCGAGCTTGGAGGCGGCGGCGGCGGCTTCGGCGGCGGCGCTGGGGTCCTGCTTTTGCAGCAATGCTTGGGCGCGCAGGGCGCGGGCTTTTTCTTGCACGTATTCGGTGACGCTGACGCGGATTTCTAGGCCTAGAAGGAGTGTGTTGGGGAGTTTGGGGGCGAGGGCGAAGAGCAGGCCGCCGAAGCCGCAGCCTATGTCGGCGACTTCGACCTGTTGGGACATTTTGGGAAGTGTCGTGAGTTTGTTCGAGTCTGAAGATTCCTGGCCCTGGGCCTGAGTTCCTGCCGATTGAGATACCTCTCCTTCTGAGGTGGCGACGTAGGCTGGGTAGTGTTGGGACCAGTCCATTGCTGCGGGAGATTCGGGGCTGGCTTTGATGTTAGACCTTTTGTTTTTGTGATTTTCTTCATGGATTTGGTTTGCGATTTTGTCTTCTAGGACTCACTATTTAAGATCATGGTCGGAGAATGGGTTGGCATGGGCTCGTTGACGGTAGAACTTTTTCTGCGGGAGCTCTGCTTCTGGTTTGTCATCGCGCCTGGCGCGTTTCCTGGGAGGGCCGACCATTGTGTGATTTGATGGGATGGCCAATGTCTACTGATTGGGGAAGAGCGTTCTTTTTTTGAGACGTGGGTGGCAGTCCAGCTTGACTACTGCTCATTTGAACCATTCACAGACCTCTGCTTGCTGCAGTCAAACTTCACTCGCCCGATGCAGTTAAAGGCGATTGATGAGATAAGATTGAAAGCCTCAGGCATGACAAGAAGAATAAGCCTGAGAGCACGTGCACTACAAGTGGAGAGCTCGGGTGTTGGAGGTGGAGTGGCAGTTGTGCAAGGCAGATTGCATTGTTGTGGCACAGCAAAACGCCAACAGCCACACACCACATGCAGCCCCACGGAGACGGAAGACAGACACGCAGGCTATCGGCATATCAGGGCACAGTGATCGTCGGAAGAATCAATCATCATACGCTCTCGTGATCGATCCAGCAGCCTGTGGTCGTGTCGCATACGAAGCATGTGTCTTTCACCACCCCCATACCATTGCCCACTATGTCTTATCAGCCCGCCATTACTTTCCCTCTTGGCGCTCTTGATCTTCGGCAGAGGTCGCGATCGAGGATTTGTATAGAAGGGGTGTGCAGCTGTCCTATCATTGCAATGCAATCCCTGCCGCCTGTGGCGCACGCAGACGCGCAAACCCGTTTTTCCCGCCTGGCACGCGAGGTGAAAGAGATGAGAGAGGAGCCTCAGCCCACGCCTACACGGCACACCGAAAAGGTCCGGGTGGCCTCATCCTGTCGCGCATCACTGCATTATCATATTTGTCTGGCGTAACCCTTGGCCATGTCCTTGATCTGTCTGTGCAAGCACGCACACTCCCACCTCCTCCCGTCTGTAAACAACGACATCGTCATCATCATCATCATCATTCCTTCTTGATAAACTTTGCCTCCAACCCGCACTAGCCACCGAGCATCGCGGAGTCGAGTGGCGCGCACCAAGCGACAAAGACCGACTGTGGCTTGACCCAAACCACGGATCACATCCCCGAGACGTTGCGATGGACTTGTCGCCCTCCACCACCAGAGCCTCCGCCGGCAAGAGTCCTCCATCCTCACTCAAAGCCTCCGGCTTCATCGTGCCACCGTCGGCACCCGTCGAGACCATCATGGAGGACGCAGAGACGCCTAGCCGCCCTGAAATGCAGCATTTCGACTCTGGCACCACCTCTGGCGAGGATACCGACTATGCCTTGGGACCAGACGGCGCCTTCTACCCGGACCCGCTCGCATCCAGGCACTTTTCGCCCAACGGCGCAAGCACTGTCGACAGCATGTCGCCTCTGACCAACTCAACATCCTACGGTTGGACGCCCGGCACATCCGCCACATCTTCGCGAATGAGTGCGCGCACACCCGCCAGTGCCTCGTCGTACGTGCCGCAGGAAGTGGCGACCGCGAACATGCACAGTGCCCAGCAGCGACCGCCGAGGCCTACAGCATCGAGACAACCCTCCAATGCGTACAACCCTGCGCGCAGACCCCAGCAATACGTCAACACCGCCACAGCTTCCCGACAGCGAGCAAACTCGAGAAACAGGCCACGCAACCCGAATGCAGAATACCGCGCGCAAGAGAAGGCATACGTGCAAAGAATACGACAAGAAGATGCGCCGAGCAACGATTTCTTCAGCGTCGATCCGCGGACTCCGAGCTTGGACTACAGTGACGAAACAAGCGGCGAGGAAGGCGAATCACCTGCTACGAGCAATTATGTCGAGAACGATCCGTATGACCAGGACACGCTGCTTTACTACGGTAATGAGGAACAAGAGCCTTCACTGGAAGAATTGAAGATTCCCGCAAATCGTGAAAGGCTGGAGTGGCACGCTATGCTTGCGAACGTCCTCACTGGAGATGTTGTGAAGCAGGAAAAGAAGCGCCTGATCGGTGGGCCTGACGCGCAAAATGATGACGCACTGAAGACGGAGATCTGGATCGGCGTAAGAGCGAGGACATGCGGACGCAGCGTGGCTACACAAAGACGATTGATTGAAGAAGGTCGCTCCAAGGTGAAGCAGACTATCGAAGCAATCGTCGCGTTTGAGATCAAGGGAGAAGCTGAGGTGGGGAAGTCACCTCTGGAGCAAGTCCAGCAGGTCGTGAACCGCATTGAAAAGGTCGAGAGACTGTATCCAACACGACAAGCACTCGAAGCAGCACATCCACGGGCCGCATCAGATGCCTACAAGGACACATGCAATGCTGTCGTTTCCTGGCACAACACCACACAACTCATCAATACCGAACTCGGTATTCTGCAACAATGGGTCGGCAATGTAGAGCTCGACTTCAACAAGGCTCGCACCGCACCTCCCGGCGAGCAGAACGGACACCTCTTCGACGACAGCTCTTTCATCGACCGCATACTGAAGGAAGATGGTCTCAAATCTTTACAAGGCGATAACAGTTTGCTCAATGGCATTAACACTGTCATCGACAAGGCTAAGCTTACTTTGATTGAGAACGCCGATTCTTTCGCCAATCAACACTTGCCACCATACATCGAAGAGCTGCTCACGTTGATCAACTTCCCATCAAGACTTATCCAGGAGATCATTCGCATGCGACTTTCTTACGCCAAAAAGATGAAGGATCCTGCTCAACAAGGTGTCATGATGGCTGAGCAGACGATTTTGCAGTTCAGAATTCTGCTTACCCTAGCAGTCAAGATTAAAGAAGCCTACTTGGTCATTGCACAGCCTCAGCCAGGTTGGGATCTACCGCCTTGCATCGATGATGCTTTCGATAGTGTCGTCATCGACGCCCTGCTGTTCTACTTCAAGATGCTGAATTGGAAACTCATGGCGAACAAGAACACCTTCAAAGAAGCTGAAATTTTGGAACAGGAATGGGACTTTTGCTACCACCTCGGTCGCCATCTTGAAGGTGGTGATGTGGAGGTGGCAGAGCAATTCTCTACCCTGACTTCCAGATCGCTTAATCGTCTTACAACTCATTTCGAGAAGGAACTTGTAAGAAGGCCCGACGAGGCGGGTGGCGCTGAGATGGACAAACGATACAAGTCCATCCTCGATTCCGTCCGTGTTCGACAGAGAAAGATCTTCCGTTTCTCGAGAATTCTCAGCCAGCGCTTCGAAAATGCTACGGAGTACAACATCAACATGGCACAGGATCACTTTGATGATCTACTTGAAGCACTCACCTTGACTGGCCACTTCCTTGTCGAGACTCAGCCACCAGCGGGCGATAACAAGACAGAGGACTATTCATACTGGATCATTGCTTCGCCTACCCTGCAAGACCGACCTAAGGACATTGAGAGCATGCTTGGTACTTGCTACCATGCCGAAGATGCACCCGAAGACCCAAGCAATCCTTATGTGCTTATCCTCGAACCAGAGTATCCGCTACGGTGGGATGGTCCTAGACTTCGCAGTGAGGTGCGGCGAACAGATCTCGGCATGAAGACTGGCCGCCTGAGACTTGTAGCTGACGGAAGCCAACAACGATTGCAAGATGCCAACGATTCTTTTGCTCTGATCACTGGCATACAGCTCAACGTGCTTGTGGAACAACGTGCAAACTTATTGCGTGTCGACACGGAGCTTACCAGGATCCGCAAGACAGCTTACAAGCTCAGTAATACCATCATGGACAGTGTGAAAATCGTTCGCAAGCAGACAGCTGGCCTGGAGTGTCAGGAACTGATTCAGACTTGTTTCGCGTTCGCCACTGAATTTGGTCAGCGTTCAGCTATCTACATGGACCAGCAACGCCGAGCTATGCATCAACTGAAGCTCACCAAGCTCGCTCTTGATTGGGTAAGCTTCATCGGAGATGACTGCATACCCAGTGACCGCAAAACTTTCAGGTGGGCTGTCGTTGCTCTCGAATTCGCTATGATGATGACTAGGGGTCAAAATATCTTGTCTATCAGCGACGATGAGTACGCTGTCCTCCGGTCAAAGGTCGCGGGTTGCATGAGTCTGCTGATCAGCCACTTCGATATCATGGGTGCGAGAAGCACAGTTGCAGCCCAGGCTGAGAAGCATAAGCTCGACAACATGGCCGGCAAGATGAATTTCGATTACCACAAGCTCAAAGACGACGAGGAAAGCAGCAAGGTCGTTCGCGCTCAACGTCTGGACGAGCTGGAGAAGATTGATCAAGAGCGCAAGGAACGTGAGGCTGAGAGACAGCAGATGGGTCGTGTGCTCGAAGACTCAAACGACGCCGATCGTGCTCTAACACACCTGTCTGCTTCTGCAGGCAACGTGCACCTTCGCTGGCAACAACTGCAGTTCGTGGGGGGTGGAACTTTCGGATCTGTCTACGCGGCCATCAACTTGGACTCAGGCCAACTCATGGCTGTCAAGGAAATTCGTCTGCAAGATCCAAAGCTTATCCCGACCATCGTGTCGCAAATCAGAGACGAGATGGGTGTGCTGCAAGTCCTCGATCACCCCAATATCGTACAATACTACGGCATTGAACCTCACAGAGACAAGGTCTACATCTTCATGGAGTACTGCTCGGGCGGTTCACTCGCCGGTCTGCTCGAGCACGGCCGCATCGAAGACGAAACCGTCATCCAAGTCTACGCTCTGCAGCTCCTCGAGGGCCTCGGATACCTGCACGAATCCAAGGTCGTGCACCGCGACATCAAACCCGAAAACATCCTCCTCGACCACAACGGCGTTATTAAGTACGTCGATTTCGGCGCCGCCAAAGTCATCGCCAACCAAGGTAAAACCATCGTCATGGATACCACCTCCGGTCGTCCCAAACAGCAGTCCATGACCGGCACCCCAATGTACATGTCCCCCGAAGTCATCAAAGGCGGCCAGCACCGCGGCGCCCGCCTCGGCGCCGTCGACATCTGGTCTCTCGGCTGCGTCGTCATGGAAATGGCCACGGGTGCCCGCCCCTGGGCCTCCCTCGACAACGAATGGGCCATCATGTACAACATCGCGCAGGGCAATTCGCCGCAGATGCCGACGCGCGACCAGCTCTCCGAGCTCGGCCTGGACTTCTTGCGCCGCTGCTTCGAGCGCGATCCTGCCAAGCGCGTTAGTGCCGCGGAGCTGCTGCAGCACGAGTGGATCCTCAACATCCGCAGCCAGATGGATCTGGAGCCGGAGACGAGCGTGCCGCAGACGCCGGCGAGTGAGAACGGAGGCGGGTTCACGCCGAACAGCGCGTCGAGTTCGCACGGGGGCAGCCACTTGGGGCGTGAGGTGATGAATGCTTGAGCACCTCTTGGGCCCTGGTATTCTTCTTCTTTCAACACTTTTATTGCGGTTCTTTTCTTTTTCTTGTTTTGGTTATTGCTGGTCATGAGCGTTGGCGTTCAAGGGGCATCAATATACGATACGCACATTCGTTTAAGGGGAATGGTTTTTTTGTTCATTCCTTTTTCAAGCAAAGCAAAGCAGAGCCAAGGATATATGTATATGGGAACTAAGGCATCCTCTAACAGAGAGGCATGGTCTTAGTGGAACGTTTTCGCTCAAGGGCTCGATAATTTCTTCCAGATATCACCTTTGTGCATCCTACGTTCGTCATGGAGGGACAGCAGACTGGCGAAGTTCTGTGGTAGGAGTGGTAAATCCGATTGTTAACCTGTTGCTGTATCTTCTCACAGTCGTGGCCGATGGACGCGATGAGGCAGTTTATCGAGCTGCTTACTATAACGTAGTACATGTCGTCCCAAAGAACAAGAGGATACATGTGATGCGACTGACGACCTAACCCTTGCAACCCCAAGTGAGACATGAGGCGAGCGACACAACTTATGTGACATGTACGTACGACGAAACATGTATACAGATCAGACCACAGCGGCACAAGCTCAGGCTGTGTACTGCGACGAGAGGATGATGTGCAACATATGCCTGACGCTTCAAACAGACGCCTGCCCAGCTGTCACAAAACTCAAGCAGCTGAACTCCCAACATTTCCTCCAGCACTGCTCAGCCTCCAACATCGCCCCAGATGCAGCCGTGTCGTCGCGTAAGACCACATGCACACTACCTACAGCCTTGATGGAAATGTGACTCTGTGGCGCCAACAGCATTCTCCCATTCGGCTGCGGTCTCTGGTACACCTAGACTGTGTGGTACACCGCAGATACACTGCCATCTACGGCGCCTCATTGTTGTTGCCTTCGGGGCGTCGCTTTGATACCTCATGCACTGCGCCATACTCATGAATGTAGCTGGCTGTATCAGCCCGAGCTGTATAAATACAGCTTGCTACCAGCATCAAAATGATTCTTCGCAGGTCTTCAGACCCATCCTCTAGTCATGGAGACACATCATCTTGAGCTTCAGAACCTTCGCTCACAAGGGGCCTCGCCTGGTAGCAATGCTCGACTGCCGACACCCGCACCTGATCATTCGTTACTTGCGGCTCCACTGCCAATTTCTAATGAGACATCGTCCGCCGGCAACAGCAGCTCCCAGCTAAGTGTACCAAAGCCACGAAATGCAAAACTCCCGCTGTCGACAAGGCTCTACAGATGGTGGCCGGAGCTCGCAGGAGCAACTTCAAGCGTCTTGTTCCTCATCGCCATCATCGTCTTCCTTGCAGTCATCGATGGCTCCAAGATGGACGACTGGCATTTCGCCTGGGAGATCAAGCCACCGACCATCATCTCCATACTGGTGACAGTGTGCCGCATCAACCTGGCCTTCTTCATCGCCGAAGGTCTCGGCCAGCTCAAGTGGGTCTTCTTCGAGCAGAGAGAACACCAGCTCGCCGATTTCGAACAGTCCGACGAAGCGACCCGCGGCCCTTGGGGTGCGGCTTGCTTCATTTGGAACGTCAACGGAAGGGCTCTTGTGGCGACTTGTGGCGCTGTCCTGGCCATTATGATCCTGGCGATGGATCCCTTCTCGCAGCAGGTGCTGTACTACGCTTCGGAGACGTCGGAGCTTGAGAATGCTGTTGCGAAACTGCCATCGGCGAGGTTTTATAATAGTGGTGCGATGTACACTGCTTTTTCTGGAAATGGTACCTCTGTGTCTTCCGATGAGGATGCGGGCTCTTTCTCGGGTCCTGCATCATCATCAAGCGATGGTGGTTTTGGAACCTTTGGACGATCCGCGACCTCTGGCAGTGCCCTTTCCAAGAGGGATGCTTCTGATCTGGAGACGATTGGAGCATTGACCGACAGAGATTACTCGACGTCGATTCCATCACAAGGTAAGGAAGTTCGGACACGACAAGACGACTGTCAAAAAGCCAATGACACACAGGCCAAAGTAATTGTTCAGACACTCTCATGGCTCGTGCTGCGTATGCTGGACTGTTCACCTCGATTTCTCCACTCGACTTCTTATGTCCACCTGGTAGCAATTGCACGTGGCCAGCCTTCACCACTCTTGGCGTCTGCAGCGAGTGTAACAACATAACGTCGAAGGTGAACGCAACGTGCAACACAGACGACGCGTATGATATTTGCTGGTACGAACTCATCGGACCTGGCGATCTACCCGGCAATTCGACATATCCTGGCCCGAATGCCATGCCATCCACTTTTGACAGCTTCTCCAGCAGCACGTAACTCCAATCCAAGTGCTCGAAAGACGGGGTCAAAAGCTGGCCGCTCTGGTTCACATGGGCATCGAGGGTATGGGATCAATCGCAAGATCTTCTCAGCTTCACATCATACAGGTTCCCCAAAATCGACGATGCCGGGCTTTCACGTTGCAAGCTGCCCGTGGCGCACGTCGAGCAATGCAAACTGTTCTGGTGTGCCAAAACCTTCGAGTCTGCGGCTGTTATCAATGGTGGACTGAACGAAGGACCAAGCGCAAATGTCAGACTCGTGCCTTTCGACGCCGGCAATACCACATGTCCGGGTCTCAGGGATGCCAAACCGCCGGAAAGCGAAGCAGCAATGCCCATGCAAGGTCTCATTCGAGAGGACAGAGCATGTCCAACGTCGAGCGGTAATCTTGGGCCGTCCGACATCTTCTGGGTCAACAAAAATGATCACCAGATGACCGTGAACATGCTCAATCCATTGATACACCAGAGGGCGTTGTCGGTTGATGCAAATGGCGGCAACTACCTCGATGAGGGCGGGGAAGTAGGTGCTGGCTCAGATGCCATCGCAACCGCCTTCTGGGACAATCACGAAGGGAATCTGTCTTTGACGTTAGCGGACATCACAACCGCAATGACGAACCGAATTCGCTTGACCAAGGGCTATGAGAACATCGACGGCAACTCCACCAGCGTTCATACAGTGATCAAGGTCACTTGGTACTGGCTCATTCACATGGTAGCCATGGTGCTTTTCAGCCTGGCATTTTTCGTGGCTGCTATGGTGTTCTCCAGTGAGAGGAGCAAAGCGGTCTGGAAGTCGTCCAGTCTAGCAGTCCTCATGCATGGTTTGGAAGGCTTCGATGGGACTCAGCTTGACCACAGATCGCTGAGCGAGATGAATAAAGAAGCTGAGAAGTTGTGGGCCCAGCTCAAAGAGGACGATGAAGGCAACTTGAAGCTTGTTCAACATCGATCGTAGCAATCTTTATGGCATAAATATGTTTATCATTCCCGAGAATACTTGCAATACTGCCCTGCGAGTGAACGTGACTCGAATGTCTAGGCGCGGTTTCGAACCCCGCGGGGTCTCCATCGCAAGATCGGATCAACCGTTTTTCCGTTCAAAGGAACTGCCAATCAGCTTCACTTCAGTGACAACTTCACGCTCTCCGCATCCCGCATCCTCCGCTCTGCGCTATACCATGGCGATACAATCCACCGTAGTCTGCCTCAGCGTTGCTCGTCGCAATCACCGACGCGCCCAACGAATTGCTTCGGATGAGCGGTCAAGGAGGTAAGCTCCATCCGCCCATAGTAACTTGCCAGCGCAGCGTGTATTCCATGGCGCCAGTTAGGCTGCTGCGGATGGTAGATAAGTAGGTTCGTTCGCTGTTTGCTTTTCTGTCTCTTCTTTCTCCTTTTTTCATCATCAGCACGCAAGAGATCTCAGAGATAACTCCCAAGTTCAACTTTCTTCACATCGAACCAAACACTTTCAAAGTCCTTCGAGACTCAACCGCCACCACGTTCTCCAACCTCCTTAACTCGTACGTCGCCCCTCATGCTTTGGTCATCATGTACACTGTCATTCGAACATTCAAACGGACACTGTGTACACCGAACGGCAGGTCATTAACATATACCCAGGGTTCACCACCCCTACGCCGGTCGTCGCTGCTCTTCTGCAGGGTCAGCACCGGACTCTCTCGACACAAAGTAACCCTACCACCACCCACAGGCTCACCACTACAACACCATGGCTCCTCACGCAGAAGGCAACAACGGCTTTGAAAGCAGCGTTGGTACCACCGCCAACAGCACTACTTCCTCCAAGCCGGAGCTCTTCACCGTCCAGTCTCCCAATGTCAAGTACACCGACTCGGACATCACCAGCAAGTACGCTTACCGTACCACTGAGGTCAATGTGACCGATGGCAAGTATGTCGCGTCTCCCAAGGAGAAGCTTTACGACTTCAAGACCGAGCGCAAGGTTGGCAAGGTCGGTCTCATGTTGGTCGGCCTTGGTGGCAACAACGGCACGACAGTCACTGCTGGCATCCTGGCCAACCGCCAAGGTCTGACCTGGGACACCCGTGAGGGTCCTCGCGCTGCAAACTACTATGGCTCTGTCGTCATGTCTTCCACTGTCAAGCTGGGCACGGAGGCGAAGACTGGCCGTGAGATCAACGTCCCTCTCAACGACATGCTGCCTATGGTTCACCCCAATGACCTTGCCATCGGTGGTTGGGACATCAGTGGTATGGACCTCGCCGCCGCCATGGACCGAGCTAAGGTTCTTGAACCCGCTTTGAAGTCCCTCGTCAAGAAGCAGATGGCTACCATCAAGCCACTGCCCAGCATCTACTACCCCGACTTCATTGCTGCCAACCAAGAAGATCGCGCAGACAATGTCGTTCCCGGCTCAAAGGCCAGCATCGAGCACGTTGAGCATCTCCGCAAAGATATCAGAGACTTCAAGTCTGCCAACGAGCTCGATAAGGTCATCGTGCTCTGGACTGCCAACACAGAGCGCTACGCCGACATTATCTCCGGCGTCAACGACACCGCCGACAACTTGATGAAGTCTATCGAGGCTGGTCACGAGGAGATCTCGCCCAGCACCATCTTTGCTGTCGCTTGTATTCTCGAGAACGCTCCTTTCATCAACGGTTCCCCACAGAACACCTTCGTTCCTGGTTGCGTCGAGCTCGCTGAGAAGCACAAGGCTTTCATTGGCGGCGATGACTTCAAGTCTGGCCAGACCAAGATGAAGTCTGCCCTTGTCGATTTTTTGATTAGTGCCGGCATCAAGCTGACTTCCATCGCCTCCTACAACCACCTTGGCAACAATGACGGCAAGAACCTGTCTTCACAGAAGCAGTTCCGCAGCAAGGAGATCTCAAAGTCCAACGTCGTCGACGACATGGTCGCCGCCAACAACGTCCTGTATAAGGAAGGCGAGCACCCCGACCACACCGTCGTCATCAAGTACATGCCTGCCGTCGGCGACAACAAGCGTGCGCTCGACGAGTACTACGCCGAGATCTTCCTCGGCGGCCACCAGACCATCAGCATCTTCAACGTGTGCGAAGACTCCCTGCTCGCCGCCCCACTAATCCTCGACCTTGTCATCGTCGCAGAGATGATGACCAGAATCTCATGGCGCGAACACGCTGTCGATGGCAACGGCGAATGGAAGGGTTTCCACTCCGTGCTCAGCGTGCTCAGCTACATGCTCAAGGCACCACTCACCCCCACCGGCACACCCGTCGTCAACGCCCTCGGCAAGCAGAGGAGCGCGCTCGTCAACGTGATGAGGGCTTGTGTCGGCTTGGAGCCGGAGAACGACATGACGCTCGAGCACAAGCTTTTCTAAGGGTAGCGTGAAGTTAACGGCCATCATGAGATTGTGGCGCTAGTGATTACGACTTTTACATAGACTGCTTAGGAATGCAATAATAATACATACGCAGCTTTGATTAACGCCGATCTCTGATCGCGCAAGCTTTCCGTTGGCTTACTTGATATTTAACACGCATTTTTGCAACGATGTCACGGCCCAGCGGCGCTGCTCCGGTGTAATAAATTCTAGGGCCGCTGTGCTTTCCGAGGTGAGTTGTTCCTACTTCCGACAAAGGAAGAAAGACTTGATCTTTGGTTTGAGTACAGTGCATTATGGACAACTGTTGCAACATCCTCCCATTCTCTGATGATACTCTTGTTTGTGCAGAATATCGATTGCCATGCTGCACAACACTATACCACTGTCAAACGGTTTCCCGGATATGTCACTGCTAGCGCGACGCTAAACTCGGAACTCAGCCTTACAGAGGGTCAATCCAGGATCTAAACTCCGGTTGATTCGATTTGTTTGGTATCAGAATGCCGGAAGTCGATTTGACAGCAAATTAACACGCTTTCTACTATGGTTGTATCGTGCTTTCCGGCTTTCAAAGCAAACATTACGCATTGAACGCAATTGCGGAAGCGATGCTTCGACTCTTACTTTTGTATAAATAGTGATCCTGGATCCATTTGATGGTTGGTGAAACATCAGCAACGGCGTCTCTTCCACAGCAAGCACTCGCGACTCGATTCCGAATCTAGCATCATGGTCCAATCTACTGGCCCAATGGCTCTACGCATGCTCCCAGTGCTCGCGTCTCTGGCAGCTGCCGCGCCAACTGCTTTGCCTCATTCTACTCCCAGATACGACTACATTATCGTTGGCGGTGGCACTTCTGGTCTGGTCGTCGCTAACAGACTGTCTGAGGATCCCGCGGTCTCTGTGGCTATCATTGAAGCTGGTGCTTCTGCATTTGACAACGAGAACGTCACCAGCGTTTCTGCATACGGAAAGGCTTTCGGCACTGGGATCGACTGGGCGTACCAGAGTGCGCCTCAGAAGTATGCTCTCAACGAAACGCAGACTTTGAGGGCTGGAAAGGCTCTTGGTGGAACTAGCACGTTCAATGGTATGACCGCCTCTCGGGGAAGGAAGATATGCGTCAACTGACAATGGCCATTAAAGGAATGACCTACATGCGTGCTGAGGACAGCCAGCTTGACGCTTGGGCGAAGCTGGGCAACAACATCACATGGGACTCTCTCTTGCCTTACTACAAGCGCAGTGAGTACTTCCAGGTACCCACTGCCGCACAAGTCTCGATGGGAGCATCTTACGACCCCGAGTACCACGGTTTCGAGGGTCCTCTTTCCGTCGGCTGGCCCAACGAGATGGTCGGTGGAAACTTCTCCGCCTTGCTCAACAGCACCTTCGCTTCTCTGGATCTCCCTTGGAACGGCGAGCCCAACGCTGGCCACATGCGCGGCTACAACATCTTCCCCAAGACTCTCGACCAGGCCCAGGATGTCAGGGAGGATTCGGCTCGTGCTTACTATTTGCCTATTAGCAACCGTCCCAACTTGGATCTTTACACGAACGCTTTCGCGCAGAAGATGACTTGGGAGACTTCATCGCACACTTCCAAGCCTTTCGCTAACGGCGTTGTGTTCAAGTCTCCCAATGGAACCCAGACTACGCTCTTCGCTACTCGTGAGATCATCTTGTCTGCTGGTGCGTTGGCTTCGCCGTTGCTGCTTGAGTTGTCTGGCGTTGGAAACAAGGCGTAAGTGTATTACATCCCACCAAGAAGAAGTGCTGCTAATGATCTCTAGTATCCTCGAGAAGAACGGTATCAACGTCACAGTTGACAATGCCTTCGTCGGCGAGAACCTCCAAGACCAGACAACCACTGACACGACTTACAACGCGACCACTGACTTCGCCGGTGCTGGAGGTTTCATTGGCTACTACAATGTCGATGATGTCTGGGGCGACATGGCCGCCAACGTCAGCGCATCCGTCAACCAATCGCTTGTAGAGTACGCCCGCAAGACCGCTGAGGCGAGCGGCAACATCCTCAGCGCTGAGACCCTCGAGAAGCTGTTCCGCATCCAGCACGAGATGATCTTCAAGGACAAGGCTGTCATCTCCGAGGTCATCGTCAACGCTCCCTCCGGCGGCAGTGCCATCCTCGAATACTGGGGACTCATGCCTTTCTCCCGCGGCAACATCCACGTCCAGTCCGCCAACGCTTCCGCACCTGCTGCCATCAACCCCAACTATTTCATGCTGGATTGGGACATGATGCAGCAGATTGGCACTGCGAAGATGTCTCGCGCAGTTGCGAACGCCGCGCCTTTCACGAACCTTCTCACTGGAGAGACTCTGCCCGGTCTCTCCGAGGTCTCAGCCGAAGCTTCTGATAGCGAGTGGGCCGCATGGTTGAAGAAGACATACCGCTCCAACTTCCACTACATCTCGACTGCTGCTATGATGTTGGAGGAGCTTGGCGGTGTTGTGGATAGTGATCACTTGGTTTATGGAACGGCCAACGTTCGCGTCGTTGATGCTTCGGTGTTGCCGTTCCAGGTCAGTGGTCACTTGACTAGCACTCTTTACGCTTTAGCTGAGAGGGCTGCGGAACGCATCCAACAGAGCCACTAGAGTGTGTTTAGCGGGTCGAGAATAAGCTTTGTAAAGTAATAGTGAGCTATGTATTGTAAGCGGAATCGTGTATCCCCTATGTACATCACAATGTGCCGAAGCTGAGTCATCGACTTATCCTCCTAGCAGGGAAAGATCGTGCGATCGCGAACGCTTTGGACAACTATGAGCATTTATGTCCGGTAAAAACATGATGTGCTGAGATGGGTCAAGCACTCGATATGGTTGATTTGGACGATGGTTTCCGAATCCACCGCGTGAACTGCATGCGCCTCAGACAAAGCAACATCACTACAGCCACAAGAGGAACTGTGATCCCTATATAAGCTCCGAAGAGCGTTGCGCCCTGAGCGAATCCAAAGTCCGGGACATTGAGAATTGTCTTGGTGGCTGGTCAGCATTGTTACCATGTCGAGAGATTCCGGATACTTACAGCAACAAGGCTCGCAGGGAGAAAAATAGATCCCAGCACCGCGATGAACTTCATGTCTTCGCTGTCTCGTTGCGTAGCACGCGCAATGCTGGACTGGATGCGTATGTCTCGCTGCCCGACGAGACTGTAAAGCTATGATAGCGAATCAGCGGGCGCAGTGAGATCAAATTACCAGTCAGCATACCATATGTGACACATTCTCCACCCTGTCGACGTGGTCTTCATCACGCGCCATCAGGCTGCCAAGTTTGTTCTCATTGACACTGACCCATCTCCTCAGCTCTCTGTGCGCTTCCAAAAGTTGTATGTCCGGTGATTCAGTCATTATGGCCTCGATATATTTGAAGCCTTCCTCGATCGAGTCGACTACGCTGCGCCAGAATTTGTACCGCCCCTTCCTGCTCGACTGGTCTTTTCGGCAGCTGTGAAGGATCTGAAGCAGGGTCTCGAGACTCTGCGGATGCTCGGAACGGCCATACGACCGCATGTCGTGATCGAAAGCATGCGCTTCCTTCACGCTGATCTGGGCGATCGTGCCTTCCAGCTTGACGAGTCTGTCCTTGATGGATCGCCGTCGCTCCTCGCTTGTGCGTAAGCTGGAAGCGAACATGATGCAGGGAATAAGCATTGGGTGCGATGAGTATCTCTGGAAAGCGTGAAAGTCGTCAAGCAGAGCTTTTGAGTCTATTGACTTCTCCACGCTCCAAAACACAGAGGTCACCCGCTTTGAAGCGTCGTGAGATAATGCTAGCGCCCAATCGCCTTGTCGACTGACGCAGTGGCCGATCATCTCATGCCGATATGGGCGATCTCCAGAGTCGTAGGTGGTATGCGATTGAGTGGAGCCCACTGAACCACTGGCTATCTGGAAGTAGCTCGAAGGTAGCTTCAGTGTGTCGAAGACCGATCGCAATTCAGCCAGATCTTGAAACGGCAGAGCGTCCGGTTGTCCGCTCACGTGTGGTGGTCTGCTTGGTTGGAAAATGCAGTTGAGTGCACTCTGGTCAGAGGACTTTTTGTTCCATCCGTCAGCAAAAGCTGCTCGCCAGTCGTCAAACGTTGAGGCTTGTATATTTGGCTCATTCTCGGAAGTGGCCGTCGTTGCATGGCCCTGGCGGAAGTCAGCTACTCTGCCGAACACAAAGTATTGAATCAGGAGGTAATACATTTCGGATCGTGGTAATGTAAAACTGCGATTTCTGCCTCGAGAAGCGCCCTTGCTGCTGGGCTTGGTCGAGGAGTCTATCCTTGAGGTGCTTCATGATATTGTCCTCCATCGCGCGATCTGGACAGTATGTTGGCAAGCACGAGCTGTCATCTGCGTTTCAGACGCCATGGAAGCCATTGTATCACGACCAGCAGCCATAGTAATCCGCCTTCGGCTAATCATGGTGGCGTGGCTAAGCGCCCATGTTCATGCAAGGATATGTTGGTGATGACGGTGGTCATGCGTACATGCCAGTATACAGGGTGTAGATCTGATCATTCACGACAGAGCTTCCCGAGTCCTCGTTCGATTGCAGGAATAGTAGTTAAATGAACCTTGCTTCACGCTTGCTCAACGTTGTCCAAGGAGTCTTTTTGCCGCGATGAGGGTGTTCGGTATTTTCGCGGCAATGTTGTTGAGATAGGCGGATTTCGCTGAGCATGCTATTGGCACTCCTCAAGATCTGAGAACGCGACTCCAACAACCCTATTAAAGTCTTTGCTAAGAGCCTCTTTGATGGCCAACTGTTGAGTGGCTGTTTTGTTTTTGTGGAATCCCAAGATGGTCAAGGACAGCATTTGTTTGACACAATACGGAAATGTGGTACTATGAAGTTTCAAACACGAGCGTTCAAAGATCTATATAACTGATGTATTGACGAATAGATCTAACCCTTCAATCGGAGAAATTCATGCCCCTGTCGACTTGCATTCCCATCCACAGTAGAGTCACAACCGCCAATGCCGCGGCAGCCAGCCCCGTGGCACTCTGTAGATCTTTCGTGATGACAGTAAAAGCAATGAGCGGTCCACACATCACCACTACCATGATCGTCATGGTCCACAAGATAGCGGTGACATCTGGACCTTCATGGCCCGGCATGCCATAAGCTTCCTTCAACAAAGAGGGATGATCTGACACACGAGTGTCCAGCTTCTTGGCGATGATCTCCAAGATCTCGTTGTCTTGCGAGCCGGAGTAGCTGTTGAGGTCGCATTCGCGGAGGTAGTGTATGAAGGTATTGCTAGGAATGGGCGGTGGCGGCATGTTGTACATGTATCTCCCGGCGTCAATCTCCGCTTGGGGCGGATACGCGTCTTTGGGTTGGTAAATGTGTACTTTCTGCTTGCGGTCCAGAGCGAACTCGACGTACGACATGGCTTGGGGCCTCAGGGAGTATTGCCACTTCGTGCGCCACCCTCTCAATTCACTATAACGTTTTCGAATCCAGCGGAAAAGCTCGCCGTCTGTCTTGTGGTTGGCTACATCGATTTCTGCAAGCCTTTGGAAGTGCTTGCCAGTGTTGACGCATATCTCAACATACTGTTTCTGCATTGGCGCATGATTATTCCCAGAAACAGGGTTATGGCCCATCCCACTAGGCCTGGCGATTTGTTCGATGTAGACCCTGATCCTTTCAAGTGACAAGGTTGAGGTGGCTGGACTCGATTTGTGGAAGGTTGGAGTGTCTGGGACGAAGATCGAGAGGAAGGCGCTGAAGAAGTCCCAGACATGCCTGCAACCTGGGATTTGGACGGTGAAGTAGTCGATGATTGTATCACAGTTTTGTCTGTGTGACCAGTGGCAGGAGTCAGTGCTGTTGTAGAGCACCTGTAAATACCTTGTGTCCGCTTTTGAAGTCGATCCGCAAGTCGAGCGACTGCAGAGGGATCTCCATTGTGAAAGTCACCATAAGGCTCTTTGCCACAGTGCTACAGCTTAATCAGCGTTGTCGAGTTGAAGCTTACTTTAGCAGGCAACTCGCACAGATCCATGTGAGCCTGACGTGGTCCTGCGGGACCCGGGGTCTCAACAGTCGATTGAACTGTCTCCGAGAGGGCATACCAAAGAAGGAGCGTCTCCAAGAGGGCGAGAAATCCGTAGTGTTGTGAAATCTTCGTAGCATGGAGCTAAGAGTCGACAACAAATCTGAAGCAGCATTGTAAGTTTCTGAGGAGCCAGCTATCCACCGAAATCTCCTGGTACGCAACTGTTCTGGTAGCAGCGACAAAAGTTTGGTGACTGAGCCGAATCGGGCCTCCCTATTAGCCACATGGCCTTTCCGGATCTGGGCATTAGTCTCTTCAACCTCCTTCTTGCGAATTCGGATCAAGATTCTGCTGAGATCAAGTTTTGACGGCTTTGCATAGCCACTTTTTTGGGATCTAGGGTTATTGGTGAAATGGACCCAATATGAACTTTGGACGATGGGATCAGCTCCTGCGTTCAAGAGCAACTGGCTGATCTCTATGCTCCCCAAGAAAGATGGCGACTACAATCGTTAGGATGCATTTATCCACATCGTGCATTGTGGTCTGCAGCTTAGGTCAACTTACATGGAGCATCCAATTCCTTCTTCTGCCGAAGTCTGTGAACGTGCTTCTGCCACTCGCTATCTGTATTGGAAGGTAGCGAAGATGATATTCTGCCACCTTTCCCAAGGCTGGAGCACCTTGGCGTGTCTGGTGACATGCTGGTGTAAATGTATGCGATAACCCCGTCCCGACTGAAATCTTGAAAGAAATTCCAGAGTGTACTAGGCAAGGAGCGGTAAGCTTGTGCTCAAAGGGCTCTGCTGAGCTGACTGATATCTATGATTTGGTTAGAGTGTCACGAAGGATCGTCTGGCGTGAGTTGAGCCTACAAGCTGATGGAATCTGTCGATCGTAGTAGTTCTATTGCTTTGATGACTCGATATCAGCTCTTCGGTGGATAGGCTTGATATATGAATTGCTTCGATAGCGCTCTGAAGTGATGTTAGAACCCGTCCCCGTTCATTGGCGAAACACTCACGCATAGCTGAAGCAATGTCCTAAATAAGTTTTCAGACGCGCCGATCCCGTTTCTGGATTCTGTCGAGTTTGCGAGTTCAATCAGGCTTGTCAAAGCTCCAGTGTTTGCGAACTGTAGACGAGATGCGCTTATCTCGATCTGTCGGGGCCCGACAGGCTGCAGGCGTACGTAGTGTCCTTCCTTGGACTCATGCATCGATATTGATATCCCAGAGCCCTTCGCAAAAAGTCTAACAAGAAGCCTTGCGATTTTCTGGCGAGTTGCTGGTGTTGCTTGGACCTTTGATAGGCCTAGCCGAACAATTTCGGCTGCAGCATCCAAATCTGTTATGAAGAAAGTGGTAGATGTGCTGAGATGGCGGCCGCTGACAGAATGCCAATGCTTGGGAGATGAAGTTCTGCCTGACCCTGACTTTTGTATGCTGAACGACATCTGCGCGGACGTGCAAACAAAATAGTCTAGTGGCAATCCTCTTTGCATGAGCAAATCGTTGGCTGCCTTGATGTGATCTAGATACAAACGGGTTGACCCGCTGTTGGACGATGGGCAATTAAGCCATGATTGTGCGGCGTAGGATATGCTACGGTGCACATCGAAGGCGTCCACGGCCTGCGTTGTGTCCAGTAATTGGAAGGTTTGCGTGGCTTCAAATGATCTCACACGAGAGGATTGCGTTGGATCAGGACCAGGAATGGCTTGCGGTGCAAAAACGATATCACGTCTGGTATCCTGTGACGTTGGCCCCGAATAGCCAGATGATCTTAAGGGGGGAGTGTTTGGTAGGCGAACGTCCTGCCACGTGCCGTATTTGGCGGCATTCGATAACACCAGGGCCTCAATCAGAGTCCTCAGTGATGATTCAAGGATCTTCCGTAGTACAGCCCGGGCTGGAGCGGCTGAAAGCTCGTACATGCCTAGTCCACTGGCATGTCGCAGAGATGCGGCTTCGGTATATATGTGCGCATTGCCGCTTTCACTCAATTGCTTGCTGGAGTTTAACAAGACGTCCTTGAACAAGAAAAATAAGTGTTTGTCGGAGAAGAGCAATCGCCATCTTAGAGACGAATCTGGATATCTGGAGCGATGTGAAGGGCTCGAGCGGTTCGGACTATGTGAGATGCCTCGACAATTAGGACTCTGCGCTTGCCTCCAGACAGACATCGCATACTCCAAAATGGTCAGTCGAAGCACCATGTGCTCTAGGATATTTGGCACATCGCGCAGAGATGACAGACCGTCGATAGCGATGAAGATCTTTGGCAGGACTTTGGAAAGCAGCGCCTGGAGATCTTGAGGGAGAGACTCCATCCTAGAGATGTGAATATGGTGCAACAATGATGCTGTTAGCCTTTCACGAACAGCGTGTATTCTGATTGCAAGAGGAAAAGGACCATCAAGCGCAGTAAACGACATGTACAAGTGGCAGTGGAGCCTCCAAGCGACGAGGCTGAGAGCAGGGCTGTGCCATCCGTCTTGTCATACAGATATGCATGCAGGATAAAGCCACAACACGCGGTCGAGATCTCTTCCGACAAGTGTAGCCGCTCTTCCTGCCGGCCAGCTTTGGACAATACTCCACCTTGGCTGCAAATCTGCCTTGACGCCTTCGTTGATCAAATCGGATGATTCCATGGTAGTCGTTGACCAAACGGCAATTTACCAATGAATGAGAGGCTGCATTTGTCGGCGGCAATAGACTCGGAGTACTGACACGGTCGGCTGCGCCTTGCGCCTGGGAGATACTAGCCTCATAGCCATCGCCTTTACATCCGGTTGGTCGTGCGGTCTCACGGCACAGATCAATATGAATTCGTGATATTTAGATACTTCAGAAGAATTCAGGACTAGACTGAATGATACATGTATTCCAAGCATAAGATTCACATGTAGTAATGTTGAAGTTGACGGAACGAAGAATAGGCTTGGACTCGGACTCGGTGAAGCTGGGCAACGGAGGCGATTCCGCGTCGCGATCTCGCCCGAGAGCCAGCGACAACTTTTTGGGGAGACCCTATGTTTGGTTCGGGTTGGCAGCACGACCACATTTATCACACACCACATCATGTCCGACAAACCCATACCGCCTCCTGCTGAGGGTGTAGCCAGCGCGACTGCTGAAAATATAGCTGCGAAGGCTGCTGCGGCTCCTAAAGCGCTTCCTGAGCAGAATGCAGCTTTCCGAATGATGGGTATGTGCATCGCGACAGCAGGATCGCAAGCAGTAAAGATGCAGTGTGAGAGACATGGCACTGACAGTCGCATTGTGTAGGTCTCCCTCGCTTCCGTCTCCCTTCACGCAACTGGATGATCTTCCTCGGTGTCACTGGCTCGTTCCTCGGTGCCGTCTACTACGACAAATGGCAAGTGAAGAAGAACAGGCAAAAGTGGTGCGATCTGGTCGCGCACAAGTCTGAGGAAAGCCTGGATCCACACTCGCTACCACGCCGACTCACAATCTACCTGGCCGCGCCGCCGGGCGATGGTCTCAGAGCAGCGCGCGAGCACTTCCACGAGTACGTCAAGCCCGTACTCGTTGCAGCCGCGATGGACTGGGACGTTGTCGAGGGTAGGAAAGAGGGAGATGTCAGATTCAAGACGGCAGAGAAGACCAGGAAGAGGCGGAGGGCTGGCGGAGAGGGCGACGCTCTTTCTGAGGAGGACAAGGCTGCGGAGATCGCGAAGCAGAGATTCGGCACAGACGATGCGGCGGGTGTGGCCGGTGATATCGTTATTGGCAGGCACACGTGGAAGGAATACATCAGAGGACTTCACGAGGGATGGCTGGGCCCTGCCAGTGCGCCTTATGATCACGAGCAGGACAAGACTCCAGAAGTCGAGACGCCAGAGCAGAAACAAGCCAAGCTGGATTCCGCTAAGGCCGCTGTCAAGAACTACATGGCCAAGAATGGAGATAAGACCACCACTGAGCACACCCCTGGACAAGGCTCAGTAGGAGATGCTGCTGCAAACGCTGCAGTCACGACTTTGGACCAACTCACGAAAGACGAGCCTGAGCTCAAAGACGACACACCCGCCGCAGAGCCCGAGAAAGAACAAACAGAGGAGGAAAAGAAAGAAGCTGAGAAGCCCAAACCTCGCCACCCACCCGCCTACATCAAACCCGAAGAGTACTCCTCTGCCACCCTCTCCGCTCTCACACCTGAAATCATCGGCCCTTCAACCGCCGTCAGCTTCCCTCACCTGCTCGGCTTCCGCAACACTCCCATTCGCATCTACCGCTTCCTAAATCGCCGTGTACTTGCAGACAACGTTGGCCGCCAAGTCGCATCCGCCATCCTCGCCTCACACAGACCCTACAGCACAGTCTCATCAACGGACGACGCCAGCGCTTCGACTGGAGGCTCCGTCTCTGAAGCCACAACCATTTCCCAGCACGAAGAGCGCGACTGGTGGAAGACTACCTACCGCGAGCGCGAGTCTCACGAGGAGAGCGTCTGGATCGAGCCTTGCATTGTCGACGAGAGGTTGACCGCTAGAATGAGTCAATTCGAGCTCAGCTCAGAAGAAGAGGCGCGTGCGAAGAGGATTGGCGAAGGCAAGGAGAAGGCCATCACCAAGTATCTGCCAGAGCAGGAGTAATATTCTCGTGCTTGGCTGGGCTGCACACATACGATCTCGACTCTTTATCGAGGATTTTTGTATTATCAGGGCGTACAAAGCTGTACATTACGAACAGTCGACTAGCCGGCGAGAAGAAGAGCAAGAGGTTCCTCTGGTCGATATCAAGTGGCGAAAGTCTGTTGAACGACGGGTTTTGCATGATTGGCCTGTCTGTAGTAATTGCATTATGCATGTGGAACTTGTAAGGTAAACGAAGGAAAAGCCATGTACTATTGTAGCAGTTTTGACACCAGCATGCTTCACATCTCGCTTGCTGTGCCGCTTGTGCGGAGCATAACACTAGGGTTATCTCGACCTCCCTAGTAGGAAGCTGTTTTGGCATCTCGTACCCACTTTGCAATTAGTAGGATATGGTAATTTAACTTCTGATCATGACATCCATCCTCGCGCTTTCGCTTTCAACTACTGGACCCCCACCATTCCAAACCACGATTTTGTGTTTACCTGTTCACATCGAACGTGCGATCTCGCTGGAATAATCTCCATCATCCATCGATCGTGGTCAGGTCAAGACCAGCGCTAGCAGCTCCAACAAAGGCAAACATGGACGACAACGAATTCGCAAGCACTGTTTCATCAAGTTATATCGAGCTGCCACCGGATACATCGGGACATCGGGACAAAATTCACGTTCGCTGGGCGGGGAAGCGGTCGACGCCGCAACAACCAACCATTGTGATTGTTTGCGGTCTAGGTTCAAGCTGTCTGAGCTTCACAATCGTACAGCACGAGCTCGCCGCGAAAGGTATACCGTCATTCACTTACGATCGTCTTGGCATCGGTCGTTCGTCGCCGTTGCTGCCTGTCGATGGCACCGACTCACCACGACCACGACATGCAGAAGAACTCGCAGTCGAGATGAGCGAAGTGTTGCGCATCGCGGATGTTCCACCGCCCTACATCCTCGTTCCGCATTCTTACGGCGGCGTGATCAGCTGGGAATACATTGCAGCGCACGCAGAGAAGGTTGTCGGTCTCGTAGCTGTCGATGCTAATTCTGCGCGCTCCTGCGAACGGCCGCTCAATGACAAGGATCTCGAAGTTCTCGCGGAGAACATTCCAGAAGGGGGATTTGTTTACCGTGACATCGTCGGTCTCAGTGCCACGAACCGCCTGCCGACTGCGTTGTGGGACGAGTGGAGTGAGCATTGTGCTCCGCCAGAGCCTTGGCTGCAGAGTATTGGTGGTGAGGAGGCCGAGGGTAGAGGGTGTATGGATAGCTGCAAGGCTTTACACAGGCATGGTCTGCTGGAACGACATCCGCTCACGAGCTATCCCGTCACTGTGATCAAGGGTGAATCGGCAAAAGATATTCGTCGAATGATCGATGCTTCGGAAGCCCTTGGTGCAGGGACTGAAGGGTGTCACGAGGATCTGAGGAAAAGGCTTCAGGGCTGCTCGGAGTTGGAAGAGGATCAGCAACGGGATCATCTACTGTTGACGGATGTCGGTACTAGGAGGTTCGTTGAGGCGAAGAAGAGTGGTCATTGGGTCCACATCATGGAGCCGGGGCTAGTTGTTGGTGAGGTCGTGAGGATGAATAGGGAGATTGTACATGTGAGTTGATGGCAGCCGGCCGTTATCATATCATAAGCTGGAACATGCACATCAACTCGATTAGCAGTTCGCAATGCAAGATTGATTACCCACTATCTAATTTGAATGCAATACTTCAGTCCCTAAACTCAACGCGAAACGCCGCTGATGATAATGTCTCCAAGACGCCGTCGCGGGACCCCGGCAGCATACTTACGAAATCATCTACACCAGCGTGGTATGTCGTGGTGATTCGGCTTCGAAGTGTCGTCCCTCTAACTCGTCCCTCATTGTTGGCGCTGGAACTTTGGTCGCATGTCCTTCTGACATTTCGGGCAGGCTTTCACCTGACAGCTTGGGCACTGCAAAAGATAGTTCCACACATCGTGGCACTTCGAACGAGGTGCACGTTGGGTCACTTTGTCCCACCAGCCGCCGTGATCGCAGTCCCTCTGACGTTTCTGCAACCGTTCTTCCTGCTCTTGCCGGACTCTCTCTGCTTCTGCCAGCTCATCTCTTGCCCACAGCTCTCCTCCCTCCCACAGCTCTCCTCCCGCCCACAGATCTTCTCTTGCCCATGGCTCTCCATTTGTCCATGGCTCTCTATTTGTCCATGGTTCTTGATCTTCTCTTGTCCACAGCTTTTCCCTTGTCCACAGCTCACCTCGTATCCTCCTCTGCTCATCTCGTATCCTCCTCTGCTCGCCCGTATCCTCCTCTGCTCGCCCGTAGCCTCCTCTGCTCATCTTGCTTCTTCCTTTGCTCATCTTGCTTCCTCCATTGCTCGTCTTGCTTCTTCCGTTGCTCATCCTGCCTCGTTCGTTGCTCATTTTGCCTCTTTCGTTGCCCCTCTTGAATCCTCCTCTGCTCTTCTTGCATCTTCCGCTGCTCTTCTTGCTTCTTCCTCTGCTCATTTTGCTCTCTTCGAATCTTCTCATGCCTCTCGTGCTCTTCCTGCTCCCTGCTCCGGTGCCCTCGGGTCTCTCCACGCCGCTGTCTCGCCTCAAGCGCTTCTATGGCCTGGTTATCGCGAAGATTCTCAGCATCCAGTCTCTGCTTGGCCCAAAGCATCTCATTCTCTTTTGCCAGCAACTCTCCTTCTTGGACACCCAGTCGTCGTTCCTTCAGGTTTTTCGCCATCCAACTCTCGTGGGGTGACGATGACCACGGACGCCTTTCACGCTCTCCCACAGCGCTCTCATCAGCTCCAAGATTGACAAGATTCTCGATATCTTGCTTCAACAGTCGAATGCTTCGCTTTAACCCGAGAATCGACCATTCGAGACCTTTTCGTGAAACTCTCCATCTCGCATTGCGTTCCTCTTTCGCTTTTCGAAGTGCGGCGATTTGAGCGGCCTCTTGATGCGCTTGTGAACGTGAAGTCGAGGCATGAGGCGGAGAAGATGGTGGAGGCGGTGGCTTTGGAGGGGGAGGAGACGGCTCTTGCGGTTGCGTGCCTTGAGATTTGCTTTTGCCTCGATTCAGGGAAGGATAGATGCGGTCGTACGCTCTGCGTTTGCTTTCATCATTCAGCGTCTCGTAGGCCTTACCAAGCTACGGTTCATGGCGTTAGCCTGGCACTCATACCCGAGCTTTTGATCATGATATTGGAGCTTTCACTTACTAGCTGAAAAGCTTGAGTTGAGCCGCCTTCGGCCTTCTTGTCAGGGTGGAGTTTCAACGCTAAGCGGTGGTACGATTTCTTGATCTGATCGGAAGTAGCATCTTGTTGTACACAAAGGATGGTGTAGTAATCTTCGGTGATTGGCGATGGCGCCATGGTCTATCCTTTTTGCATTGGATGCGCTGTCGGACGAGCTTGTGTGGGATTACATGGGTGGATGTACTTTAGAAAGGGAGTGTGCTGTGTGGTTCGCGCAGGGCTAGTGCTGGAGTGTGAGTGACATTTATCTGTTTGTTGTGGCTGGTGCAATTCTCCATCGATTCACGTGTGACGTGCCAACCCTCGACGGAGTTCCTCAGATTGTACGATTCTTGTCAAGCTCACTTTCGACTCTTTTACGTGGTCCGAAGTCAGCGTTTGCCTTGCGCACTGCGCAGAAGGCTAGCTACGTTCGTTACACATTGTGGATCGAAAAATGCACGCTGCAAGTGAAGTGCGTAGGCAAAGCCCCGTATCTATGCCGCTCATCGTAGACAATCAAACTATCTAGTTGTGCATTGACAAGTTATCGGCCAGTAAGCGATCCGACAGGCCACCCCAATCACACGCTCACCTGCTGCTTTTGACATTAAACAGCTGGTCTCACGAATCGATGAAGCAACGGCAAAGGTTAATGTGTTCATGTGAATTGCGATGCAATTCATTCTCCATCGGTCAGTAAGCGCTTCGGAATTTTCTATTTCGCAAAGCCACTACGATCACATGTTCACATGCTCCATGCTACGTTTGGCATCTGATCAGTTGTTGTCACGGAACGATGAATGGTATTGGAAATGTAACGTAAATTGCGATGCAAAATATTTCATTCGATGTCTAAAATCAAGTGCAAAGGCTGAAAAGCCTAAAAATCAAAACCATACCCCAAAAAATGCCGTTCGATGCTATGCTCCCAAGCGAACGCCGTCGCTATGCATGTCTCATGACGAAAAGATCGAACACCGTGCTGCCCAGCGGCAATCACAAAGCGCGGACCTTGTGGAAGCCACGCGCATGGCGACGCGGGAGAGGTGGAAGCACAGGCTGAGAGCGCTTCAGGATGGCACCGTTGGAGCAAGTGGTTCCAGCAGCAACCGCCTGCCAGGCGACGCTGCCGTGGTCGCAGAGGCCAAATTGCGTGGAGCCGTTACAAACGATGGCGCCGTCAGTAGTGCATTGGCCTGGGCTGCCGGCACTGCCTGAGGACGAGGCTGGAGAGCCAGTAGGAGCGGCTGAGCCGGTGGAAGGGCCAGAGATTCCATGACCGAAAGTTGGTGAGAGGGTCGGGTAGGTGGGTGGTGCGGCGCTTGAAGCCGGAACCGTGTGTGTGCTGAAGGTGGATGGTGGAGCCGCACTGGACGCAGGAAGCGTTGCGGAAGGAGCAGCGCTCGAAGCGGCGCTCGAAGTTGGCTGAGCTGGAGAGGCCGCAGGCTGAGAGTACATGCCATTGTTATCGTTACCTCCAGGAGCGCTTGATGCAGCTCCACCACTGCCACTGCCACTGCCGCTACCGCTGCTGCTGTCAGGAGCAGCGGCTCCGCACTTAGGACCAGTCACGGCACCAGGCTTGTATGTGGATGCCCGAACCACGAAGTCACCAGGATTGGGAATGGTGGGATCGCTCATCTCTGGGGTCGTACAATCTGTGGCAGGAATGTTGGCCACGAAAAGGTCAGTAAGCGACTTGTAGTAGTCCTGATTGTCAGAGCCGCCAGTGATTTTAATCGGCGCAAGATTCATGTACATCTCGCGGTTGCCAATCCTGTTGAACCAGGTCCAAGCGAGAGTTGCACGATCAACAGTGGGGAACTCCTTGGGGATCTTGAAAGTGAGTGCAGTGCCAGCTGCAGGCGGGCAGTCACCCTCGTAGGTCGTTATCACCTTGAATTTTGAGTCCCGGGTCGGCGTCTTATCCATGCTGATGGCAATTTGGCAAGACCCACCGCCGTGGATAGCACTTCCAGACAGCTGGAGGGTAGAGTCAGATCCCGCCGCAATCGTATTCATTTCAGAGATCTTGTAGCCGCAGGTCTTGCAGGGATAGTCCGATCCATCGGGCTTCAAGGGAGAGTTGTCCAAAACGTCGACGTCGAAAGGCACCGGGGAGGACATCTTCATGTGGGCGCTCGCGAGCGCGAAGAAGAATCCGAAGGCGAGGACGGCGTGGAAGCTGAGGTTGAAAGGCATGGTTGCGAGTGTTGTGATAGAGACGGTGGTAGTTGTTGGATTGAGCGTTGGAGTGGCGTGAATAAGAAACTAGACCGGCTAGTCGAGTTTTGATATTGCTGTGAGGTGTTGTGTGAACGTGAGTGACAGCTCTGGTCTGTGAAAGAATGTGAACACTGCGCGTCGAGCGAAGTGCTGTTTGGTGATAGTGCTGTTTGGTGATCGAAAGGGATGCAGAAAGTCAAGAGTAAAGCGGCTACTTATGGGTAAGAAGCGGTGCAAGGCACGCATTCATTCACAAATTCCACAATAGCTTTGTGACACCTTGAGACAATAGGCAATGCAACAAAGCGACGAATGGCATTGTGTCGCACAGTAGCCAGGACTCGTCACCGACGTGCTGTGACCAAAGTCGACATCCAGTGAAATGCGACGAGGCCGACCTATTGGCCACTGCATGTCGATGGTGCAGGCTGCAGGAGTGAGCGCGCCAGGAGCAAGTGTTGATGGCTCGAATATGTAACAAAGCCCTTTCTTGAATTCGATGTCTGGTCAATGCACGATCGCAGGAGACAATGGTTGAAGGGCTTTGATTCGACGAGCAAGCGTCAGATCTCGGAGGCTTGAAACTCGTTACGCGCCTCTCTCCGCATTAGCGCAGAACACTTGGTCACGTGCCATCCACTGCCCTTGCATGGTTGGTAAGGAGTTCGACTTTACCAATAGTATTAAGGTCGTTATTGCGTTGCGGCCGTCGGCTTGACCCCAAGGGCAAGCTTTGTGTGTCGCATCGTAAAACAAAGGCCATGCAGGCATCAAACTTGGCCCTCATCCGTCCACGGATGTGTCGCCTGCAAAGCGAACTTCGCGCACTTTGGCCGACTCTTTCGCAACATGTCTGAAGACCCAAGCGTCATCGTTGTTATCTAGCGCAGCCCAGCGGCCTTGGACTTCGCTTAAGAGAGTGTTCCCTTGAGCGAACTCTTGTTTCCACTCCTCTTGCAAGCCATCTTCCAGCCTTGTGTAGAGCACCGGCAGAATAAAGGACTTCCAGGGCTTCAAGCCGCTTTTCGAGCTTGCAACCATCGTCGCAATCAAGAATGACATGGAGAGCGCGACCAGTGCGGCGGGGAAGATGAGCCAGAGCCACCTCACTTCTGTGTAGACCACTTCAGTCCATGCGGTGCCGATGTACCTGTCAGACTCTTCGTTCTCCAGCAACCCGTTCATGCGTATATTGTTAGTCATACTTTTCGCCAGTCTTTCCCACCAGGCTTCAATGTCATCCGCGTACTTCCAAGCAGCATGCAAACAGTCTGCCGCAGAACCCATGCCAGCTTCTGAGTAAGAGTCACGGGCAGGGATTAGGGTTGGTGTATATCCGACAGAATTTCCTGGTGTAATGGTAATCGAGCCTGTCAATGCGCCGACCAAGGTATCGTTCATTGAAAAGATTGACATTGGTGAGTAAGAATCGTACGCGGAGATGTTGTCGACATTGAATAAAGGATCATCGATGTAACGCCACGTTAACGGCCACATGTCAGGCTGGTCTTGCTTCTCACGTGGGAACTGGCCGTTGCGGTGATCCACCAATGTGTCTTTGACGATTCCTGCGGAGGCATTGACCGACCTGGCTTGGAGGCAGTGCCACAAACCGCACTCGTATGCGAGTACATTGTCTCTGCTAAATATAGTTCTGTTGCCTGGAATCCATGACCCAACATTGGCAGCCACGAAGTCCTTGTATGATTGGCCGATAAAGTTATACGACATCTTAATAAGGATGCCGCCTTCGCCGACGACGTCCGTCTGGTTGAATATATAATCGCTGCCAGGCCCGGTGACAAATATAGGCGTGGTTTCATTCAATGGCAAAGATGTCGGCTTGACCAAACTGAGTCCGCCAGGTATCGAGAAGGAGCAAGAGTCAGGATGATCCCCACCAGTGCATGAATATTCGAGCTGATCCTTCATGTCCATGCAAGCACCACATATTCCAAGAGTAGGTATGACTGGCCAGGTGCAATTGCCTGTAGCACACGAGATTGGCACATCGGCCACAGCTTCCGACATAATGCCGTTGTAGACCGCAGCCATTGTTGAGATATCTGTGCGGTAGTTCTGATCTTCTAGGCGTCAGTATTGATCTCGCAACCGATAGTCCGCTCTCTTACCAAAGGTCAGCTCTGAATCCTTCGGTTGGTCAGTCCTGTTGAAACTTTCACTTCGGGGAACTCTGCCAGCATGGAGATCGTAAGCCGTTCCAGGTTGTGAGCTTTCATATGTGCTTAGAACGTTCTGAGTGATGGCGTTGAAGAAGACTGAAAGTATTATAATAAAGGCCCCTAGGCAAGCGACATCCCTGTCGTATTTTAGTAGATCCCTAATGTGAGAGCATCACGAAATCGTACCATGCATTCAACGAAATGACCAACTTTGCGCTTCCCAGAGACCCACGAGATGCTTCGTCGAATGTCTCGAAATCTCCCAAGCGTCGAGCACGATCTTTCTTCTTCCCGCCAGGCAAGAATCGAAGCCATTTCCGTTGCCCAATGGCTGCAGAGACTGGGATGACAAGACCGGTCTTTATCAGAGTTGCAAGAAAGGCGACCAGACCGTTGAGGGTAAAATAGGATTGCTGCCAGTCGGCTTGAGGTCTGTCTTGGTAATACCAGAGGACGAATACCATAGCACCCAGAGACCCGAGTGCCAGAAATTCACAAAGCCATTCCCACGGCCACCAGTGGCTCGCAGTCTTGGGTTTTGAGGTCGTAGGCGGCTGCCATCCAGTGCATGTGGTGGACTTTTCACTGACTGAAGGAGTGGCCTTGTTCTGGTCGACGGGCGGAAGAATCGGACTGAGTTGCAAACTGCTATGATCTGAACTCCTTCGACTGTTGAATTGGTAGCGTGGGCCCTCTTCGGGGCTTACGATGTATTGATGGTCATTATAGGCCTCATTCATATTGCTAGGTGGCGAAGGTAGGCGTTTGTTGGTCGGAAATGGCATTATAGGTATTCAGAAACAAATGTCGCTCCTGCAGCAGTACATGTATAGTTCACGATCAAAACAGAGCATCCATCGGACTCCTTCTCGGGAGATGTGCCACCTTTACACTCCTCTGCTCACCTGCATTATTGCGGCACGGTGCTCGCCTGAGTTTCATGCATGCACATCATATGTTGGAGGCGGTACCTGCAGCATTGTCAATGGACATGGTGGCGTCGAGAGCTATTTAGAGTCGCTGGGTTGCTCTAAGCGCCACTGTGCCACGAGTAGCGTGGACGGTGAGCGCTTAGAACACTTTCTGGGTGCTCATTTCTCTAACACCAGAGCGGGGCATGATCCGAAGAAGATAATGCGTAATGGGTAGAGCGGGCCCGGGATAGAAGCCCATCTTGTCAATGGTGGCACTGCTCTAGCGAAACCAATGGCATTTGATGCTGCTGTGCTTGCGCATTCGCGATGACGGTCCGCCAGAAGTGAAGGCGATGTGGTGTTCGAAGCAGCAAACCTGACTTTGTATTGACATTACGAGTATCGGCGATGGCAGCCAGTATGGCGACTATTATCGCGTGTGATACGATGGTGATGGGGAAGGTGAGTGCAGAGAGCAGATGGTTGATGTGAGACGAGATGAGATGAGATGGCTGGGTGAAAGCGGCGGCGGCTCCTTCCGTCAGCGCGACAGAGAGGCAGCATGTTTTCCGCTGCTCTCGTGCATCGCGAACCCGCGCCAGCCCAGGGCACAAAGCACCATCTACCGTCAAACTCGCGACTCGCTGGATCAATTCCATACTCATCGTGCTACTCGTGCCCGCGAGATAACGGCGACTCTGATGATACCGATATCGCCCTAGCACCGCCGCGACAAACATCCCTCGTCCCGTCCCTCGACATCCCTCCCCATCCGCCAGCACATTAATTCGCGGCGCGTCCGCAACACAGCCATTGCGCGATGCCGGCCATGAACGCGAATCGCCTGAACGCACCTCAGGCCTTCGTGTCGAGCTATGCGCCGCGTATTCGAAGCTACAACAACTCCATTCTCGCCCCGGTGCAGCCTCAAAATGTCATCCCTCCTATGCGCACGACAAAACGTGGCACCACAGCCATCAACTACTCCGAGGACTTCGCAGACGATAGCATCGAGGACTCCGATAACCCTCGGCGACAGACTGGCTTGCGCACCGCCCAGCAGCGACGCGACCCGGAAGTGAACGGAGAGAAGGCAGCCGAGAAAGAGCTCGGAAAAGACCTGTATGAGCCGGTGGATGTGCAAGGCGTATGGCGCGAATGGATGGGCAAGCCGAAGCGTTTCTTGACAGAGAAGCAACTGCACACACAGTCTGCCCTGCCTACCGTCCTGGTTCCTATACGGATCGATCTGGACGTGGCGCCCTTCCGACCTGAGGCTGCGTTGCCGACTCCTAGCAATGCCAGAGATTTCGGTATCGACGAAAGTCTTCCCGCATATAAGCAGCCGGAGCCAACGCCTCAGTATCGTTTGAAAGACAGCTTTCTGTGGAATCTCCACGAAGCCTTAATTACGCCGGACCAGTTCGCACGCACATTCGTTGAAGAGCTGGACTTTCCAACAACACGGAAACAGGCGATGATCATTGAGATCTCGAACCAGATCAGGCAGCAATTGGAGGAGCACGCATCAACAGCTCTGCATCCGCTGTTCCAATCAAGTGCACCACAAACCGCTGCTCCGACCACAGCTGCGCCCACACCAGGGAACATTCCACTGTCACGGGAGATGTCTTCCACACCAATGCAAGCAGACACGCCGAGTGCGAACTTCCTGCAGCCTCCTAGGACCAATGGCCATCTCCCAGTCTCTGATCCGGCTTCACCTGCAGCCAACGGAACAGCCACTCCAGGTATTGCTGTGTCTGCCCAATCCTTGCCCAATGATGCAAACTTGCCATCAGTTTTGAACCCGGCGGACTCTCACCGATGCATTCTATCGATCTCTATCAATCTGCAAAATCAGCTCTACACAGACAAGTTCGAGTGGTCGCTTCTACACCCTCCAGGATTCGCGGAGATGTTCGCAAAGCAGACTTGCGCAGATCTTGGTCTAAGTGGCGAGTGGGTACCGGGCATGGCTCACGCCATTTACGAGGCCAGTCTAAGACTGAAGAAAGACATGCTCGACAACGGCGGTAGTCTTGCTGGTGTCGTAGGCAGTGGTGTCAATGGCTGGGGAGAGTTGGAGAACGAGGCTTGCGAATACCACGGCACAACTGAATCCGCTCTGGGAGTTGGTGCAGGATGGCGCTTTGACGAGGACGGACTTGGAGCCGATTGGGAACCCAAGATCGAAGTGCTTTCAAAGGAAGAAATCGAGAAGCGTGAGGGTGACCGTGAAAGACAGATCCGAAGACAGCGCAGAGAGACGGCACGATTCACCACCACATTGGCTCCCCTGCAAACTCAGAGTAGCGGAATGGGCGACTATTTCGCAGGTGGTCTTGGTTCGCAACAAGCAAATGGTGGTGGAGAGGACGAACGCATGGGTCGTGGAGAGCGCTCCAAGAAGAAGAGACGATTCAGAAGTTTGTCACCTGTTGGTCGTGACACGCCGGATACCTCAGGCTTTGCGGGTAGCACCGTTCAACTCACAGAAGGCGAGAGAGGTTACTGGCATTGTAAGCACTGCAAGGTCTGGGGTGCTGCTGTGTGGGGCGTCAGAGATGGACCAGAAGGACAAAAGGTGTGTTCAGTGATTCTCACCATCGACCTGCAGAAAGCTAACAATATAACAGTCGCTCTGCATGAACTGCGGTCTTCTATACGAGCGTGACAAGCGACTCCCGCCATGGAACTCCAACCTTTTCGCCACCGAAAAGTACCAAGGCTCACGGTAGGTTTTACAAGGCCTCTGCCACCAGACTCAAAAAACAAACGACCACTACACTAACACACCTCCCAGCGAAGCAAACCCCATCTACCAACCCCCTCCACCTCAACCTCGCCAACTTACCCATCTCCAATCCGATATCGCGTCTTTCCCCGCCGCAGTCTCCACCCCCCAACACCAACAACACCACCACCAACAGCAACACCACCACACCCCGCAACCCATCCAACAACCCGTCCACACCCCACGCAACACCGAAATCAACCCCTCCTCGCACCTCTACACCGGCGCATCCGCCGGCGGTCAAGGCCAGATCTCCGCATCCACAATGGCCGACATCACAAACTACGCCGAGCCCGGCGAGGACCTCGACTGGACGAAGATCACCGAGCCGCGCGAGCGCAAGCGCTTGCAGAACATTATCAACGGCCGCAAGTACCGCGAGCGTAGACTGGCTGCTGAGGGTCAGGGTGGTAGTGGTGGTAACTACCCTGGCGCGAGCGGCGCGGGCAGTTATATGAGCACCGGCTATGGGCAGAGGCAGAGCTTGCAGCGCGCTAAGGCTGCGGCGGCGGCGGCGGCGGCGGCGGCGGCGTCGGGTCAGAGTATGAGTCCGGGTGGCACGCCGGGTGCTTCTGGACAGCAGATGCAGTGATGCGGTTTTTTTCCGGCTGGAAGGAGAGATGGTCTGCCCGATGCGCTGCAAGCGAAACAATCAAGCGGTCCCTGTTAGAAGTAATGTATGTTTAGCGAAGGCGTAAGGTGGATGTGTTCGTATTTGCAAGGCTATTTTTTCCGCCCCGTGTTGTCTTGTATCCTTGCCATCCAGTGAGGTGTCATGTATTCGCGACCAGGTTTGTTCTGTAAGGGTGAGAATTTTGGCTGATACACTTACACCGATCCGAAAGAGAACATGGACTATACTCGGACAATCACTGGAATGAGGTCTCAGGTTTGCAGACTAATGTTTCTTTCGACTTCTACATTGGACTCCATTCTGGCAGTCTTATGGACTAGGAGCACGCGAGCTGACATGCTAACAAACAGGATTGAAGGAACATGTCAAATCACTCAAACGCCAGCGAACGTTTCGATCAACTCTGTACAGCTCCTCTCTAGGAGCCAGCGCAAACGCTCAAGGCACGACACTCGCAAGCATCACGCGCCATCATCGTCGCAGTCACATCTGCGTCTAATCGTCTAGATCCCCACCAACAGACCTATCAGCAGCGATCCGCTTCGCTTGCGGTTGTTCGCCGTCGGTGTCCTATTCGGGTCATCGTCAGCACAGCACTCATCATGATTGAAAGGGGGGAAGGTGGGAGGGCCAGTGAGCCTTCGAGAAAAGAGAAACTCACCTCATCGATATCATCATCAGCTTTTCTCTTCGCGCCTCCAACCGCGCCTTCACTCCCAAGCACAACCTCCGCAGCCTGGGAGCCATCGGGCATTGGGACAGGCGCTTTGCGCTTCAGGCCAATGTTCCCGACGACGTTCCTGCTGCCCATCACAGTGACGCCGCAGTTGATGGTAAGATCGACGCACAGTGGGCGCGTCTGGCCGTCGCCATCGGCGTTTGCGGCAGCGTTGAGCTGCGCGATGACCTTGAGCAGTATCGCGCTGAACTTGGTGGCGTCGGCGAGTACGGATGGGTTCAGCGGGACTAGGTTGCCTTGGCCGGTGACTTTGTGCTCGGCGTTGATGGTCAGTTTGTGGTGTGGTTGTTGGTCGTAGTCTCCAGCGTCGGAGTCGGTATCCGTGTATGGAGGTGGTGGGGCGGTGTCGATGGCTTGTTCTGCGTCTTGGATTTGGTGGGCGTTGGCGGTGGCGGGCTGGCGGGTGCGGTCGGCCATTATTTTGTTTGTGGTGTGAGTGTATGTTGACATTGGAGTGAAGAGTAGAAGACGAAGGAAACCAGATGGGAGGGCGGGTTTTATGTTGGTGAGTTTCGTTCTTTCCTCCTGGTGGGAGCCTCGCGAGGCCGGTGCTGATTGGCTATTGGCTATGTGGGTGTTATTGCTTCGAATATACAAATAATATACAAATGAGATTACTCGTACGGCTGTGGATGGTGGAGGATTCTTGACAGTTGGTCCAAGTCGAAGTTGTTGCTCCAGATCGAATGGTGTGATCAAAAGTGAGATATGAGCGTGGGAAGTGCGATATATTATCGTATATATTTTGCTATTGTCGATGTCGCAAAAGTGGGGCTTCGAGTAACTTAGTTACTTGGGTGTTGCAGTTGTTCGTGTTCTCAAGCGTGACGATGTGTGGTGCAGGTGTCGGAGTAGTAGAGTGAGACCAAGAAATGATTTGCGGATCGATTGGTGTGAGCGAGAGTGACATGCGAGCGCATGAAGGGGACTAATTAATACTCAGTAAACTGGTACCTCCGTTATTTTACTATTGTCGACGCCTGCTATTGTCGCAGACTTAGACTTTGAGCTAACGATTTTCAAGGGTTAGGGTTGATTAAACGTCTTGCAGGTGCGACACAAACGACATGAACTTCACCCTTTGAACACACAATCGCAATTGAGACCAGTTCAGAGCGAATACATGTATCTATCTATTGGAAAACAATCAGATCTAGCCTCGGTCAGATGCTTGCCGTCTGATTGAGGTTCTATGCACCCACAGCAAGTCTCACCAGACGTTTCCAGACATTGCGAAGCGATGGCGTGACAATTCCGAAGTCTGCTATTGTCGAGTATACTACTGTATTGTCGTTCAAATGTAGAGGCGCGGAAGCCACCATCGTGGCATGCTGACACCAAATCACACTGGCTTCGATGTCTACAGCATGCCGAATTCCACTGTCCGCCATCGGTCTTCGTATCTTGCACCACCTGCTTAGAGCATTCGAGTGCTTGCCTCGTGTAAACACACACACATCTTCCGACGTACAGCTCACTGTTCCAGATTGTGTCAAGCCCAGGTTCTTATATGCCACACCAAACCCCAAATGCAGTTTGATGGCAGATCGAGACATATACCTGCGATGTAGCTGCGACCAACACACACATAAAGGGCATCGACGCAGGACTCTACCGCTTGGCATGCTTTTTGCACGCGAAGAGAAGCTGGTCACGCAAGGCAATATGGAGTTCTATTAGCAGGCTACAAGGGCCTCCGGTATGATTACCGGTGAAAATGGTTGACAATGTGGCCAATGATACTCCATCGCTTGCCACTTGCGGTTGGCTGTGAGGGGCATGTGCTCGCTTAAGGACTATAATATCAACACCTCCACCTCCCCGAATGAGCCTCGTAAACCAGACATCACATCTTACTCTATCCCTTTTTCGATGCTATGGACACCAGCAAGCCTCTCGACCACATCACGGCTGTAGGCTTGTTGCGGCCCTCCGGACAGGATTATTTCCAGGCAGAAGATATACGCCATTCTTGGCTGACGTATCCTTCGCAACACAGCGACGAACAGATAATCAATCCCTTCGCCGGGCACTCCAGCATTTACAAGGCGCTCGAGGGCAAACCGCTGCTCAGGGTCTGGGATACATCCTCCGGTAGCATACCCGATCCACTCCGCAAAAATCGCATGCTAGCCAGGCTGCCGAGAGGAGAACTAGCAACGAAATATATACGGAGGGCTTCTTTGGCGACTCATGCTGCTCTCAAGGTCCGGGAAAAGACGCCGTATATATCGTTCACAAGCTCTCCAGCCGCTGCTGTCAAGCTGATCCACGACAAACCCACCTGGAGAGGCGATCAGAATCTCGTTGCAATCGATCCCGAGTACCGTTTACAGCATGGTCTTCCCATACTAGACATGGGGAAAGAGATGGAAGTGTATGGCGTCGAGGATCCCTACCCTTACAAGGAGAATTATTTCGTGGATCACTACGTGTGCCTCTGGGAAGTCACTCCTGCAGAGGTGGTTGGTACTTGGCGATGGGATGAGTTGCGCAGGGACAATGGATGGTATGAGAATGTCATCATGCCAGCTTTCGAGGCACACAGAGTAGCACGACAGCGCGCTGTATAGGCAGCCGTCTGCGATACATGACGCTCGATCATCGACCTTGACCTGTGCTTATACCGACTGCAAGTTCATGCTTGGTCGTCTGCTACTGCACGCGTTGACAATCTCTTGGATACAAAACACGAGCCGTGGCTTCGAAGATCCTTTTTGATTGAGAATAAATAGTCTTATCTTCAGGCATAGGGCTTTGGAAATATCTATCGGCACTGCTCGGTGCTCTCTTCAATCGTATTGTCGAGACTTTATGTTGGAGCGATCATGCCTATCAGGAACACCGCATGCAATGTTATGACGATGCTCCTTTGCCTTCAATCTGAGATACATATAGACACTCGCTTCTCACGTCCCGTTCTGTAGTCCAGTCGCATGATTTCCTCGTAACCTGCACTACAGAGCTCCAGCCCACAAGTGCAGCAGCGCTACAACCGTCGCTCTCCCTAAACCTCAACTCCTCAACTCCAACCACTCCTCCCACTCACACCACCTCCCCCCGACCCCCTCCGGCATCGTATAAAACGTAACCCTATGCCCGCTCGAGCTCGAATCATTCAACCCGGGCCCGGAATCAATCCGGCAATTCCGCACCCTCGCCTCCTCCCTAGGCAGCACGCTCCCGTCAAGCGTCTCCAACTCCGCCTCCTCGATCTCCACGACCCGCTCCGCGATCGCCGCCGCCTTGCCGCTGTCCCACAGGCCCTCGCGCCGCACCCTCCGGCGTAAGACGGCGATGGCGCGGCGGCGGATGGCGGGGTGGCGGCATTTGATCGCGACGAGGTACAGCGGGGAGACGGTTTCCATGTCGAAGAGGAAGGTGGAGGGCTGGAAGTTCTGCGCGCTGTCGGTGGTGGAAGGGAGGGTTTCGGCCAGGCTGACGGCGCGCTCGTACAGCGGGATGTCGGCGTCTGTGGCGCACTCTTCGGGGACGAGAGAGCGGTTGAGCCAGGTTAGGGTGGCGAGCTGTTGGATTTGGAGGATGGTTGCTGCTTCAGTCAGGCGTGGGGTGGGCGGGACTGTGAGGAGGTAGTGGTCGAGGGTCTCTTTCCAGGCGTGCAGGCAGGTTATGAGTTGGTTGTGGTAGAGGCGGTCGATGGGTGTGATCCCATTGCTGTAGCGGCTGGTTCTGGTGCTGTGGATGAGGCGGATGCTGAGATTCATGAGGTGCACGATGCTGTCTCGCGCCTCGACGATGGAGTGGAAAGTATGCGGGAGGGTTTCTGATGGCTGTAGGCCGTACTCGTACGTGGGCTGGGTGCCGTAGACCTGGCCGAGGAGTTCCAGTCTGTTGAAGAACGGTAAGAGTTTTTCGCGAATGGCTGTCGTTTGGTGACCTCGACTATTCGGTCCTTGCGTTCCGGCAGCGGCCAAAGCAATAGACATGCCGCCTTTGAAGTGTTGCAATGCCGGCTCATAGTCACCTCGCAAGCATTCGACGCAAACGAAGAGAATGCACACCAGCAGGGCGGTATCCACAGAGTTGGAAGAGGACGAGGTCATAGCTCTCGTTAGATGGGTAATGGCTTTGTTGTACTGCGATAATGCGAATGGATTGTTATGGTGTTCTTGCTCTCTGCATATCGATGCCTCGATCTTTTGTGCGCTTGTGCTTGTGATTGTATTGCCGCAAGGCGTGGTTCGAGCGTGGAAGTTTCTACGTTCGTTGAAAGCTCCTACTGAGACCATTGCGTAGCGGACAGCGGGTTCACTGTCCAATAATTGCTTGGTGGAGGATGTCCACTGTGGGCGAAGTTGTAACATTACGTCTTTGACGTGAACGTCTCGACATTCATTGAGAGCGCCTACTGCGGCCAATGCGTGGCGGACAGCAGGTTCACTCTGTGATAATTGCATGACAAGGGAAGTCCACTGCAAGCAATAATTGTGCGTTAGTGAATGTTGAGAGCCACGCCTGGAAATCATTAATCACAAGCACTTACGAAGTCAGTGTCAAAGTGGCCAGAGACACTAGGCGCAGTACGATGACGGAAGAAATCGATCGCCCTTCGCTCGGCGAAACTTCCTTGCTCCCAGCTGATGCTTCTGTATACAGGAAGCTCTTCGACATCTCCTTCGGGTGGTGGAGCAGCTTGTTTAGGCGGTGGCGTGAGGTATCCATCGCATTTCCTGCCAGTGATGGTGCAACGCTCGCACTCTGGTTTCGTTTCGTCGCATTTTACATGTCGTATCCTGATATGGTCAGACTGGGGATCATACTTAGTAAGCGGCTGTTGAAAGAGTACGTACTTGCAAGTGATGCACCCGGTTCTGACTTTTGGCTTGCCAACACGGCTTCGCCGGATGGGCGGAGTTCGAGGGTCGGTGCTGTCAGACTTGGATGGCGACAGTGATCTATTCTGTGGTCGAGGTACTCTGGCCAAAGGAAGAATGGCCACTTTTGCTCCAGATGATGTCAAGGTTGAGCTTCTGTAAGTATGCGCCATCCGGAGTGCTTAGTAGGCGATACATGTATATTGTTATTTTGCAACTGGGGCAAGAATTGAGTCGGTCATCCAGGATGTTCCACACAATCAGCGCAGGAGGACAGCAATAAACTGAAGTGTTCCAATGGTCGCATTTGCGTCATTCGCATCCGCAACACAACCTGATGCAGGTGCCTGAAGAGCTGAGCAATCCGCGACGTGTCGTGGCGGCTGAGCAAGAGGATTCTTCTTGGCATTCCATGCTGGCGTACCTGCACTGCGAGTATGGAGTGCCACAGAGTATAATGGCTCAATTAAAAGTGTCCTCGCTATAATTGAAGGATGGAAGTTGAAGAGAAAGAGGACTGCATGTTGTGTCCAAGGCGGCCAGCTGCAAGTAATCATACATGTAAGGTTCCCGGAGCACGAGCCGCCTGCCGTCTGGTCCAACGCTTACCTTAGGTGCGTTTACACATACTGAACATAGTCTACAATACCTGCATAGTAGTGATAAATTGGAAAAGACTTATACAAGGTTTATCTCAAGCTATCCTTGACTCAGGCAAGAGTTTGATGCTGGCGGGGTCCCTCTGGCAATACTTTGACAATATCTGGAGTCTCGTCATATATCGTGCGCATGGTCGTTTCTGTGGCATTTTCTTGTAAACAACAAGAATTCCCACCGCCGTATCAATCGTGTCGATATCGCAGTCACTCGACACCTCAATACCCGTGTGGGACTTCTGAACGTGACCATACGATGTATGGCGTAGCTGACATGGCAGATCCCCGCGACATCTCGAGCACTGCTGGTCGTAGCTAATGCGTCCTCTCGTTCCGGATCTGCTAGGCCCAGTGTCGTAGCCCTCCTCATACTCGACTCAATTTTTTCCCAATTATACCGGAGTGATGTTCAACCCGCCCTCTTGAAGATGGCCTCCATATGCTCCTGGCTGTTCTTCAATGTCGTCTCGAGGTAGTTCTCCTTTTTCTTCAAGTTCTCAAGCTCCTTCACCACAGCTTCGGCATCCTTGGCTTGGTCGGCTTTCACATCGGATGTGGTTGTGTTGACAAACCTGGTCAGACTTGTCAGCGCTTATCCTTGCGCGGCTCGTAAATTGCTACGCCCACTCACATTTTTCCGACACCGTTGTATACGCGAGTGTCTTGTGGGAGAGCATCGATCTCTGCGGTGGAGAGCTCCAGCATACGCTTTTTGCGTGTTTGTGACTGCATTTGCTGGCGCACGAGGACGAGTTGCTGCTCGGCGAATTGGGCTTTGCCTTGGATTTCTTGCAACAGTTGCTGCAGCTTTTCGTTGGGTATCGACATTATGTTGTTGTGTGTGGTTTTCGACTGTGTTCAGGCAGCTCACTTGAATCTCGCTATCCTCAATCAATCACATGTCACGAGGAGGAGGAGGAGGGGCACCAAGCTTGAGGCTCTGCCGAGCGGGTCGACACGAGCCGCGTAATGAGACCCTTGGAGTGGTAGTGGATGGGTATGACGACACAGCAAGTGTCGATCTCACCGTTCCCGAGGCTGCTTGGACTAGAGACAGACCTCGTGGGCGCAAAAGTATGCCGCAGTGGTCTGCTGATTGACTGCTACTGGCACGCTCGTTCCCCGCCCTTCTCGTATACGCCCATTTCACTAGACCACCGCAGCATTTAAGGTAGCAATCCAAGGCAGCAGCAGCATGGCTGAGACATTGACACAGCGTGGCATTATTCACGTTGTCGGATGACGGCGGACTAGCAAACTTGCAAACCCGCTGCTGCCAACTATTCTAGCGCCCTACGTCTCTGAGCACGTTCGCAGGGGAAAATAACCAGAGTCAGAGTCAGAAATAAGCGTCTTACTCGCATCTGCGGCCAGAGACAACCTCTCCTTTTGTACCGTGTAATACCACTCTGGGCCTGCACTGCGCCGACTGTACCTCTCCGCTTGCCAGAGCTCCTGCAAGCATCATGGCCTTCAAGCTCCCCAGCATACCCTACCCTCCAGCCCGCGATGATGGCTACTGGACTCCCATCACCTCGACTCTGGACTGGTGCGAAGAAAACTACTATGCCACCAAGTACTCCGCCGAGATCGTCAACACCCTCACCAACTTGCTCTTCATCTACCTCGCCTACCGCGGCATCACCAATTGCCTGCAGCAAAATCACGATCGCATCTTCCTGCTCACCTTCGTCGGCTACCTGATCGTCGGGTCGGGGAGCTTCCTCTTTCACAGCACCCTCAAATACCCCATGCAGCTCGTCGACGAGCTCTCCATGATCTACACCACCTGCCTCATGTTCTGGGCCAGTTTCTCGCACAAGCGCGCCCAGCCCTTCCCGACCATCCTCGGAATCGGCCTCGCTGGGCTTGCAATCTTCATCACGGCCTACTACCACTACCTCCAAGACCCAACTTTCCACCAGAATGCTTACGCAATTCTGACCGCCATCGTGCTGCTGCGCTCGATGTACGTCATGGAAGTTAGCATTAGGCCATACTACCGCGCGCGTCGTGAGAAGAGAGTCGGTGAAGGCAATGAGTCGTCAGCGGATAAGGCAGAGCAGAAGCGCAGAGACAATCGGGATCGTGAGATTTTGCGCAGGATGTGGTGGATGATTGCCACCGGGCTTACAGCTTTCTTGGGAGGTTTTGCGGTCTGGAATTTGGATAACGAGTACTGTTCACGAATAAAGAGGTGGAGATATGATGTTGGTTTGCCGTGGGGGATTCTATTGGAGGGACATGGCTGGTGGCATTTGGGGACTGGTTTTGGAGCTGTAAGTTTTGCGCAATGGATATCGGTTGGAGAGAAGAGGCTGACTTTCATCCACACAGTATTGCTACATTGTCTGGGGCATCTGGTTGCGACACTGCCTCAACGGCCAACAAGACGAGTTCGAGTTGATTTGGCCGCGCATATTCAGCGTGCCTGTCGTCGTGAAACGCGAGCCTCAACATTTGAACGGCCATGTCAAGAAGGCCATATAGATCGGCTTTGGATACTGGATTGGAGCCCTGCATTCTTCGGATACTATTTAGAGCCATATATACATCTAAAAGAATCTGGATCCGCTCCGCAGTCAATCTGCTATTGACATCGATGATAATAAATCAGTATTAAAAGATTCTCGAATGCTGTCACGTTGCTTCAAACGTTGTCGCTCCATGCCGCAATCATACAATCCCCCGTCAATCTTTCCAAACGACCATCCACCTTGAGTGAGTATCATTGGTCGGAAATACAATTGACTGTTGTTTGGTAGTATCGCCGATTCCCAAAGATGCCTTGTATTGTTGCAATCTCCTCTGGAACATCGGATGACCAGACTTGAGGCTTGCATCAATAAACGATCAATGTGTAGCTTCTTGCTGCATCTGGCGGAACCTGACAGCGATCGAATACCACAACCCTCTCAGGCCATCATGCATAATCGAACAACACACTCGTTTGCTGAATTCCCGAAGAAGAAGAATAGTTGTGTTCAGAATGTCGCTTGCATCGACCCAGGACGGTGCGAACCCGACCGGTTTTCAAAAGCTTTGCACTTTGAATCCAACGAGAAATGCATACAGTGCAAAAACACCTATTGTTCAGCTTACTCACGCTTATATGATACACCAAACCACTCAAAGCGGCCACGGCCAATCCTAGGCCACGAAAACATCACACCGAGCCATCTACCGATTCGATGTATCGATATTTTGATCGAGAAAATCGAAGCAGCACTAACCCTATCTACCCCATCGTTTTGAGACGATTTTTTCGACCGTCTCTATCGTGCTCGGTAACAAGCATCACGAGAATCAATTTCGGGCTCGACATTAACCAGCCAACAACGGCATTAAACAGAATAACCTTCCTTGGATTCATCTTTGCTGTATGGGAGAGTCTTAAAGTTCAAGGGCTTGAGAGAAGCCTCGGCCGCAGATCTTTTCGATTTAAAAGCATTTCTTGTGCTTCATAAATTTCTAAGTGGATATAAGCTATCAAACCAACCATGTCATCAACCAATCATACCAATAAATCCAGCTTCCTTAGCTCAGTGGTAGAGCGTGGGATTGCAGTCAAACGCAAGATATCCTAAGGTCCATGTTTCGAATACGTGAGGGAGCTGTTCTTTTGCGCTTTTTGCCCGGCACCCCTTGCGTCGTTTGATGAATTGTTGAGCTGGGGCTTTGAAGGTTTGTGCTGCGATACGAAACACTCCAGCTTGCGAACGTACTGGTGTTGTAGAAAGCACAGCCATAGCGGGCTCTGTGCTAGGCGATACTGGCGGTCTGCCGAATGGGGCTGCTGGATATGGGTTTCTTTCCTATCTCAATAGCGAGCGAGTGATGTTGACTCAGATCTTGTGCTACACTATACCACTCTGACGGGAATGTCAGGCTGAAACAATGATCATCGTCCCTAAGTTGTATGACGGCCCATACTAGACGAAAGTCAAGCCAGGTGTGTGCGTCAAGGACAACTCTGACCGTTATGTAACTTAGAGGAAACAGACTATCCAGGTATACCATTTGAATGTGGCTATGAATTGATATTGAATTTGGCTTGAGGAGTTGAAGGGGAAAGCGTCCGTTAGCCAGTAGGACCAACTTCTGTCTCGACAGGCGGCATGTTACTGTGCAGCAGGAGGATCCTTTCTACCTCCATTCTTTTCTTGCCTGTCAAGCATGCTCTTGCTAGATCTAAGGCTGACCTACCGTGCTCGTCTCGTACGTCGACTTGGGCACCATTGTTGCACAAGACCTCGACGCAGTGTGCGAGTGATCGATGTTGGTCGCCAAAACGTATTGTGTATAGCAAAGCCGTTGTCCTTTCCCGTGGGTTACTGTCAAGCACTTCCGGACAATCAAGGAGCCTTCCTGATGCATAATTGCGTTTCCAACTCGCAACGAACTGTTCGACACAGTAGGCTTGCGATTCATTCGGACTTTGAAGGCCGTTGATATCAATGCCGTGTCGAATGAGAAGCTTCAGGCATCTTTCCAGATCGGCTCCACTGTTCGATTGAAGACGGGTGGCATCGAGAGCATGCGCTAGCGCGCCTCTTCCCACAGAATCCATAGGGTAGTCGGGTGCACCATGGTTGAGCAGTGATTCTGCTGTTCGGATGTCAAGTGTAGACATCGCTAGCGAGAGAAGACTGATGTCGAAGCCAATGTTGATCACACGAGACGAGGACTCGGAGATCAACATATAGGGAGAAAGGAGCTGCCATCCTTCATGCACGAAGAGATGCCGCCGAAAGCCCAAGCAGAAGTCAACGGCTTCGCATTGACGGAATCTGACGGCGACGGCGCCAGGCGACTGGTTTTGAGTCTCCGTATTGTGGAATAAGCGAAATTTGTCCAGCGATCTGCCGTATTTGGCCAGTTGGGATAGGTGGCACAGAGCGCTCACGCATATGGTCTCCATTACTGCCCAGTTTACGCCTGCTGCGTCGAGGGCTTGAATGACAGCAAGGTCACCCCCCGCACACGCAGCGCAAGCGGCCGACCCAACCCCATGGCACTCCTTCTTCACACTCGCACTGTGCTCGATGAGGAACGTTACGGCTGCAAGATCTCGGCGTATCGCAGCAAGGCACAGCGGTGTACCAAACCACTCGCTGACAGCGTTGACATCTGCGCCAGCCTGGACGACAGCGCTTATTGTTTCCATAGATCCGCCGAAAACCGCATGATGTAGTGGTGTACACTGCATCTCATCTTTGTGATCAATGTCTGCGCCTTGGCTGAGTAGGTGATGGAGACGAGGTGTGCGTGCGCGTTCGGCACAAGCTCGTATGAGGTCGTCATGGATTGGGTCACTGGGCGGTTTCTTCGGGACGTGGAAGAAAGTAGCTAATTATGAGAATCAGCCTGCTATGCACAGAACTATGCGGTGCCGGCTGGAAGCCTTACTGTTGTTCGTTGTGTAATTGTAATTATGGCCATTATGCATCCTCGAATTGCCCCGGGACTGCACGTGCTCGTACTGAGCACTTCCTGTCGCCATATTATGTCATGGTCTCGGTGCGTAACCTGGGAGGATACCAGTGTCTTTGCGCGATGGCGCAAAGGTCTTTAGGAATCGTACAACATGCGAGGCTGGGGGTATGGGAAGACCAAGGAGGTGCAGACGAGCAAAGCTGCGCGGCACACGTTCAGGTCTAGATGTGCGGCTGAGAAACGCTACCATGCAGCCAGCCATCGACAAATGTATCCCAGTTGCAAATCGAAAGGCTGCTTTCAGACTGATAACTTGTTAGGAACAGGAGAGTTTGACTGCAAGAAAGCAATGTGAACTTGTGACGTTCTATGCAAACGCCGAAAGACCACTGTATTGTGCAAGAAGTGGTGAGCAGCATGACATGCAACATCCTACACTCTGATATACGGAATATCGCATCGACACCTAATGCCACAGATTCATCATGTCGACTGTCGTCGTCTTCGTCCAGGCAAACTTCCATCAAGTAGTGGTTCCGATCAGTATTCTCAAAAAGTCAGGCTGAGGCTGGCGAGGTCAGGTCACAAGCGTACAAATGCAGCTGCATGCGCCACCACCGTATGGCCCAGTAACAACACCTTTGGGCAGCATCGAGTGCATAGTCTGCGAGACACATCTTTGATCAGTCGAGACGGAAAAATATCTCAATTCTATCATATACATACACCCAAATGCATATCCCATGCCCTCAACACCGAAATTATCAAGAACCATTTTAAGTCCACAACCTAAGCGTGCCATCAGCACCCGCGCTGACGCACCACGCCTCTCTAGGATGCCAGTCGAGATCCAGCACACCGAGTTCCTTAACAACCTTGTGACCCCTGAGCACTTTAAGCGGCACGATAGTGGCGTTCTCCATGCTGTCGCCCACGACCTTGCCATGGAAGACCTGAACGGATCCATCGTCACTGGCGTCAGCGAACAGAGGCAATGAAGGGTGGAACTTGGCGTTACGGATGGCCTTGTCGTGGTAACGCAGGACCTTGTAAGGAGTGTTGCCGAGATCCATGTCGTGCCAGAGCAGCCTGCGGTCATATGAGGAGACGATCAAGTTGTTGCCAAGTGGGTGCAGCGAGATGGAAGAGATCCAGCGAGCACCGGGTTGGAGTTCGCGCTCAAGCTTTTGCTGCTGCAAGTCGTAGACACGGACGCGCTGGCGGGTGGCGACGAAGAAGAGCGGCTTGGAGGGGTGGAATGTGGCAGACTGGGCGATACCACGAAGACGGCGGAAGGGGTGTTGTGAGAGGTGTTTGCTGAGTGTGTGAATGGCGACTGCTGTCGAGGTTGCGTTCGTGTTCGGGCAGACAGTAGCAAAGTAGTCGCCGCGACGGTGCCAGACGAAGGTCTTGGGCATAGCGCGGAGCTGGATTGTGAGGTAGATGCCCTGTGAACCGTGGGCAGGGATCGGGCGGTGCCAAGTTGATGGTGAAGCCTTGTCTGCACCCGAGGCAGTCTTCAGTTGTGGGTTGGCGTTGGGGTTGTTGAAGGCTGTGGCGATGATCTCGATGGCCTGGTTCTCGGCCTCTGGTGTGGTGACTGATGCTGAGGGGACGATGAAGTGAACGCTGTCGTTGCAGCAAGCAGCGAGGATAGGAGGGTCGGCAACAGGACGCCATGAGACAACGTTCACAGCATCTTCGTTAGAAAGCTTCACGCGCTGGAAGCAGTAACCAGTCTTGAGCTCCCAAATGCGGACAGTACCATCGTCACCACCAGATGCGACATATTTGCCAGAAGGGTCGATAGCCACAGTGCGGACTCTGCCGTTGTGGCCCTTGAAGATTGTGGCAACGTGGTCGGGGAATGGACGAAGCTCTGCTGGGTCGGGCAGCTTAGGCAGCAAGCTCTCAGGGTCAATATTGAGCTTGCTTCTTCGTACTCTGGGTGCAAGATAGAGATCCAGGCAGCGCTCAAACTTCTCCTTTACGAACCTGGCATAACCGGGAACCTTGCGCAGCGCAGAGTGGTCTGTTGGCAAGTATTCGCGAGTGCGGTCTTCATCATCTGCATTCTCCCAGGCCTCCCTCTCCTTCTTGTCGGGCAAGTATTCTGCTGGCGGGTGGTAACTCTCCTCGTATCCAGGTGGAGGAAGCTTAGGCGCAGGCACGTTCATGATGTGATCAGGACGAGGCGCCTCATCGGCCCAAACGTCGTATGTTGCAAAATCTTCTTCCTCATCCTTCTCTTTGTCCTCCTCTGTAGGCTCGCGGTAAGGCTTGATGCGGCCCTCCTTGATCGCCTTGACCATCTTCATCACACGCTTGTGCTCGTGCATGGATGGGACGAAACGTCTCTTGGGCTCTGGTGCAGCTGACAGCGGCATGATCTCTGTGTTGTGCTTGCCAGTAAACCATTCCACCATATCCGGGTATGGATCGTAGCCATCAGTGGGCTGCTCGTTGCGAGTCAATGTCTTGAGGACCTCGAGCTCCTCGCGGCTGAGGTTCATGGGCTTGCCAGTCTCCGGGTCGGTCAGACCAGTCCAGCCCTCGGGCAGGTCGATGCTCTCCAGCAGGGAATCCAGCGCCTCACCCTTTGCGGGACGAGCAATGCGCTTTCCGTTGATGTCGTAACCAATATGAGGGTATGCATCGTAGTATGAAAGTGGGATGTTGCCAATGGTGTTGGTCTGCTCTTGTGCGTCGGAATCGTCCGAGTCGTAGTTGGGCTCAATCTCTTTGTAAACGTAGCGCTCGTTGCCATTGGCGTCTTTCTCGACAACGTAGTTCGGCTTGTCATCATCATCGTCAACAAGAGGCTTTACAGGTGTTCCTGAAGAAATTGAGGCAATGTCTCTCGCGGTTTCGGAGCCAGTGAGCTTTTTCGAGTCTTTCGTCTTGAGGTCGCGAATCTGCTGGCGCACATCCTCTGTGTCGTCGTCCGAAGAAGGGATCTCGTCGCTGTCCAGTTCCTCATCGTCCTCCTCCTCGTCCTCGTCGAACTCCTCATCTTCACTGTCTTCCTCGCTTTCGCCCTCGTCCGAGCTGCTTCCATCGTCAATTGCGCCGTCGAAAATTCCGTTGCCCAGAGCGTCGTCCTCCTCTGGCTGGACGGGCCTGGGGACCTCGACCACCTTCCGCTTTTGTCCAGCACGTTGCGGCGCCATTTTGTCGAGTGTGGTGTTGTGGAAAAAAGTGATATTGCCTTTCGCGGCCTCGAAAGCCTGGCTGGCGGACTTAGAAAAAAGCTTCCCTTCCTCGGTCCCTGCGCAAAGGCGCAGCCAGGATAGGAAGGTGTAGCGGTGAATCCTTCCGAGCTGAAGAGCGGCGGAGTCGACAGATGACAAATGAACAACACATGGTAGTGGTGAGCAAGTAAATGATTGCATCGTGACTGATTAAGACAAAATCGAAAACATCTTCCAATCAATCAATCAGCGTCCATTCACAAATACACTAAAAGTTCCACGTACGCCAACGTCGGACATGGCCATGGATACAGTGACTGTAGCCTCAGCGAGTACAGATGACAAGCAGGTCAAACGGAGAGCTGCTTGCGATGAGTGCAGTACGGCTCTTATTTAAATGTAGATTGCAACGCACAAGCTCATCAAACGGTAGGATCAAAGAAGCTCAAATGCTCCGGCGGACAGCCTGCATGTTCGCGATGCCTACGCGAGAACATAACATGCATATATTCACTGCAGAAGCAGATGGGACGACCGAAAAAGCGACAACGGGCCGAAGATGAAGCCAATGAAGAAGCCTTGATCGACGACGTGCCGCTTGATCAGTTTCTCGCTGGCCCTGCAGATGTGGCATCTGGCAGCAAGGACGCACCACCACCCAGAGACTTCAACAATGTCGACTCCATGTTTGCTCTTGATGGCATGCTGCAGCCTTGGACGGTGCCGGGTCTAGATTGGAGTATGACTGATAACAACGCAAACATCTTCGATGATTCTGCGCCGGACCTCACAAGAGACAACAGTTCTGTAGACAGTCCCTCGGCCATTAATGCGCCCACCGAGCTTCAGAATCATAGTCACCAACAACCTGCTATTAACCATACACCAGGATTCAGCGCCCCCGACCAGCTCCCCACCTGCGCATGCCTCTCGACTCTGTATCTCACCCTCTCGAACCTCGCCACGATGGACCCATCATTTTCCTTCCCAACCGCTCTACATCCCCTCCGCGAAGCAATGTCAATCGCCTCACAAGTGCTATCATGCACAGCCTGCCCCACCCGCTTCATAACCGGCCTGCAGAACGTCCAACTCCTGAACGCTCTCTTGATGTCTCTCGCCGAACGCTTCTCCCGCGTCTTGACCTCCATCACAAACGAAACAACCTCTTTAGATCAACACAACGCATCAGTCTCCCCCTCAGAGCAGAAAAGCAAACACTTCCGCCTCGCCGACCTCTCCACGCCTGGCCACCTACACACAGGCGGTCTAGGTTGCGCCGCCGCCTTCTCTCTATCCTTCACGCCAGCCGAGTGGCGCAGCATGGCAAAGAAAGTCGTGCGCGCCGAAGTCCACGGCCCTTCAGACGGCACGAATTGCTGTGCCTACTTACTAGGGCTGATCACTGCTATGGAGAAGCGGCAGGATCATTGGCATAAGAGTCCGCCTCCGCTGGACTTCCCCAAAGATAGCAACGGCAACACGATGTCGAGGAGTTTTACAGCTGGCAGCGGCGCTGGAGGTCATGCAACTGGAGGCGAGTGTCAGCCAGCGCATGGGGATGGGAAGCATTTGTGCCTGAAGATGTTAGAGGGGACGAGGCGGATGGTTGATACGTTTGACTGGAGTTGAAGGTGGCGACTTAGTGATTGCTGTATACCTGCTTTCATGGCTGAAATGTTGGTCTAATAAAATCAATGCGTGACTGGGGAGTGCGTGGCTGATTCTAATTCCCAGTCTCATCAATGTCATTGGCCGACGCGTTGTGCATCTGGCGCGTATTACCGCGCTTCAGCTCACACCCCTGTCACTTCGCTTAACTTGAAGGATGCCTTCTTATCTGGCCGCGCCAGTATGCTGTTTCTTTGTCTTTTGCTGTGCTGAACGGCGACCAGAAGGCGGTGGGCTGCCATGATATAAGGAGATGAATAACAGTCAGTTTGATCAGATCCGAGCGGATGGAAATGCCAGGCAGCATAATGGTCACGTCTTCAACACCACTAATTATAGTACGTCATCGGCCAGCATATGCCAACCAGCCCCGTGTAATCCAGCAGGAGACGAACTAACTGATGAAACCTAGATCACTCTTACGTGCCACTGCCTTCCCCAAACGTAACGTTGAAACCCGCTGGTGACCAGATCCATACAGCCTTCCTTCGTGCGTGCGGTGAAGGCCAGCGGGCCAGTCGGCTAGCATACTTGCTGAACAACGGCGCCGACATTGAGCATCGTGACGACAAGGACTGCACGTCACTGCACTATGCGGCATTTGGTGGTTCTGCAGACACGGTGCAGTACCTTCTTGATGCCGGCGCGGACTTACACGCGGTTGCTTCCTGGTGCGGCAGCGCTCTTTGCCTTGCTGCACTGAGACGCCACCATATAGTTGTTGAGGCTCTTCTTAAACATGGAGCCAAGGTGAACCGAATATACCCAATGATTGGATCTGCTGCGCATGCTGCCTGTGCCGGAGGCGACATGGCCATCATCCGGACTCTGATCGATGCGGGTGCGGACGTCAAAGCAAAGGCAGAGACGTGCATTGATGCGTACGACGACCTGCTTGCTCCCGATATCGAGACAATGCTGGAGCTGCCATTACACTGCAGAATCCGACACCCAGAGCTACGCTTCAAATATGGCTCTGCTGGAGTCTCGGCTGTAGAGCGTGGGTTTTGCGAGGTCGTGGGATTCTTGTTACATTTGCCAGGTGCATTATTACCGAACGAAGAGTTCTTGAGCGGTGCACCCCAGGATACCACTGACAGGCACTCCCCAGTCCTGTACGTGCGCAAAGCGACGCTCATCATGATGGCCGCATCTAGGCACGGGCCAGACTTACTTGACCTCCTTCTGTCGAGCGGTGCTGACCCCACGGCATTGGATAACTGCCAAAGTACCGCAACCGACTACCTTTGTCGAATCCCTATATTTGGCACTGCCCAACATGCCGACCCTGTCAGATGTATGGTGACGCTATTTGATCACGGCGTCGACGTCAACGCTTCAGACCGCGACGGAAGCACTGCACTCATGCTCGCCTCGCTGCACGGAACCGGTCTATTTGTCGTGACTAAGCTGCTCGATCTAGGCGCAGATGTCAACGCTGAGAATAAATTCGGCAATACGGCCCTGACGCTGACTGTTGAACGAGGCAGGAAGTATCGGAAATCTGGCGGTGCTTCACTGTTGATCTTTGTTGAGCTGTTGTGCATGGCTGGTGCAGATACCGAGCACGCCAATTCCGCTGGTAGAAATGCGCTGGCTATTGCTCGGGAGGCCCCGGCTTGGTCTGGGCAATTAGAGGAACCGACATCTATCATTGAAAAGTATGGGGCGAAGTTCAGACGGTAGGACAATACCCAACAGAAGGTCAGGTCACAGCAAAAGGGACAATGCCAGACCTAAAGACCAGATCAGCTGCCGAAAAGCTGCGGTTATGGCAATCAGGCCGCATACGAAGAAGTCTCAAAGGCAACTAAGGTCTTCAATTCTGTGTCGCGTGAATACTAGCATACTAGTCCTCGTCAGAATTTCAATCATTATGCCTATAGGCTATGATACTAGTTTTCAGAAACTCCGAACTGAGGACATCTGGATCTTTTGCTGCTCTAAATACACATAATGCGGCATGTCCGCGTCGACCATGGCCTTCAGAAGATCTGCATCACGGTGGCCGAACTCCTTCACCCATTCTTGCACTTCCGCTTCAACGTTTAGACTCGGAGACTCGTCCTAATACAGTGTCAGGAGGACTAAATGCATTGGGGATCGTAACAAGAACATACCTGCTCAGCCTTCCGCTCCACACCTGTAGAGTCGCTAACGCGCTTCAGCCAAGGCCCCATCGGCCCTGTCGGTCTCTCTTCTGGAGACACAAGTGGCCATGAAACGCGGAGGCCGCCTCGATCGATGCCAAGTGCTTCGGATAAGTTGTCGAGCAAAGGCTCTGGATTCTTGACGACGTCCTCCCCACTGACGACAACAGGCTTCTTGCCTGTGCTTCGCAAGTAGTCAAACATCAATCGAGCCCAGCGTAGAGTGAACATGTTGAAGATATCTCGGTCGCCGGGCTGGAGTCCTATCGCATCTCGGGCGACAGGAGCTCCAGAGGACACTATCTTGGCTGGATGTCTGATCAAGATCACGACCTGCGCCGCTTCCAGCAGGGAGTCGGGAATGTGTGTTGGATTCGTGGTCCAAGGCTTCAAGTCGGCGTTCCGGTCATCTTTGAACATACTCGACATGACTTCTTGTGCCATGATGCACCAGACATGATCTTGGACGAAGAAGCGATTGCCCTGCAGAAATCACTTCAGCCAGTTGCTTCCGACCTTGTCTGTGGCATACGCACCTGCTGCTCCGCCGCCGACCATCTCCGAAGCAAGTCTTCGGTGGCTTGAGCGGGAGTACCTTTCAGGTCTTTGGTCATTCGACTTGCTGTTGCCAGCGATTCATTTCCACTTCCGCATTCGGTTGGAAAATTGGTCTTGATCCCATTGGCTAATTCCTGCGATGTGTTGAGAGCAACCTGGAAGTATGGGCGATAGTAGTAGTCAAGATCCGGGTGAGCGTCGAAGAATTTGCCGAAGAGGTGAGAGAAGGTACGTGGTGTGTCGAGAACCAATATTGGCGCGGTTGATCTCATGATTTGTTATTAGATAGTGCTAAGTCCGGGGCTCAAATACCTATGCTCGAAAAATAGTATACAGGCCTAAACTATATAGACAAATGAAAGTCGTAGTCTTCTGAGGGAAGTTGGAGACAATCGGTGTGCGATGCAGAAGCACGCATACCTGCATATGCACGCTGTAGGACTGGTCGTATAGCATGCCACGGTATAAGTGCGCTGTCCCATGCACATGTTATGCATGAACAGTAAGCTGTTGCATGCGTCACGCACCACCCATGATCCTTATCCATTACTGTTGGAACGAAGACCTCCCGAACAAGAGTGGCAAGTCACCTCACATGCTATGAGGTTGTAAGATCCCAGGTCCGTGTGTGAGAAGACAATGCCCGCAGGGCGCGGAGGAGATGCAGTATGTCAGCATAAGTTCGTATACCACTTGCCATCGAAATGTCGTGTGCACCTTCACTGGTTCCGATGGACTGGCATGATAGGCTTCAGCAATACAGAAATCGTCGAGTATTGAGTTGTCGCACCTAGTGCCTGGTCTGGGCAGCTTTTGTTTTAATGTCATCGAGCATGCGTACCTGCCACTGAGGGTCCGTACGTAAAATTGAGCACAGCACATCGGAGTACATTTATGGACACCGGAAGGGCGTGGCTCTTACTGATTCATTAAACTAGCATATTCCCCAGTCAACTCGAAGGTAAGTCCTCTCAAACACACCCTTCTGATCTATATACCAATAGTAACACACTATCCAAAGCATTAGATGGCAATTGTCGATGCTACTGCCTCGCCGGCAATTATGGACAGCATTGCTCCCATGGACAATCGCGATCACCCCACGAAATTGGCACCCTCAGTGTCCACCGTCCAACAGATCCACACAGACGAACATCAACCTCAAGTAGTCGAGGCAATGCATTTAGACGAGGGCAATATCACCGTCCGTACGAAGATCCGTACACTCGCTATCGTATTGGCTCTTTATGTCGTCCTCTTCATCGCAGCTCTGGACCAGACGATTATTGCGTAATAATTCCAATGTAAAATTGAACTATCCGGCACGTATACTTACACTTGATACAGGACAACAATCCCTACCATAACATCTGATCTGCAATCCGCGTCTGGCTACACATGGATCGGTGGTGCCTACTTGCTGGCCAAAGCTGCAGCTGGACCAATCTGGACCAAAAGCAGCGACATCTGGGGCCGGAAACCTGCTCTTCTGATCTCAGTCTTCGTGTTCGCCATTGCTAGCATCATCGCTGCACTGAGCAACAGTATGCGTATGCTGATTGCTGCTCGAACACTGCAAGGCGTTGCTGCTGGCGGTCTATTCCAACTGGTGCAAGTCACAATATCGGACTTGTTCAGCGTGCGAAAACGAGCGCTCTACTTCGGCTGGATGGGAGCCATCTGGGCAGTTGCTGGGACTGTCGGGCCTCTCCTAGGAGGAGTATTCGCAGAGAAACTCACTTGGCGATGGTGCTTCTGGATCAACCTGCCAATCTGCGCTTTCAGCTTCGCCTTGCTCTTGCTGCTCCTGGACGTCCACAATCCACGCACAAGAATGCTCGATGGTTTGCAGGCAATCGATTGGTTCGGTACGGCATCGATGCTGGCAGTGACAGTACTTCTTCTCCTCGGTCTGAATTTTGGAGGCGGCGCCTTTGCTTGGAACAGTACCCAAGTCATCTGCCTTCTCGTCGTTGGGACATGCATGGTAGGCATTTTCGTCTTCAGTGAGAAGCGCTTGGCTAGATATCCTTTGATGCCTTTGAGTGTGTTCAAGACTGTGTCGAACAGTGCGACATTCCTTGTGGCCTTTGGTCACAACATGGTCAGCATTGGGGCTGAGTTCTACCTTCCCTTGTTCTTCCAGAGCGTCAAACAGGCTTCACCTCTGCACAGTGGTCTTTTGCTTCTTCCTCTGACGATTGCTGCGGCAGTCTCAGATGTCGCAGTTGGAAACATTATCAGCCGTACAGGTCGTTACAGAGAGATAATCTGGACTGGCGTGGTCTTGATCACGCTCGGAAACGGACTATACATCAAGCTTTGGACTGATACACCATTGGCCGAGGTCATCGGAATTCAGATCATTGGTGGTGCTGGTGTCGCATTGCTCTTCCAGGCACCCATGCTTGCAATCCACAGTACCGTCAAACAAGCCGATGTTGCCTCTGCCACTGCATCTCTTGGGTTCCTGAACAACTTGGCCACATCTCTCTCAGTGGTTCTTGGGGGTGTTGTTTTTCAGAACAGCATGACTGCTCAGCGTCCTGCACTTGTTGCGGCTAAACTCGATGAGCACGTTCTGAATGCTTTGGCAGGTGACAAAGCAGCGGCAAACGTAAACATTGTGCAGACTCTGGAGGATGCTAGCCAGCGCCGAGCAGTACAAGATGTCTTTGCGGGAAGCGTCAGGAATATCTTCACCATGTACACGGGTATCGCTGCTGTTACTGTACTTGCCAGTATCTTCATCAAGCAGAAGCAGATGAGTACAGAGCATACGGAAACAAGGACGGGCATTGCGAACCTGTCGAAGAGGGAGGAAAGTGATGTATAAGAGCTTGGAACGTAGATAGATCGTTGACCCTAGATTTCTGGTCAGTGTATACATCCAGAGGTGGGCGTCTAATCATGTCAAAGAATGCATGCGTTTTATACAAAGATCCTCGCCTCTGAATCTGGTCCATCACTGCTGATAAAGAACCTCCGCCTTTTTCAGATCTGGGCCCGCCTTGCGGCCAAGTCGCCAGTGTTCGTTAGCAACGCTGTCGACGTCCCGGAATCCAACTGGTAATAGCTACACTACAACTGTGAAACAAGCATGCAATAACTTCATTGTATCCATCGAGGGTGGCATTCGTACGCATCGGCTTATCTGCCGCCTTATCGTCGTAACTTTAACCCTGTCGGTGTGCCCGACGTATCGCTTTTTACGATACATCTACAAGTCAACAATGGAGCGTTAATGGGAATTGTTTTTATGTAGCATGATATCTGTACGATAACTGCTGCGGGTTTGCTCTCGATCGTTCGCTCTCTAATCTATCAGGCTCAGTACTCTGAACGGGAATTCTAAGAATCTTGCAACAATGTCTCCAGCCGCTTGCGAGGCAACCGAGCCAAGAGCTGGATCGAACGGACAGGTCAAACCTGCAAAGTCTCTGGATCCAATGACAACAATGGGCCATGGTAACATAGCATTAGACGGGATTCCAGAATTCGACTCATTTGCGGCAAAACGTCAGTGGACTCTTGAGCACTTGGCCGGCGCATTCCGTGTCTTTGGTCGCGAAGGCTACGCTGAAGGTATTGCTGGGCATATCAGTGTACGAGATCCAGAATTCAGTGACCGCTTCTGGATCAATCCGCTAGCCGTGCACTTCTCCATGATGCAAGTCAGCGACTTGATTTGCCTCGATATGGGAGGGAACGTGGTGGGAGGGAACAGAGTATGCCCCTTCAAATGCCAGTACAAGAATGCCAGGCTGACAGTGTAGTCAATTCCTGCCAACGCAGCTGGCGTTTCCATCCACACAGCATGCCATATTGCTCGCCCAGATGCACACGCAATTTGCCACGCCCACTCAATGTACGGAAAAGCCTGGGCCGCTTTTGGTCGCGAGCTGGATATGATCAGCCAGGACGTCTGCTACTTCTACAAAGCGCACTCCGTTTATCGCAACTACGGCGGTATAGCCTTCGAGACCGATGAGGGTACTAGCATCGCCAAGGCCCTAGGTGACAACAAGGCGACGATCCTGGTGAACCACGGATTGATCACAGTGGGCGAGACAGTTGATGAGGCGGCTTATCTCTACACACTTCTCGAAAAAAGCTGTCGTATACAGCTTATGGTCGAAGCCACTGGTATGAAATTGATGAACGCAGCCCGATAAGATGTTCAAGCCAAAGTGCTGACTCGTGTCTTTCCTTCTGTAGGTTTGCCGAAGGTGATAGTCAGAGACGAGGAAGCCGCCGATACTTTCCATATGGCTAGCCAGCCAGTAAGTGGATGTTCACCCCATTCAGAGACACTGTGCTGACCACTGTATTTAGGAGCCTTTGTTCGTCGAGTTCCAGCCAAGCTACAAGCTTGAGGAACACCTGAATCCAGACTTTAAGCTCTGAGTCTTTGCGAGATTGAGAGGAAAATGCGAGCAGAGTAGTTCTGGGATATATGTGTCTTCTTGAGGGCCCTGCTACATAGACGAAATAATGACGATCCAAGATCATGAAGTACCACCTGTTTGAGGACGAAGTAAGCAAGATGCCCAAGCAAGATCGAGGCTGGGCTGTGGACATACAGTCAACTACTATGTTCTGACCAGTCATGGATTCATTCATAAGCAGCATACGAACAACGCTGGCGGTATCCTGCATGGGTGTGTAAGTGCGGAGTCCATCAACAAACAAGATAATGATACCGACCTCCACAGTGATGAGCCGTTTGAGCCGCGAGCTCTCGGCCTGAGCAAGCTGCTGCTCTTCCGAGAACTGGAGACCCCAGTCGGTCAACATAAGAGAAGGGCTCACGCTGTTGACACGAATATGCGGAGCGCAGACCTTCGATAGCGTCTTGACCAAATAGATCTGAGCCGCTTTGCTGATTGCATAAGGCAATGAACTACCGCCAGGGACAACCCCAGCAAGGCTAGCTGTAGTCACGAAAGCACCTTTGGTAGCCTCAAGATGTGGTTTAACGGCGTTCATGAGCCAGAAATGTGCCGTGACGTTGCATCGGTAGGTCTTGCTCCAAAGGTCTTCATCAGAATTTTCGTCCAGATCGTTGAAGTTCGTAATGCGAGTCCATCCAGAATTAGATGCGACTACATCAAGTCTGCCAAAGGTAGCAATGGCACTTTGTACCATTCTCTCGATCGAAGTCTTGTCGCTTGCATCAGCCTGCAAAGCGAAGAACCGAGGTTGCACACAGGGGGATTCCCCAATTGCGAGGTGTGTGTATGCCGAGTTTAGCTCCTCTACAAGTGTTTCAGCACGTTCGGAGTTGCTCATGTAATTGATGCACTTCAACAATCGTCAGCCATGTCCGTTCAGACCGACACAAGCTCAAGTGCTGACTTACGACGCGGAAGTCAGGCGCAAGAGTTCTCACAATCTGTGCGCCTAATCCTGCTGATCCGGCGGTGACCAGCGCGACCCTTTCAGGCCTATCTTTTCGGTCACGGAGTTGTTCGGTCGACATGGCTGGTGCAGATCTGAACCTGCGTGGAACGATTCGTCTCGTCTGCGGTGACAGGCAATAATGCGATTTTGCTCCAGATCTTCTAATGAGGGACTGCAATGCTGCTTTAAATTGTCACATTTTTGTGCACGGGTCGACTTATGATGCAGATTGTGTATCTTGAATGTAAGGCAGACGACTGGTCCTCTCATCCAGCCATACTAGTGTTCTGGCTATCGGAATGTAGATCAAGCTCCGTCCGCAGTGTCTCGGTGGTGGCATAAGAAGTGCGTTCCGACACCACGCGTACGGAAGTAGTGGTACCAGCCAATTAGATCCTCTGGCGTGTGTACGTAGACGCAAGTGCCCATTCTGGACAAGACTGTATCATCGGACTCGGTCCAGTGGGTCCTCTTTGTGGAGAAGTCGGAATGGCCGCTGATAAGAAGATGGGCACAGGGGATAGCCTTACTTAAAACGTACCAAACAAAAATTACAGGCCTGAATCTCAAGAATCCGACACTGGCCGGAGCTGCTTGCGCTACAGTAGCTGAACATCTGTCCTTGAAAAACCATGTACACAGGGTGAGTAAATTAGACCGCGCCACTACTCATTAGCCGGTATCTCTCAATGATCTGAGATACCATCGAGCCAATGGTTCTAGATGCCGTGAACTTTTGGCCCAATACTTTGAAGAGTTCCGTAGCAAGTTCCAGATCGTCAATCGCGCGTAATCGTTCGAGCGAGGCAGCAAGGTTCTCAGGCTGAACAGTAACGGAATAAACGAGCGCTATTACAGCGTTGTAAATCACGAGAAGGTTCAGCCAATTGAACGAGAAACGCTTCTGGAGGTGCATCGCATTAGCGTGGCGTATGGACATCGCTGCCGCTTCCACGAGAATGTTGACTCTGCTGATATCAAGCGTCGGAAAAAGCGGCGAAGGTCGATACAGCGATGTAAGGTGTGTGTAAAAGTTCAAGTCGTACCAGCTCAAGCATCCGTGAGGCACACGAGGGTGTAAGTTAGGCAGCGGAAACGGAACGCTTTGCCGCCAGTCCACCAAGTCTCGGTGTATGGAGTTAATAACTTCCTGACGCTGTTCAGCTGAGTATCTCGAGACTACGCGCTTGCAGTAAACCTTGGTCGCGATGTCATTGGCGATTTGTCGAAGTCTTAGGATGTGCTGCGTGATGGCCAGCGGAGGCTGACAGAGTGAACTCTGAGTGGTGGAGAAACCGTGGTCCAGCGCATCGCAAGCCATGATCGAAAATGACTGAAGAGCATGCGTATTAGTCTCAAATCCATGATGCTCTCTGCGGAAGTAGTCTTACAGCGATATCTATGTCGTCCTCGTGGATAGCAAATGGCCGGCCTAATGTAATAGAAACCAACCTGTCCATCATGAAAATGGAAAAGAAAAGTCGCTTCCGCCGCTCGACTTGGACACTTGTGAGGTCCTGTAATGTCTGATCACAGTGCAGACCCATACCGATGGCTAGACGTGCAGCAGTACCAACGAGAAACCACGTATCTGGGATAGATCGTCAGCAGGTGAGACTGACAAGCGGCTCAAAAGAACGTACTTGGACCCAATTGGTTGAAGAACGAGTAGGAAACTTGCAGCATAATAGCTTCGAGGGCAACCTTGCACATATTGTCAGCAAATTGCATCCTGATGCTCTCTGTGGAGACTGAATTCTGGATCGCCGCGGTAAGCAAATCTCAAGAATATTTGTTGCGAGCGTCCGCCGGAGAAGAAAGCAGGTCTCTCGTTAAGCGCTTTTCGAAATGGAATCGGTGGTCACTTACTATGTCCCCATGGTCCATTGAACCTTCAAAGTATGTCATTGCTTTCTCGTAGTATAACCGTGATACTGATTCCTCAGATAGGGTTATCGATGAATGAGTGGTTGATCCGATGGCTAATATCATCCACACTCGAAACATACATGGCGGAGATTGCGTTATGTGATGCCCCGGATCAAGCAAAATTGTATGGATGTCCGACATGACTTCCTGCTGGTGAATGATGGGATACAGCGTGTGAGAGTGATCAAAATAGAACATCGCAAGCTGTAATACCTCGGCGCGATCTGGCAAGGTGGTGATGGTGTTTTGCGTATCATCGTTAAACGCTGGCATGGTTCCGTCGCCTGCAAGCATCGAAAAGTCGATCACCTGATCGAAATCGAAGTACATGTTGTTCATGAAGTCCAGATGTAGATTCGTGGCACCTGAGATTGGTCCAGTTCCAGTGCTGTCACCAATGTCGGGACTGAAGACAAAGTCTCTTCCATCTGGCGATAATCGTCGAAGCACTGCTTGTGTCAACTTGGCAAAAGTCAGACCAGAAATGGAGCCCAGGTAGGGTTCTGCAACAGCTGCAAGAGATACACTTCTCAGGTTCTCCGCAAGTGTTTCTTGAACACGCTGAGGAGTTCTCGGTTGGCTGGCTGCTTGAGATAAAGCTGTTGTAGGTCGCTGCTCCATATTGACATGTTCTCCGTGGCGAGTCTCACTCGGTAGAGGCTGTTCGCCACCAGGCGGACCGTCTTTGGCCAATAAGGCGTCATTTGCCGTGTCGAGACCACCCATAGCACTGTCTGAATTGAGATGAACAGGTTCTAGTGCCTCCCGATTGGCCAGATGTTGCTGTGGGATGTCCAGCGCAGGTTGTATCTGTTGAGCTTCCAGTTCACGAACACGCTCTTCAAGACTGCGAACGAACCTGCTTGGGTCAATGAGAGCATCGGGACAGAGACCAAAGGGGACTACTCACGCAACCGGATACGTTGCACTGTCATGATCTTCTTCACCAAGACTGCAAGAATGATGTACGGCTAAGCAATTGCCGCACTGTGGTAGGACACGGTCGCATTTCTTCTTGCGTCTGTGGCACCTGGAGCAGGATATCTTAGCTCGCGCCGAAACACGAGGCTCGCATGGCATGTTGGAGAGAATGCCAATTGCCAGTCATAGCGAGCACTCCTGCAGGTGTACCTGTTAGTAGGTGCTGCTGACCGTGTCAACGCCTAACTCGCTTATCTCTCGCCTCCAAAGATATCTACGGCAATTGCCTGCCCCCGCTCCCAGCCTTCCTGGTTCTTAAGCAAGCACCACCCCGCAGATCGCGCCGCCTACATATTGTTAGACGTAATCGAATCATTAGAGGCAGTAATTGCTGTGCTAAAGTCTGTATATGGCCACTCAGACTGATTTTTGATCTTACCAAATTACCATGTTTTTTTTTAACGAGCAGACTTGATAGACAGTTTTTTCAATGACGAGAGTACATATCTTGGTACATAAAAATGATTAATAGCATACATACAGTCTTGCGAAACTGCCTGCACAGTACACAAACTTACGCGGACGAGCTGAACGGAATAATTGTCGTGTAAACACGAAGTAATTGTGCATCTTTGGCACAGAATGATATGCCTGTGAGCTGTCCCAACAGTTTCCACCCATTTGTCGAAATCGGCCACACGTAGGACGGTCTGCAGGGATTGTAACTCCTCATTCTTGTCCATTAGCAACAAGAACCCGACCGCCATCGATACAAACAGAAACACCATCGACATACGACTGCAAGGTTATCAGCATGACTAGGTTTTGTTGGAGACAATCGTGCACCGAAACTGATACAGAAAGACTTACGCCAGCTCGACTGACAAGGTATATAACGCTGCCAGCGATATCCCCTTCGTTTCCAGCACGCTTTGCAGGTACGCGATCGAAAAGTGAGCTGAACATGTTACCAGCTTCGCCCACTGGGTTCATGTTGCTTGGAACGACTGCGATTATCGTTAGCTCTGGACCCAACACTAGTTTCCGAAATTAGACTTACAGCCAGGGTTGATCCCCACCACCCTTACATAGAATCGATTGAACTTGGCCGCCAATAGTTTGACAAGATGATCTGTTGCGGCCTTACTAGTGGCGTAGCTGGTCAAATCTACATTTGTTGCATTGTGCATACTCGCGCATGAGCTTGTCAGCACAATTGCACCACGGCCATCATCCTTGCCGAGACGTCCACCTTCTAGCTCGAGTCGCGAAGCAGCAGCGAGTAGTGGTAGGAATGCAACGGATAGAAAGTAATGCGCCGTAGTGTTTACACAGAAGGTATCGGCCCAATCAGAATGCTTTGACGACCACATCGAGGCTTGTAATTCGGAAAGCGAGGCCGTTAAAACATCGCAAGGTATCGTGGGGTCTCTTCTTATGCCTGCGTTAGAGATTAATACGTCCAGATGACTTTCTTGATTGCCGATCAATTCAGCCAACTCGGCGATGGCCTGTTTGTTCGTCACGTCACAGGCAAACCTGGTCCGATGGCTTCAGCTAAGCAGGAGTGTGAAGCGCGTCTGACATACCCAACTGCTGAACCTCCAGTGGCACGACCCAAAGAATTGAGTTCTGCCACCTTCTCATCGATGGGCTCGGTGGGTAGAGCAACGACGTAGACCTTCGCACCGTTTGAGACAAGTCCCTAATCATCTCAGGATCAGAGGAAGCTCTCGAACAACGAGTGTAAGATATATGAAATCCACAATTGCTCCGTACCTTACTTATCATGAAACCCAGTCCACTGCTGCCTCCTGTGACCAGCGCCACATAACCTTTAATGCCGAAAAGACTCTCGATGTTCATAGCCGACATCTTGAATTTAGGCTTGACAATTTTGACACTTGATGTCTTTGAAGCCGCTTCGGTGATCCTTGAGTGTTGTTGTATCGGCTGTCGTGATGTTACATGTATCGTGTTACGGGCACAGTTGGCTTACTAGTTCTCTAGTGGATATTCCCATGGACGCTAGATGCTCAGATGAGGGGTCTCTACGACGGTGATGGAAATTGACACCCTTGCTATCGGTGAGACGACCATTCACAAATGCGTGTCGGCTGTAAAGGCTGCAGTATCGCCCTCCGTATCTTTCGGAAATCGAGGCGTGGGGCGTCGGAAACGTCGGTAGGTCCGTCCGACAATCGCGCCAGTGCTCACTAGGAGGGTAGGAGGGATCTCAGCTTTTGCATCAGTCCTTACTCTATCAAAGGTATCATCTATCGCACTGCACGATGCCAGGTCTTATCTTTAAAGCCAAAGGCGCCATAGCTAGAGATTCTCCATGCCTTATCATTGGATGAACTCTTGGAGAGTCGCGTGTCTTGCCACATGGAACCCTTCTATATGCCAAGGCCCTGTACTGCGGCAGGCTATATTGCGAGCTACTCCCCTTCGTTCTACGACAGGTCTTGATAGGTATTCTCGTAAGCTGACAGCGCGGTAGTTAGACTGCCGTGTATGCTCGTGTCGTTTCCAAGTACTTTTGTCATACTTATTATGTCCGAATCGAAAGACTCTAAACCGCGAGGGTCTGTAGAGGCATGCCAGACTCGTGGCAGTGACGAAGATGTTGCTCAAGGAAACATTGCCGATATAACTTCGGGCTCACAGTCGTTGCACCGGAGCCTTCGCGGAAAGGAGGTTCAATTATTCGCGATTGGCGGAGCCATTGGAACTTGTTTGTCTCCCCAATGATGACCTCCCTCGAGGCTTTTGTATTCACTGCCAAAGCCGAAAGTCTCGTTGCTGACCGCTGAAAGCTCTGTACGTTCAAATGGGCTCTGCACTTCCCAAAGGCGGACCCGCAGGCCTCTTCATCGGTTTCGTCATCTGGGCTGGCGTAATGTGGGCAGTCAATGAATGCTTCGCCGAGATGGTGTCTTATCTACCAGTACCTTCCCCATTCATCCGGTTCGGCAGTGAGTGGGTAGATGGCGCCCTTGGATTTGCGATGGCCTGGAACTTCTTTCTGAACATGGCGATCCTGGTGCCATTCGAGATTGTCGCAATGAACATAATGTTAACGTACTGGTCGGACAAAGTACCCGTGGAGGCCGTCATCGTCGCCATGATCCTCATCTATGCGGTCCTGAACACGATTACTGTACGATACTTTGGCATCTCCGAATTCTACATGTCAATTTTCAAGGTCCTGCTGGTGATCGGCTTATTCTTCTTTACCTTTATCACCATGGTAGGAGGCAACCCGCTCCATGATGCATACGGATTCCGTTTCTGGAAGAAGCCTGGAGCATTCGTAGAGCACCTCGCCCCCAGCGGCACTGGGAAATTCTTAGGTGTTCTTTCTTGTCTATACCAGGCTAGTTTCAGGTAAGTGTCTACCTTCGTGAGATTTCTCTCAGCGGGCTAACTGTTCGAAGCATCACTGGCCCAGAGTACATAAGCATCGTGGCTGCCGAGACCGAAAACCCACGCAAGATCCTGCCTCCGGCTTTCAGGTCCTTCGTCTGGCGACTGCTTGTGTTCTTTGTCGGTTCTGCTTTGTGTATGGGTATCGTCGTTCCCTCTGATGATCCAACGCTTCTTGCGATTCTAAATGGTGAGGTTGGCGGAAAGGGTACTGGAGCTGCATCGTAAGTCCTCATCGTTGCGTTTCTGTCGGTTATCGAACGATATCTTACTATTCTTAGTCCATATGTTATCGCTATGGGGCGACTCAAGATCTCCGGACTGCCGCATTTGGTCAACGCCCTCATCATGACATCAATTCTGAGCGCCGGTAACGGACTACTATACGCTGCAGCACGCACCTTACACGGCATGGCGCTCGAAGGCCATGCACCGCGCATCTTCTCCAAGTGCACCAAGCAAGGTGTGCCGATCTATGCCTTGCTCTTTGCCTTGTCCTTCTGCCTACTCGCTTTCCTGCAAGTCAACAGCTCTTCCGCAGTGGTCATGACTTACCTGGTCACTTTGATCACCTGTTGTCAGCTGCTCAATTATGGGTTCACGGCATTGACCTACCGACATTTCTACTCTTCCTTGAAGAGGCAGGGCATCTCCCGAGACACACTCCCGTACAAAGGCAAATTCCAGCCATACACCTCTCATGTGGCGATGGGTGGAACGCTATTCATGCTTCTGGCGGGAGGGTATGACTTGTTCCTCAAAGGCGGCTGGAGCATAATGTGGTTCTTCCTGACTTATGCAATGATCGGGTTTTTCGTTCTCGCATTTGTGTTCTGGAAACTGGTGTTCAGAAGCTCATATGTCCGCCCGGGGACTGCTGACCTCAGTCTTGGTGGGTTGAGAGAAGAGATTGATGCTTACGAGATGATGTTCATTCCCAAGGAACATGGTAGGGTTGGAAAGATTATTAACAAAGTGTTCGAATAGAACAAGTGCGGACAATAGTCATGTATCAGATTGCCTTCTCGTAAAAATCATAGGGTTTTGAACAACGCGGCCAACCTCTTTGCACATGCATTTATGTGCAGATGCTGGATGACTTAACCGTCAAGTGAGGGCTGTCTAACAGCAACGTTGCCAAATGCATCGTAGTGAAGTGAAACAAATCTTCAAACGTACCGATATTCCAAGGGAGACGTGCAGTATCATTAGATACAGCTTCTGTCATAGTTTTGCTCACCAATGAGACATGCAGATGCAGACTTGTGAGTGCAAAGATCACAAATGATAGCATCCTGCCTTGTAGCCCGAATACGTATTGTAACCTGTCGATTTGACAGTCAAGCGCATATTCTGCCATCTGTTATCCATGCAGACCATCTCTCTCAGCTCTCCAAGATGCCTTTACTCGTCCACGACAGCAACGCCTTTTACTTCCACCACAAATCGAGGATCTGGTAAACTTTTGACCCCGATCGTTGCCCTCGCAGGAGCTACACGCCGACTCGCGAACACCTTGTTCCACTCTTCGTTCATGCCAACATAATCTCGTTCCATCTCGGTCAAGTAGACCACAGAGTCAATCAGATTGGCAATTCCGCCCTTGCCGTTTGAAGCCCCTTTGATGATCGTGTCGATAGTCTGGAGGATCGTCGATGTTTGGACGCGCGCATCTGGGACCTGGCCGTCGGCGGCACCAGCTACTGTGCCATCAGGTAATATACTCGCGATGCCAGAGACGTAGATTGTGCGGCTGTTGGTCGGAACTGATCGGGCTTGAGGAAAGCGGGTGGGCCCTTCTGGGCCGTCGGGCTTCAAAAGAAAGGCATCTCCATTGGGCGACATAGCGGCGATCTTGAGGGCAACTGATATGGTTGGAGTTCGTGTTGTGAGGAAAACAGTTTGATTCACACAGCTATGAGCGAAATGAGCCGACTGAGATGAAGATTCTATGATTTCTGCTTTCTGACAAGATGGAAGAGTTACTATCGAATAATACAAAGCACACGCGCTCCGACACTATGCATCGGAGAGAGTCCGACAGATGATGAGCCCGACATGTAGAGAACGAGTAACTTGACCGACACCATAATCGTTCTCCCTGATCGGAAGACTTGTGTGCTGCATGTACAACTATCGGAGGTAGCATTGTGGTGGGGCTCAGTGCATCCATTCACGATTAGACACTGGGCCAATCACTGCCCGTCGGACACGCCGTCTCTCACACTCTCCGGCGATCTGAGAGACACTACAGGGCGCATTTATCAATGAAGATGACTTCGCAGCTCATGACAGCTTACAAATATACGGGTTCCAGCTTCACTGTCCACGAGCTACTCACTTGCACTTACTCTACTGCGAAGATGCAGTCTTTCTATTCGGATATTCTCCGCGAGAACAGTGCCTATATCGCTGGAACTATTTTCGTCGGCTTGGTCTATGTAGTATATTCGGTATGCTTGCACGACTCTAATCGCCCTGAAACCAGCTGATTTCGATTTCAGTGGGCTTATAGCACGGATATAGCGCACATCAAAGGCATCCCTGAGATCCCTGGAGCGATTCCAGTATTCGGTCACCTGCTTAAACTCGGAGAAGATCATGCATCATCTTGCGAGAAATGGTGGCGCCAATACAAAGATCCGGTCTTCCAGATTAAGCTTGGTAATACTCGAGCTGTCGTCTTCAACTCTTTTGAAGCTTGCCGTGACATCTTGGTGAAACACCACAACGCTGTAATCGACCGTCCGAAGCTCTACACCTTCCATGGAGTTATCAGCAGTACCCAAGGCTTCACGATTGGAAGCAGTCCTTGGGATGCCAGTTGCAAGAACAAGCGCAAAGCAGCCGGTACGGCTCTCTCTAAGCCTGCAATGCGCAGCTATTACCCTATGTTTGACTTGGAAAGCTTTTGCATCATTCGAGACATGCACAAGGATAGCATTTTTTCAGACCCCAACAAGGAAATCAGCATCAGGCCATATATCCAACGCTTTGCTCTCAATACCACCTTGACACTTTGCTACGGCATCCGCATGGACGACACATACGACGAGCTTCTTCGCGAGATCCTGCATGTGGGCTCAGCGATTTCTCTCCTGCGCAGCGCATCGGAAAACTTACAAGATTACGTCCCAGCACTGCGATACCTTCCCAACAACGAAAAAGACGCTCGTTCTAGAGATCTTCGATCTCGTCGCGATGCTTATCTCAATCTGCTACTCGATAAAGTCCGAGAGATGATCAAGCAGGGTACAGACAAACCATGCATCTCAGCTGCTATCTTGAAGGATGAGGAGACCAAGCTTTCTGGAGTCGAGGTCTCATCAATCTGCCTTTCCCTGGTCAGTGGTGGATTTGAGACCATTCCTGGAACCCTGACATCCTGTCTTGGATCGCTTTGCACCCCCGAAGGGCAGATTTTCCAGGAACGCGCCTACGCCGATATCAAGCGACACTACCCTGATATTCGCGACGCTTGGGAGAACTCCTTCCAAGACGAGAAAGTGCCTTACCTCAAGGCCATCATTCAGGAAGCTGGTCGCTACTACACTGTAAGCTCTATGAGCTTGCCACGCCGTACTATGACCGAGGTCAATTGGAATGGTGCAATCATCCCACCGAAGACGATGATTCTTGTCAACGCACAAGCTGGCAATCACGATGTCGACCACTTTGGTCCCGATGCGGCAGTCTTTGACCCTGAGCGTTGGCTCGAACCGATCACTGAGAAGAATGATATGGGCCCTTTCGCAGAAAGACCTCTGACATCCCAAGCTCACTTGTCCTTTGGAGCTGGTACACGAGCCTGCAGCGGTCAACTCATCGCTACACAATTGTTGTATTCTGCTTTGATCCGCATTCTGGCTTCGTATAAGATCGTCGCTTCCGAAACAGAGCCCCCAAACACAGACTATGTGGACTACAACCAGTTTAAGACTGCACTAGTGGCTATTCCACGAGATTTCAAGGTCAGATTGATTCCTCGTGACAAGGAAGTCATGGAGGAGTGTATGCAATCAGCATATACGAGGACGGAAAAGCACTACAAAGAGGACATCAAGGGATTATAAGTAGCTCATCGCCTTCATATTCTGAAATTCGTGTCAAAAGAATACAGAGATAACTGTTTGGCTATTAGCGGAGCTGACATGTGTCGTTGGGGCCCTTGTTCGAGTCGCGCCTGCGTGCAGATACGTGATCTAAGGCCCTTCTTGTAATCTAGCCCTTCCGTCCTTCGAATAATGGAGAGTACAATACACAATCTTATACAAGTACAGTCTCGCGTAAATTCTACAAGACAATGGTATGCCATTGAGAGACAAAATGTCTAGGACGAGTACCTCAGCAGTATACACACTGATATCTCAAGGTACGAATAAAGGGCTAAGATCTTGTTCATGAGATGACTACTATATCCTTTGTGTAGGTTCTTGATGACAGGGTAATCTATTTTACATAGTCCAAAGTGGGCCACGGAAGGCCACGGCGGGTTGGAAAAGGAGCCTGGGCGATTGCTCTCAGAACGCGTGTTGGGATTGTATGGCGAACCGGAACGATTCTTAGAGTAAGTGTTGGAGTGCTGATGTTGAGTTGAGCTGGCGCGAAGAAAACGAATGGGCGCGCTCACGTCTGCACTGCATGGAGTGACACCAATGGAGAGTAGCTAATCACCCAGTGCTCTCCCGCATAGCAGCCTCCCAGTCCACAAACCCAGCATCCTCGCCATCCCGGTTGAGAAGGTGTTTAAATCTCCCCTCTGCCTTGTTCTGCTCCACGATATAGGCCGGCACATCCAGTTGTCCCGCGCTAATTTTGTCGTATACCTGATCCTCGCGCCCGAACAGGTCTTGTCCCATCCTCACGCGGGACATGATCGCTCGCGCATTGCTGTTCTCAGGAGTGTCAAGCTCCTGATGCGAGAAGCTATGCATCTTTGTCTGCATCTCTGCCACCGTCGCGAAGCAGCTGGAGCAGTGCCAGCCTGCATTCGCCAATGTTCCTAGCTCCCGCCATCTGCGGAATCGCGTCAGCAGGCCCCATCCTGCTTCCTGTAGTCCCATGCGCAGGCTATTTGGCAACAATGTCTTGCTGCCACGATATATGGTGGCTTCGGGATGCGCCCACTGCGGCCCGCGGTGTTTCCACTGGAAGGAGTAGTAGTAGAAATCGCTCAGTAGCGTCAGACGCACTGGGAAGTGACAGTTGCGCAGGACAAACATTGCTTCTGGGCGCACCAGCTCGTCGACGTCGCTGACGACCAGTACATCGTTATCCTCAGCTTCCGCGTGTGTGTCTTTCAGTCCAGGGAAGACCTCACGCAGCAGACTGTTGCGCAGCCAATCTTCGTGGTCCCATATAAAACGACTAGGGCTGCCGTCTTCGACCACCCTGTGAATGATTTTGGAATGGAACGGCGCAAATCGATCCCAGTTGTCACGGAGCCAGAGCGGTTTGGGACGTCCGGTGAATGTTGTTGGTGATTCGACTATGACGAAGTAGTCGACCCAAGGGGCAAGGGTATGAAGGCGAATTTCGAGCCATTCGAGTTCGGTGGACAGGAGGATTAGGTCGTAGACTTTACGCGCTGGGGCGGTGGTCGTATATGCAGAGAAGCCATTTGCGCGGCAGATGGAGCGCTTCAGCGGTAGCGAGGGCTCCTTCGGTACATAGGTTTCGTCCAGTGGGCCATGCGGTGCGAAGGGGGCAAGGGAGTCGACTTTTAGGATGTGGTTCCGGCTATGGTAATTGCCAGTCAATGCTGCTGTAGACAACAGTATAGCAACAGTCGTTAGGGCGGCGCGTATGAGACGGCGAGTCCAAAGGTAGGACAGCATCTTCCTCTGTGCGAGAGACACATATTGAAGGAAGATGGCATTGTTGTCAAGGTATGTTTGAGAAGCTGCGTTCGACTCGTGTTCGGCGTCGAAGGAAGCGATGATCACAGCTGCCAGCCAAGGAGAATGGGGGGCTTCAGCCGCACGACATTACCTTCGATATGTGCTCCTCTTACTTGCGCAGTGTGCATCTTATTTGAATCATTTACTACCAACTGTTGCGGTTGTGTTATACAAGGCGTTGTGCCAGTAACATATGTGCGACGATGTATGAACCATGAGACGGTCCCTCAGATACCGAGCCATCGTCAAGCGCGTCCTCCAGATCGCGGGCATACTCTTCTTGGTCCAAAGCATAGTCGACTACCGCCGCTCACGAGCGCCATATCTCAGCGGAGTAGGCGCGCCAGATGGGCAAAAGATCTTCATAGCAAGCATACATTGGAACAACGAGAAGATCTTGCGCAGCCATTGGATACCTAGCGTTCTTGGGCTTGTTGATCACTTTGGAAAGGACAATGTATATGTGAGCGTTCAAGAGAGTGGCAGCTGGGATAATTCCAAGGGCGCATTAAGAGAACTGGATAAGGCTTTGGAGCAGGCTGGGGTGCGAAGGAGGATTATATTGGACGAGACAACGCATGAGGACGAGATCAAGAAATCTCCGGCAGAGAGTGGTTGGATACAAACTTCACGAGGCGCAAAAGAACTGCGGCGTGTTCCCTATCTTTCCAAACTGCGAAATCTGGTGCTCGAGCCTCTGCAAGAGCTCGCGGAGGCTGGCGAGCACTATGACAAGATCCTGTTTCTGAATGATGTAGTATTTACTGTATGTACTGTAAACCACATCATATATTCTTCCGACTTGTAACGCTGCTGATCTCCATGCTCCTAGACTGAAGACGTGCAGCGCCTTCTCGAGACCCGTGGAGGTGACTATGCAGCAACTTGCTCGCTCGATTTCTCCAAGCCGCCGGCCTTTTACGACACCTTTGCTCTACGAGACTCAGAAGGTCATGCCGCTATAATGCAAACATGGCCCTACTTTCGATCAAGCGCCTCTCGGGATGCACTTAAAGCCAGCGAACCTGTTCCAGTGACAAGCTGCTGGAATGGAATGGGTATGACCATTTCAATTTCCTGTCTCTCGCGAGGCCTTTAGTATTGACAAATCAATCGCAGTCGTCATGGAAGCATCGCCATTCTACAGCCCTGCGACACAGCCTTTGCGGTTCCGGGGCGTCTCAGACTCGTTAGCGGAACACCACCTTGAAGGATCAGAATGCTGCCTAATCCACACAGACAACCCAATATCGGCATCAAAGGGCGTGTGGCTGAATCCCAGCGTTCGCGTTGGTTACAGTGCGCAAGCATACAACGCCGTCAACCCAGGGGGCCAAAAAGCCAACGCTTGGGTCGGTGCAGCCTCTGCTGTGCATGGGAGTTGGGAAAATCGAATTCTGCGCTGGCTTACTACCACATTGTTCGAGGAGGCGACTGTGAGAAACCGCATTCGGAAGTGGCGTAAGTCTGCCACACACGAGAGTAGAGAAGAAACCGGATGTGCTTGTTTGATCAATGAGATGCAGGTCTTGGTGTCCAATGGTTGGGTTCATGTTTGAGAGATAATTTTGAAGGCCTGTAACATTCGAAACAATTGGAAAGGTCATGCGATATCTGTCAATACTAGCGTCCGAAGGCTACCTCTTCATATGGTTGCACCACAACTGTTGTATTTGAAGTATATCACATGTCACGTCTCCTTCGTAAATGTAATCATGCACGTGTGTTCCTGGAGTTACATCAGCCATTTGTCCTGCAAGATCAGAGTACTTCAACCTACCGCAATCTCGGATACTGTCTCGTCGTAGAACAGCTCGAACCGCGATGTGATCGCTGGTGATTGAGTCTCGAAGCCTGGAGCGATAGTTGTGGAATATTCTCGGTAGACAGCAGTCACCAACGCTGTCATCTCCGCCATGGCTAAGCTGCGATAGGTGTCAGTACACTGTCGTCTTCAAGTGATACTCCCATGAGAAAGCTTACTGCAAGCCTATGCACATCCTTCCACCGCTCGAGAAGGCCCAGAACCATCTATTCATCGCGCCCACTTGCTCCGACGGGCCCAACCACCGATCGGGATCAAACTTGAGAGGCTCGGGGAACACATCGGCATTGCGATGGAGCGAGTACGGCGACATGTTGACAATAGTACCAGCGGGAATATCATAGCCATCAATAGTGCATGGCTTTGAGATCGAGCGTGGTTCAGAAGCCGGCAAGGGCGCGTACAGACGCAGTGTCTCTTTGATAATGACGTCCAGATAGGGCAGTTTGTCGATGGCGTCGAGTGTGGGAACGCCGTCTTCGATCATGTCCTGTGGAATGGCCCGGACTTCTTCGATCAGACGTTCCTGGATGTGGTGGTTCTGCGGCCGAGATAGTGCCCAGATTAAGAACATCAGCGTGTCTGCTGTTGTGTCGATGCCGGCAAGTAAGTGGTCTGCGCATTCCGATGCGATGTCAAGGGAGTCGAGAACGTTCTTGCCAGATTTGTTGACGCTCTCGTGCGAAGGCCACAGGCGTGACATGATTGACGGTTCAGTCGAGACAATGTTGGCGTCTTTCTGGGCGGCGCTTTGGTAGTTTCCATAAGCTTCAAGTGCATGCTTGCGAATCCCGGTGTAGGTTGTAGGCTTCTGCATTGGCAGGACAGGCGTAATTATTTGTTCCGTCAAACCAGTCCGTGTATAGAGCCACTTTGTCACTGTTGGCAGATGAACAGCGAACCAACTGAGATAACGACGAGTCGGATCGATGATATCGTTGAGTAAGGCACGATGCTGAGCATTACCTCTCAACGCTGATGTGCCTCCATATTTCGCACCGTAGAGGAAATGCGTGATCACGTCAATGGAAAAGTAGTGCAAACTGCTGAAGATCTCATGTGGTCGGCTGCCGTGTGACTCGATCAACGACATGTACTGAGAGACTTTCTCCTGAACCATTTGAGCGGCCGGGCCCTTCAGCATCAGAGACTTGGAATAAGCATTCGCGACCAGTTTCTTGCGCTCGCTGTGCTCCTTGACAGTGTGAAACGTGAAGAGATTCTGCTTGCCATAGACATCAAACATCCTGTAGAACCATGTCCTTTCGAAACCGCTTCCGGCACCGTATATCGTGCGGAGAGCATTCAGATTGTTGCAGTGTACCTCATCAGGACCAATGCGGATGATAGGCCCGTATTTGAGATGAAGCGCATGGATCGCTCTTGTCCGAGATCCTGTATAGTCGTCCAAAGCCAGACGCCATTTCGTGAGGGCATAAAGTTTTGGGCCTGGGATTTTGCTTTTTGGATTGAGATACAAAGGCTCGACGATGAAGTGATATACCCCCGCTACAAAGCTGGCGAGTAAGAGTAGAAGGCTTAGCATGTTGTTCACTTGGTGAGTTCGTGAATAGCTGTCAACTGTGAAGGTATACCCAGATGGTGTCGATGTAGCGGTGGACGATTTCCAGCGTGAAAGTCACTCCGCCATGTGTCATTATTGGCTTCCTCGCCTATCACCATCTTATTATATCGGCCGTTTACTCACATCAATCGTTTATACAGAGTTCGAGGCTTGCAAGGCCATGCGCTGGTGGGGATAGAGTACCCCGCCGCGATGTGGGTCGGCATGATACGCATATCGGAAGGTCCGACGCTCTCTGGGGACTTCCTTTCCTCCTCTCGACCTTAGCTAGCATACCAAGCCATCTTAGAATACGAGGCAGGACGGAGACTACTGCGCGGACAAATCAAGCCTGTCCGATTGATCATCTGACAGGATCTACTCCATCACGAAGCGATCATCTTTTGCCACTACGTTCCGCTTTCCAACCAAGATGACGAACATCAAGTCCTTCGAAATACGGCACTTCGCCTTCGAAAACGGAACTGTTTTGCCTTCCGCCAAGCTCTCCTATCTTGACCTAAACCCCGAACAGTCCAAGACCGCTCTCGTAATCACCTGCTTCCGAGGCCGCCTGCAGCAAACACTCAACTTCGCCGATGGCGCGCTCAAGGACCACCGTGTCATCGTTGTTGCCCTCTTCGGCAATGGCGAGTCTTCGAGCCCATCCAACTCGAACTTTCCAGATGCGGTCAGATACGCAGACTGCGTTCGTGCGCAGAAAGAACTTCTTACGTCTCACCTGGGCCTTCAATCGATAGACGTCGTTTTGGGCTTCTCCATGGGCGGCCAATGTACTTATCATTGGAGCGTGATGTACCCAAAATTCGCCCGCAATGCTGTGATCATCTGCTCTTCTGCTCTGACTAGTAAGCACAACTATCAGTTCCTGGAAGGTCCCAAGGCTGCTCTCAAGAACGCCGTAGACTACGTTGACAAGAGCCTCGCGCCGTCCTCGCAGCCAAGTCGTGGAATGCGCGCTTTTGGTAAGGCGTACTCGGCGTGGCTAACCAGCGCGGAGTGGTTCGATCAAGAAGAGTACAAATCTCTAGGCTACGAGAGCCTGGAGGCCTGGGACCACGATATCACGTTCAAAGGGTACACTGGATGGCAGCCGGATGACCCGCTCGCCATGCTGCACATGTGGCAAGCTGGCGACATTGCCACTGTTGTGTCTGCTGGTGACAAGACTCTCGAGGCCACTTTGTCAAGTATTAAGGCACGGGTACTTTTGATGCCTTGCCAGACCGATCAATACTTCCGCTCAGATGCAAGCGAAAGAGAGTCACGTCTGATTCCAGATGCCACACTCGAGGTCATACCGTCCATCTGGGGTCATGTGGCAGGTTCAGGGGCCAGTCCAAAGGACAAAGAATGGATGGATGGTAAAATCAGGGCGTTCCTTGATCGTATTTCGTGAGCCCCCAGTCATCGAATTGCATAGACTAAGTAAAATGTAATGGGCAAGAAAATCTTGGAATGTTTGCGTACAATTCTCTCACTGGCACAGAGGAAGAATTTATAATCCATGCACGAGAGTAGAAGTTCGAGTGCCGCCAGGAGATCTGTGGGTCTTTATAGGCACCTCGTTGGTGTATGATGGTCTTTCTAAATCTTCGAACAACGACCTAAGCAGGGTGAGATGAGGAGACACATGCCTCCGATCGATTTGATTTGAGAACTCAGCCCTTCAAGTTCAATCTGGAAATGGGAAATAGCGTTATCCGCAACATACACACATATCTATCGATACACCACCAACAACATCCCTAAAGCTTCTCAAGCAACATCCTCGCCCCAGCATTACTCTTAGGCTTAGAATCAGCGGCATCTTTCTTCTTTCCCTTGCTCTTCTCAGGCTTGCTGCCACCCGCAGCCTCAAGCTGCTTCTTGCCCTTCTTCAGCGCCGCCATGACCTCCTTCTTGACGTCCGCGGGGACGTCCTCACTCTCGGTGAGCGCAACGACGACAAAGCTTGACGCGCTGCAAGCCCATGCGAGGACGTGTGATTTGATGACGGGCCAGAGAGTGGCGGCGAAGCCGAGTCTGGGCTCTGCGAGCTTGACGCTCTTGGTTGCTGGGTCGAAAGCGCCGCCGAGGACGAGCGTCTTGAGCATGCGGCCTGCGGCGGCTTGGTTGGCGACGTGGTCTTCGGCTGTAGGGTCGCCGGCTGCGAGAGCGGCGATGGCGTTCTTGGCTGCTTCCTTGTCGCCGGAGAGCTCGAGGAGGGCTTCTGAGACGAATTGGCAGCCGGTTGTGGTTTGTACGAGGTTGCTGGTGCGCTCGGCGATGAGTTCGAGAAGGCCCTTTGACATGTAATCGATCAGAGCCTTGCGGCGGAGCTCTGGCGCCTTTTTGCTGGTGGTCTTGCGGACTTCGAAGGTCTCCTCCATGAGCGCCTTGTCCGAGTCTCTGGTGATGAGCCACTTTGCGGGCCCGGCGATGGGGAAGAGTAGAGGCATGCGGGCGTTGAGGTCGCCAACGACACTCTCAAGTTTGTTGAGTCTCTCCTCCTTGTCATCGATCTTCTCTCCGAGCAGTTCTCTGTAAATGACCTTGGTGGTCATGGTCGTGTCATCTGGCACCTCCAGACCAGCAACAAGCACGTTCTTAGCATTGGCGTCAAATGCCATCATGTCGACTGTCTCCTTGCTGAACACTCTGAGCAAGAGCTTCCTGTCCTTTGCGGTACCGTGCGCCAGCGCAAGGCACACAAGCCTGCTACCGTTCTTTGTGAAAGCCAAGTTCTTGTAAAGGTCACCTCCACCACCTTCCGACTCGGCATCGATGTCGCCCAGCATTTCGTCCAAGAAAGCGCGCTGCTCCTCGCTTCCAGCGGGAAGAGCCAGGAAGTATTGCAGCATAGCATCGTGAAGCATTGTGAAACCAGTCATCTTCTTCTGAATGAGTGAGTTGATCAGCTGGTGAAGGTATTGTAGAATAGGCCTGCGCTTTTCGGGGTTTGCCTCGAGAATCTGAGCCAGTTCCGCGGTCTCCTCGGTACCAGCAGCGGGATCCTTAGCAGCGGGCTTGCGGTGGAAGAGCGCGAACTCGGCGCCGTACCACTCGCGCAGCATAGCGTTCTTCTGCTCACGGCTTGCCACTTGGCGGTAAATGTCGTCCACGATCCAAGAAGCTTCCGGGTGGTTGATCAGGCGGCGAACGTGGCCGTAGAATTCGGGCACAATCATATCCCTAGTCTCCTGGTCGCCCTCGACAACCATCTTCGCAACCAAGAATTTGCCGTATCTGCTCTCCGCAAGGCTGCGGAGGTCACCCTGCAGCTCCTTTGTGATGTTTTTCCTCTGCTCCATGTTGGCGTACTTGAGCGCACACTGGATAACACGCACGCTGTCGTGCTTGAAGACAAAGTCGCGAACGCGGCCATTGATGATAGTGAACAGCTCATTGACCAGCTCTTTGCGCTCCTCCTTAGGAACATGAGACTTGCGGCGCAGCCTCTCCCAGATCTTCTTCGAGCGGGCAATGATATCCGAGTTGGGTTTGGCGGCCTTGCGCTCTTTGGCGAGAGCACGCTGTTTCGCGTGGGCCTCAGCAGAAGAACCGTCCAATTTGAACTCTTTGGAGTCACCGTTGCTGTGTTCCGGAGCCTGTCTTTGGGGAGGCTTGCTGGTATCCTCTATGCTCACACCTCCCATGTCCTCGTCCTCATCTGAACTGTCCGGCTCCGGGAAGTGGTCCAGTTGTGCCTTCTTCGCTTGAGGCTCGGCCGTCTTGGGCTTCTTAGTCGACTTTGCGCCGCTGGAGGGCGGGTCCTTACGTTTGATTGCGCCCATTTCTGCGGTGTGTGTATGTTGTGTAGGCGAGAATGCTCAAAACTCGCAGATGCTCAAGTTCATCTGCAGGCGTTAAAAAAATCCCAAAGTTCAAACTTGCCGAGCTTGCGAAGGACGATTGCGCTAGACTACATTAGGACAGGATTGGACCCCGCCTTTCGATCAATTTATTTATCTTGACTTGAAGATTATGAATTTAGTGGTGTCATTTACAGACATGCCAATTGTTGATACGCCAGCAGACAGCCTGGCCAGCTCTTGGAGATACGCATGAATTTGGTCGCTTTTGAGAGATACGGCGATCGACACCGAGCAAGACATTTGATTTCCTTCACATGTCCAGCTTCAAATGACAGAAAGCCTCGCTACGCGTGATCAACACGGACTCGCTTATGATGTGCAACTTGGAACAGAATAAACCACTGACATACTGCCTTTTCCTCTGAGTCTAAGGAGCATTAGTAAGGTCCAGGCCACATCAACTACACAAGTATTAATAAAAGCCTCTCTTTCATCTGGCTGCTGGATACCGTGCAATGAACATCTATAAACTCGCTACAACGAAAGAAGCATCATAGCTTCAGTCCCTTTTACCTCGTATGCATCCACTCATAACCCAAGACAACTTTTCCCGCGAACGGCTGGCGAGCCAGTGTGGCGGACTATTCGGTCTTCCACGCAAAAGCAGGATCAGAAGAAAAAGTCAAAAATCCTCGTTTGGAGATCTATGCGGCCTCTCGCTCTCGAAAAATCCCAGCAATGGCGATGTTTTATCATATCACTCATTTCGTTCTTCTTGCCATTTTTGCCACATGTCGTTGTTTCTCGCTCTACCCAGCCAGCCGAACGCCTCGCTATGCGCACAATGAACGCCGGTCCCGTCTTCTTAACATTTTGGTCAGGTCCCTTCCTACTCAATCTCGTTGGGCAAAAGGTTGCCCTTGACACCGAACATCTTGGCCGAGACGGTGGCGGAGAAGCCATCGACCTGGCGAGCGTACTGCTCAACCTGCCTGCCGACAAGCAGAGCCTCGAGTCTGCTGGGCTCGACGGGCAGCTTGAAGAGCTTCTGCCACTCGTTCTCGTCGAGAGGGGGCTGCTTGCTGGCTGCACGCGCGGCGTTCTCGGCCTTGCGCTTCTGTTGCCACGCAGTGATCTTCTGCTGCTCGCGGCCGAGGGCGCGCTGCCAGTACTGGAAGTTGTTCTGCTCGGTCTGGTGGTTCTCGATCGCATCGAGCATCAGGTCGCAGCTCTTCTCGAGGAAGGGGTCGATGCTGAGATCCAGGGAGTCGAGGTTGGGCGCGAAGGGGTTAGAGCTGACCTCGGGGTCGCGCGAGAGCTCGGCGAGGGATGAAGGGAAGTCGAGGGCGGTCTTTGCGGGTAGTGCCTGGGGAACCTGGTGCAGGAAGCTGGTGAGAAGGTGGGAGTTGTGAACCCTGATGGGCAGCTCGACGAAGATGTCCTGGTATCTGAGTTTCGACTTGAGGATGCTGCGGAAGAAGTTAGTCACGGTTTCCATTTTACACCGCAATTATAACTTGTCGAGGAAAAGCCTACCTCTCGCTGGTGAATTTGCCCTCCTTGTATGCGGTCATGAAGCTGGGGCTGAGCCTGTATGCCTTGAGTCCGAGGCTGCCAGCAGAGCTCCTCGACACATCAAAGACCAGCGCCACCGACTTCTCGTCCGAAGCCTTCTGGTAAAAGTACTGGTTCTCCACGAAGCTCTGGCTGACAAAGTTGCCCATGTTGGTGCTCATGTACCATCCCACGCTCTGCGCATCCACGTTGACCTCGCGCAGAAGCTTGATCATCTCGTTCTGGTATGCAACGTTGCTCTTTGCGCGCGGCGCAGCGGTGGCCAGAGTCGCGGCATCGGGCTGGTGGTATGAGTCTTGTTGGTCCTTGTCCATGGGCGCAGCGGGCAGAGGAAAGCTGTTGGTGACCTGGAGCTGGGAGGCGACATCGGTACCGACGAGGAAACCAGTGGCAGGAGTCGGGAATGTGCTGGTTGCGTGCTTGATGATGCGCATGACCACGAGGGCCTCGATCTGAACCTCGCTCAGAGGCGAGGTGGTGTCCGGAGCAGTCGCCATGGTGGAGATGACCAAGTCTGTCGATTTGATCTGGAGGAACGGTGTCCGGGTATGGGGGGTGGTGGGAGTGGTGCGGAGGCGGTGGTGTAGATATCAGTCAGGCCCCGTATTCGCTGCCCCTCGTCGTGTTGCTGAGGTTGTTCTCTAAAATTCGTGTGGAAAGTGCGACGGAAACCTCCCGCGCCCCGGGCTTGAGAGTCGTTCACTTTATTTATTATCGCCAGCTAAGGTATTATTTAAATGAGAATACCTTATCAATGCCACCAATGTTGGTAAATTTCATCCTTAAGAATACAGTCTATTCGGAACGCTGACAACGCTGACCTTGAATGTCACTGATATGTTCTTCCAACCAGATGATATCAAGTCACGTGAGGTCTACCCTCCTGAAGCATCGCAGTCACATTGTCTTCGACATGTCCTTGTTGATTACGGCTTACTGCACTAATCTCAACCTACAGGAACAGATGATCAAATCACTGCATTCACTCTAATCCCAACATGAACATCAACAGCAACAACTCGAATCACCGTGATTCTCTTGCTCTCCATCCGGGCGAACGCGGGGTCTCGTACGCATTGCATCATCTATAACCAAGATGGAACGGACAAGTATATTTCGCGGTCTCTTCCTCATCTCGAATATTTCCTCCGAATACACATGTTTCGCCCGACTATCCTAATCAAACATCAGCTTGCAGCATCGTTAGCACATCACTTGAGGACAGCAAAGACAATCACAGGCTATTCCACACAAGCGCCACACGTGAACTGCATCACATCTTTCAGAATGTTATCCTACACCGCGACCTCCAAAACAGAGCTCGACCCTAACCAAGGCGGCGACGCCACAAAGAAGACCTACAACAAGCAAGCCACCGGCCAAGCCTGGCAGACAGTCCAAGCCCACTCCGCCGACAACGACCTCAAACTCTACGGCTCCTGCTTCTGCCCCTTCGTCCACCGCGTCTGGATCTCCCTCGAGCACAAAGGCCTGGGTTATCAGTACGTCGAAGTCGACGTCTACCGCAAGCCCAAACTGCTCCTCGACATCAACCCCCGCGGCCTCGTGCCCGCGCTCCGACATGGTGACTGGGGCTCGTACGAAAGCACAGTCTTGATGGAGTACCTCGAGGATCTGAACCAAGGGGAACCATTGCTGCCCAGTGATGCTCGGCTCCGAGCAGACTCGCGCCTCTGGTCAGACCATATCAATCGCCACATCATCCCCTTGTTCTACAAGTACCTGCAAGCCCAGGAGTCGAAAGACCAAATCAACTTTGCAGGCGAGCTCACAGAGCAGATCGGCAAGCTCGTCAGCGCGGCACATCCGACAGGACCTTTCTTCCTCGGCCAGGAGATGACTTTCGTGGACGTGCAGATCGCACCCTGGGTCGTGCGGTTGCAGAAAGTGCTCAAGCCGTACCGCGGATGGCCGGAGCCAGAGCCTGGCTCGAGGTGGGAGAAGTGGGTGCGGGCGATCGAAGGCAATGATGCAGTCAAGAACACCACCAGCGACGATCAATTATATCTTGATAGTTATGAGAGGTATGCGGAAAACAGGCCTAATACGAGCCAGGTGCAGGAGGCGATCAATTCTGGGAAAGGCCTGCCTTGAGATCTGAGATGGCTAGCACGGCATATGAGTGGTCGGTTGTGTATAGCGGTCGGCAAGCATATGTTAGCTATACTGGGGAAATCTTGCTGACTCAAGACCTCGCCTGTTTTTTTCTAGTCAAGACTCAGATTACACTGTTGTTCCGGTGGTTTCGCAGGTGACAGACTCGATGTACGGACCTGGATAGTGATGACTATTCAGCGAAATAGGCGCAACAGACAGGCGTGGGAATTGCACACCTCATTCTGGAGCCCGGGCTGGCCAATGAGTATTCAGCCCTCCTCCTTGCCCTCTACAAAACCAGGGGTAAATCAAAATTTCGTTCCAACAAAAATCGACAAAGATGTGCCAAAAGGGTATATCAACGCCCAACAACCTCCAACCATTCCAACGAGCCAAACGAACGAACCATAGCTCCACAGAACCGTCAACCCCCTCCCACTCACTAAGTCTTTCCAATCTTCCTCAGAACCCCCTTCACGATCTTCACAATCCACGTCCACACCCAACCCGTCTGCAAACTCCCGCTCACGATCCCAAAGCCCACCAGCGCAGCCCAGCTCAGCACAAAAACCACGCTGAACGAAGCCCAGAATTGCCCGACCGTGTACTCTTTCCGTTGCAGCGGCACGCTGAAGTACGCCATGACCAGACTCACGGGCAGGAAGAGTATGGTGAATTTGGTGAGCAGGAGGGCGATGCGGGTGAGGTGCTCGACGTCGAGGGATTGTTTGTGGGTGAGGAGGGAGAAGTTCTGTGGAGGGGTTGTGTTAGTGGACGGGAAAGATATTTTAGGGATTTTTTTCGTTGAGGGCTTACTAGCGAGACTAGAGAGTTTTTCTGCTTCAGGTACTCTTCGATCTCGTTCAGAGCGTACAGATCGATCAGGTCTTTGAGGCGAATGAAACGTACTCGCGCCGGCGAGCTAAGCGACACGCCCAGCATGCTCTCCTTCGCAGTCACAAGGCCGATCCCGCGCACAGTGTCGATGCTGCGCGCATCACTGCTATCACTGACGACTCTCGAATTCTCCAAACTGGCGGTTGTAGGCTCAACAGGCTGCAGCACGCGCTCGATCAAGCGATTGTACGCCTCATAGTGTCGCCTCAACACGCCGAGCTCTTTGCCGATGCGATCTAGTCTGTCGATGTGCGCGAGCTTGGGTGCCGCGATCATATCCCTCCGCAGTGCTGCGAGCTCAGTGCCGTAGCGGGATTCTTTGCGGGTGATGAGAGTGTAGCTGTTGTGCCAGTTCTCGAAGAGATAGTAAAACAGCAATCCTGGGGTGTCGGAAGTGCGATGCGCGGACTCTTCGGGGGTGTGACCGAGGCGTGACCGTAGGGGAAGAAGAGTCATTGGGTTGCGAGTGCTGAGCGGATCGGAGTCCATGAGGGAGAGGGAGCGGAAGACGTTGGTGAGGTTGCGGCGGGTTTCGTTGGAGATGCGATGTTGCATTGGAGATAGGAAATTACTGCTATCTCGTGGGAAAGGGTCTTCGTTGATTGTGATGACTGTGCTGTCTTTGCAAAGAAGGAGCCATGTCCATACGCGGTGACAGTGAGGTAAGTGGTCGTCATCAATCACATCGCTGTCACTTGTTGCACCGGTGTACTTTGTCCCATAGAGTGAGTTATAGCCAAGACAGACGTAGTTTCGTCCGAAATCAATGCTCGAATAGTGCCAAAGGTCGTTGACGATGCGATATATATTTCCGCCCTGGCTGGACTCGTGGCTGGTCATGGAATAGTGCTCTGACAGCTCATCAGAGCATTTTGTACTATTCTCGGCCGAAGAGGATGCCTGCGAATCTTTGTTCCAGAATCTACGCGACTTGCGTGATGGGTGTTGACTGGGAGCTGGTGTCTGTGGTTGCATAGGATCGGAGCACATCAGTCCGAGTAGCCGTGGCGAGAAGTCGTAGATCCTCGCAAGTGTTTCGATCATCTGCTTTTGGCGTTGTGGATACCATAGATTGATCCATCTAGCATTCAAGCTGTCTGGACGATCAGTATCCATAAGTCCTTCGAACAACGCATGATTCAGGTCGAATGCGACGTAGGCTCCATCTTCCCCAAAATCTAGAACAAAGTTTGTGGTCGAAGGATCCTGCGTACGACCGACAAGCGAGCCAGCGAGGTCCGGATCATCTAGGCTTTGGAAGTTTACGGTCATCTTATGACGTGTGGCGGTTTGTTGACAACTATCGGTAAGTGGATGTTTTTCTGTTTCTCTGTTTTTGGGGTAAAGTGGAAGGTGGTGGGAGTAGACATGACGGGCAAGTACCCTATGATTGTACCTCCATAGAAGGCGACAGAGTCAGACACAGGCGGTGCAGGTGAGTAGCACTATAACGGCAGATTTGATCATACCGCAGGCTCAGACAAAGGTAGTCGTCGCATGCGAAGATCACGTTACCGAAGTTGAGACAGCCAGGTCATGTGTTGTGCTCGGGTGAGGCTCTGTCAAGCCGATCTCCATCTTTAGCAACAAGAGAGTGTCACCCAAGCCACTTGCGAATGACTCAACAGAATGCTCTATAATTTGTCAACCACATATTCTTTCCTCACTACAAAAGATAATAAGATGTCAAGTGTTTGCGCAACAACGGATGAATTCAAAATGACCTACCAGATAGTCACGATACCCAGGCTCGATGGGAAGATTACAGAGCACAACCAACTAGCTTTGGCGCACAAGTTCCGAGAATTCAGACTACTCGCTCTGAAGACAGCACCTGGTGCCTTCGCATCGAGCTACGATGATGAGGCAAAACGCGATCTCGATCATACCTTTGATCGCCTCAGACACCCAAAGGCGACACAACTTGTGGCATTAGCAAGTGGAACAACCACACCAGACATGGCTTACATCCATGAAGCAGATGTTGGAGAATTGTTGGATCGAGACTGGCTGGGATTCATTGTGTTGATCGGCCTTGACGAATGCTTGGGCACAGTCTCTGCGAAAGCTGACCCTCTCACCCAGGTCGCGGAAGGGGGCGCTTCGGATGAAGCAGTGCATAAGGTCAGCAACAAGGATGCGATGCGCTTCCATCTAAACGGCATGTTTGTTTCCCCATCGGCGAGAAGATGCGGCATGGGGGTATGTTTGATTGAAGCAGCTTTGGATAGGGCAAGGTCGATGAGCGAGAAAGGCAGCTGTGGTTTCCACTGCACGATCATCGTCGACGAGTGGAATCACGCGGCGATAAGGCTGTATGAACGTGTTGGGTTCGAGGTGGTCGCAAGAGAGACGTATGGCGAGGATAGAACAGCTTTGCGCATGGAGCTGAGCCGGGGCGGTGAGGGTGCGGGTGAAGTGGCCGCGTGCGAGGATGTTCGCTGAGTCTGCTCGAGCTATAATGACCCATCTGAGCCAATTCATCAATCACTGGGACGAGGCCATCCGCCACTCCAGATCACAAGTGCACATGGCCGGAGAAGGCTTTGAGCGTTGGTGCCTCAGGCATGATTGCCACTCTTGGCGACCCACCGCGCTCTTTCCTCATTAGCAAATTTCGCAACGCGCGCGATCGCACCTTCTTCGACCTACCATCACCTAACGCCGAAGCCGTACCAATTAAGAAATTAATTGGAAGACCAACACCGCCAAAATGTCGAAGATCACGGTCGCTGGCGTGCGTCAGAATGTGCAGGAGTTGCTCAAGTACTCCAACGAGGAGAAGAAGCGCAACTTCTTGGAGACCGTCGAGCTCCAGATCGGCCTCAAGAACTACGACCCCCAGCGTGACAAGCGTTTCTCTGGCACCGTCAAGCTTCCCCGTGTCCCTCGCCCCAACATGGCCATCTGCATTCTCGGTGACCAGCACGATATCGACCGTGCCAAGCACGGTGGTGTCGACGCCATGTCCGCCGACGACTTGAAGAAGCTCAACAAGAACAAGAAGCTCATCAAGAAGCTTGCTCGCAAGTACGATGCCTTCGTCGCTTCCGACGCCCTCATCAAGCAGATCCCCCGTCTCTTGGGTCCTGGTCTCTCCAAGGGTAAGCTTCCACCAAACCTCGAACAAATCCGCGCGCGAAACAGTATACTAATTCATTCTCCACAGCCGGCAAGTTCCCTACCCCCGTCTCCCACAACGAGGACCTTTCCGCCAAGATCACCGAGGTCAAGTCCACCATCAAGTTCCAGCTCAAGAAGGTTCTCTGCATGGGTGTCGCTGTCGGCAACGTCGACATGACCGATGAGGAGCTCGTCGGCAACGTCATGTTGTCCATCAACTACCTCGTCTCTCTCCTCAAGAAGGGCTGGCAGAACGTCGGCTCCCTCACCCTTAAGGCTTCCATGAGCCCTCCCAGGCGTCTCTACTAGACGTCTCGCTGGATATTGAGTGAGGAAGCCCTCGGGCGGATACCCTTGTTTTTTTGGGCTGGGAATGGCGTAGCCAGGATCTGCAATTTCTCGCCTTTACTGGTTGAGAAACGATGAAATGAAGTTACGCTTTCTTCTTCCACAATGTGCGCCTATCTCATATGCATAACGTGAATGTGATGTTCAATCCGGACCAGATCTTAGATCCAAATCCCGTACTGGCATGTCACCACAGACAGCCATATCATCTAGCTGAGTATAATGACAGCAGAGTACGGAATCTTGAAAAATTGTATAATCAGAACGGCATCGCAACAGCAAGAACGGGCATACAATGTTTCGCTTATCGATGGTAAAAGTGCCTATCGACTGTCAGGAGGTTTGAGCGTAGATGGCATCTGAGCGGCAGGGCAAGCAGTACGGACTCTTGAATCTAGACTACGAGACCGCTTCATGGTCAACCAGCGCCTTGCTAACCCGGCCACGTCTCGGTTCGCTCGTCGTCAGGCACTACACATGGAAGTTTCAAGCACCACCCTTCTTCCTCGATGTCCAGGAAGGACGTATTACTTTCGTGGCTGCAGAACAGGTCAGCAACAATCGCAAAAATGAAATCGACTCGGGAAGCCGCGGGTAACTTCTGGTATCAAACTCACCATTCGATCTCTCCAAGGACCTCTGCCCACTCGCCATCCATACCATTAGGCCTATAGAGAGAAGAGGTCAAGTCAGCAAAGTGTCTCGGACATTGTGTGGGCTCGAAATCTGGCTCGAACGTCTGTACTACCCTCCATGCCGCCAAGAGACTAGTACAGAGTCTGGACCTAGACCGCGAGATTGTGTTGTATCCTTCGTTCACGTACCTCACCCTTAATGTCGCCATTACCTTACTGCGCTTCTGCGTCGCCAGGATCCACGAGTCAAAGTCGAAAGAGTGCACTCGCTTCCACTCGGGAATGTCTTCACAGCGGGGACATTTGACCTCGCAGTCCTGTTCCTCGTGGATGACGATCATTTCCGCCACCTTCGTGATCGCGTCGATGTGCCAGGACGTTTGCCCGTCGGAGAGACGTTTTAGGAGTGCTAAGGCGCTGTGTCTGATCCGCGAGTCGCGGCATTGCATTACGATGAAAGACAACGGGCGGAACATGCCGTCATCTAAACTGGCAGAGAGAAGGCGATTTGAGGGGTCTTCGGAGTCCATTACGAAGCGGCAGATCGAGAGCATTTGCTCCATTTCGGGCAAGTAGCGGTCGTGGAAACTTGCTTCGCGGTACAGACTGGCCGCGGCGAGGATCCTGTTTTCCATGGCGAGAACACGGAGAATGCTCAGTCCGTGTTGTTCGCGGAAGGTGAACTTGGAGGTCGATTTCTGCATGAACGATAGGAGCAAGCGGTCGAGCTCGATGAAGACTTGCTCGAAGCTCTGCGCTTCGGCGAAGGACTCCAGGGCGACAAAGCCGGGCATCTCGCGCCTGTGCTTGTAGGCCATCTCGCGGAGGAATTTGAACAGCCTGGATGACCATGTTGTGACGAAGCTCCGCGCTTGCTCGATGTCTGTGAAGGATTTAGGAAGCTCATTGTCGGTTGCTGAAGTGATGAATGATAGACTTGGGAGGCGTCCGTCTACGAAGAACGTGCCTTGTAAGTCGATTCGGATGAATGCGCGGATGAGCGAGGGGTCGATGGTTTCTGTGCTTGGGGCCTGAGCCGGATCCAGTAACCTCATTGCATTTTCGGCATGAGTAAGTGCAGGGATAAAACGCTCCTGGAGAGCCTCGTAATGGACGCATAAAAGAGCACAGAGTAGCACGACGTTGATAGATATCTTTCCCGATGACAATAGCTGTTGGAGACCAGCAAGTGCTTTGGCGTACTGGTGAACCGGAAAATCCGTCCTCAGGCTGAGCTCGGAGTTTGTGTTGGCTGCATCTGCACGCAGACAGCGCTCCTCATGCAGTGCAGCTACGGCGTTGATAGCATGTCGGATTACTGGCTCCGTGTAAGAGGCTTGCAGGGCAAGGCGTTCCCAGACTGGATCCTGGAAGTAGCCTGACATGCATCGTGCTGTCTTTGAGCGAAAGAAGTCAAAAGTCCTCTTTTCTAGCGCATTAAATTGATTGCCAAACGGCAGGCCTTTTCCTGGCGTCGGCTTTACTCGTACAAGCTGCTGCTTTTCCGAAGGGCTGCTATCTGGTGTAGTTGTATATCCATCACACCTGCGGCCGGTGCTGGTGCACCTTCTACATTCCGGCTTAGCCTCGTCGCATTTCACTCTGCGGATCCTGCATAACCGTTAATACCGTTCATGCGCTTGCATGTATTAGTTTCTGGACTGAACGACTGACTTGCACGTAACACATCCGCTCCTGACCTTGGGGGCATATCTTCGTTGCGCCACGCGCTTTTCACCCATCGCCGCCTCGAGAGTAGTCGCTTACAGAATCACACGTCGACATACGCTCGCTCGAATGATATCACGGGAGCTTATGTGCATTGCTGCGGACGCTGAGACGTAAGCGTGACAGACAAACATCGCCTTAGTATATTTTGGTAACCGGATGCCTGGAGGACAGCGCCAAAATATGCTAAGGGGAGTTGCCGGAGGGGCTCCGGGAAGGATCTGAAGTCTGGTTTGCCCGCTCGTACCCAAGCACATGACCACTTGCGATCGTGGCGCGGTGCGACCCGAGCTGGATGCCAAATCCTCAAACAATCGTCTAGACTCTCTGGAGATCACCGCCTTTTAATGCCCTGCTTAGATTGGAAGGAATATATCTTAGTTCATGCCAATGCTCTCCATTTCATGGCATTGGAAGGTTCTTGTCTTCTACCAACACGCTTTTCAGCCCTAGATCCTTCAGTCTCATGCCGTTGCATACTGCGAAGATGGCTTTACGGAGCCAGTCCCGAGTTTATTGCTCGCTGATTCTTTGAGTATATGGTCGATATACCAGGAAGCTCAGTCGCTGTTGATTGCGAGTCGTCATGCAAGTTGCCGAGGAGCTTACACGTGTGAGATTTACATATGGATGCTGTTCTTCGGCTTCATGATGCATTCACATTTGCTTCAAATTGTTCTTCGAGACCATTGGGCCATTAGGGTTAGTGTTGCTGCAGCTCCAGGCGATGAACGAAATGGTTTTGACGGTGTAGTAACACGTGCGTACTGTATGTCGTACATCAGGGCTATCTGCTATTCGAAGGGAAGCTTTCTACGCCAGCTACTTCTACTGTCTCCCTATAATGAGAGCGAACCAGAGTGCATGAAGGTTTTCGGCCGCAAGACTAGACACTGTGGCACAGGACCGCAAGTGACTGCGATCTTGCGGTCTTCGCAATCCATGATGTGGGTTTTCACTTACACTGGGGCGAGTAGTCGACGAAGGCGCCGAGCGCGAAGGCGAAACAGCCGGTGTTAACAGCTTGAACGCCATCTTGAAAGTCAGACAGATCAAGGTTCAGGCAAAAGCCAGCGAGGTTATTCTCAATCGCAGACTCCAAGGTCTCACGGGTTCATGAGCGAAGCGCGAGCTGCTGCGCACTTCTCGCGACACGCATGGATCAATGATTTGAAGTTTCATCCGTGGGAGTGTTTCAACACATCCAGCCTTGTACACGCTGCACGCATGGGCTCGTGCCTTGCTCCGTATACCGACAACGACTGGATTGCGTCCTTCAAAAGACTAGCCTGCCAGTCTGCGATGCGTGGAAAGTCCATATGTTTGGAGGGAAGAGTGAGGTTCGAGTCTGTTCTCACGGATCCTGTGACGCAAGCCTGCATCGTTGGCAGTTCTTCCCGCCTGAGTTACTAAGCCATGCCTGGCTTTCGACCAAGACCCAAGGCGACCCAGCTCTTGGAAGGTCACACACTGCCTTTGAGATGGCATACACCCAGGGAGCCCCTCAGATACCGTGGTCAAACGCCGCATGACCTTTACCGGGCATGCCAGAGTAGTGTCTTTGGTTCCTCCGCTGCCTCGGAGATAGTGCTCACAGTCGTCTGCCCTCTTCTGACTTGTCGGTCCAACACCACACTTCCAAGCGTCTACAATTCCAGTCTCTATGCTTTCATCACAAAATTGAAGCAAAACCACATACTCCATTGTGTATCCACCTCATTTGTCTCGCCCCAGCTACAACATGACTACCAGCACCCAGTCGACATTGGTACTTCTGCTATTCTCTTTCATAGCCCTCAATGGTGTCCGCTACTGGCGTCGATCACCATACGGAAACAAAGTTGGCTCTTTTACCTGGATCACACATCGGGGCATACTGCTGTCGTACATGCCAGGCTTCGCGGCTCTGACGACCCAGCACAGCTGCCATATACCCCCTGAAGGCTCTCCACGACACGCCTTATGCCACATACCTTTCCTAGGGCGCGAATGGATATTTACACTCTTTGTAGTAGCGGCGGTGTTGCTATGGACTTCGACATTGATTGAAGCACTTTCGTTTTGGAATTCTGGTGTTGAAATGCAATATGGTAAGGAGAAGCAGAGAGACTATCAGCCCGATGTCGAAGCGACAACCTAGAGGGCTCGCCGTTCAGATTGGTAAAAAGACCAAAAATAGGATCAAGAGCAAAAACATACAACAGGC